>JBBMJY010000003.1:22756070-22878087 GCA_037833715.1 Toxotes lorentzi
ATGTCCAGATAGCCTGCACCTATTATTTGCTGTCTATAGCAGAACACTGAGGTAAAAAAAAAAAAGAAACCCAGGGTTGACTCCACTTCCCACCTTTCACTGCCCCAACCCCCCTCCCCTTTTTCTACAGTGAGAGCTAAAAATACACATCAGGACTTTAGGTTTATCATATCATCACTTTTCACAAAAGCTGATGCCACTGTTTCTCCACAGGCATCCATGATTTCCACCCTCATCTGCCTTAGCAGTGTGTCAGAGAGAACAGGACAGAGTAAAATCAAAAGAGGGAAAAAAAAGAAAAAAGATAAATAGAGCCATGTAGTGATGTGGGTGTAGAAATGGGTGTAGCCTGTACAGGTAACAGGCTAGAAACATCAACACTGATACTAACCACGTAGTGCAAAACAGCAGGGTGTGAGTCAGGTGACTGCAGAGTTTGGTATTTCCCAGTCAGGACAGCAGCAAGTTGCACTGAGAGTATCTAACTAATTTAGAAATGCTAGATATAAAATCTGATATAATGTTTACTCTTTTATTAGTTTTATCATTTTTATATTGAATCTTCATTTGCTGTCAGTGCCAGAAACCACAACACGTTTCCAAATATCCTGATGGACAGTGACCAATCAAAACTCCATTTTACAAAAAGTGAATGTCAAGAGTACACATCTAAAACTTTAAACAGCTTTAATGTTCATATCCATAAGAGGGTTGAGCTGGATTCAGACCGAGACCACTAAGAACATGTACCCCTTGATATGGGCTACATGTTCTACCAGGTGAGCTACCAGGACACCCCTTAATTTTTTTTTTAAATTAAGAACCACCAACTTCACAGAACAGAGGGTTTATATCGGTTATCTCATATCAAGCAAAAATAGGCCATAGACAATGGAATTGATGCACTCACCATATGCTGCTGCCAAAGACACCTCCACCTAAGGAAAGCACAGGGAGAGTGCTTCAGTGTATTGCTTCTGCTCTGTTAAGCAATATGGGATGGATCTGCCTGTTAAACACCTATGAGCTTAATGCCAGCCAGGAGAACAGGTTAGGCCACATCAGTACCGCCTCTCCTTAGTGCCCCTTTCTCCTTGCAAGAGACACACACACACACACACACTCCCACACAAACACACCTCGACTTCAAAATATGTTACAGAAACTTGACTAGAAAGCTCAATAGAGACAGAGAGAGAAACACACCACTCCTTCTTAACAGGACTAACCAGGTTTACAAAGAAACAAACACATAGCAACACTGTCTCACACACACAGAAAAAAAAGCATCGCTCACACACTTCGTTCAGCTTCCATTTTAATGCTGAACACATTTTTTAACAATCCTTTTTGGCACTTTTGTGTTCATATGACAAGCCATGGCACACAAACCTGAAGTTCTGCTGACATTTCTGCTGGATTTGATAACATAGTTTCTCCATGCTTTACCCATCTACAATGAGTCGCTGATTCTTTACATTCCTAAACTTTATTTCTTGATGGGTATCTTTGATAGTCCAGGTCACACAGATTCCTATCCACATGATCAAAATATATTCGTAGAGCTTAATGACAGCTTTTATTGCTCTCGTTGCTGTGTGTGTGTGTGTGTGTGTACACTTTGCAAATTCAACAACAAAAGCAGATATGATAACCATGGTTCTTGTGTCTACCCCCAGAGTTTCATACCACAGTGACATGGAGGGAAAACCAATGACTGTCAGGAGGGTAGTGAATATATAAAATGTACAATTGTCACACTTTAACAATCAGTTGTTAAAAAAAAAAAAGATTGTGCTTAAATTAGAGATTCTACATCTACATATTAAACTATTATTAATGATCTGATAGTTTTGAGACTTCCATAATGATTCCATCCATTCCAACTTTACTGGCTTGGCCACAACAAATTCTGGTTCTGACTGGCTGATGGAGGTCTGTTAAAATGACACAAACATTTGAAATTAAATTCTAAATCAGACTGTAATGTATACTAAGCCACGGTTACCAACAGCAACACAGGTGCTTCGCACTACTGCTAACTCACCAGTGGAAAACAGTTAATGGGAGTTAAAGGCATTGTCAGATTTAGTGAATATCTATGGTGTGCTGTCCGTCTGTTCTGTGTGTCACGCCACAGCACTATACCGACCACATGGCAACGGGGGGTTCAAGCTCCTGAACAGGACAGTATTGTTTTGTCCCTTTTGCTAATGTTTGTGAAAGCTAATCCCAACTGTTTAGTTAGCTAAGAAGGTACCTGTGTCTCATTCATGTGTCTGCTAACGTTCAATTTCTTTACCCGCAGACATTCACTTTACTTTCTAGTTAGCTGAGATATGCTGTTGGTGGGATGTTAGCTGTAGCAGCAGGAGAGTTAGTATCACCGTCCGGAGCTGGTGTACTTACTACAAAAAACCATCCTCTCTGCAGGTTAGCTTTGCAACAGCAGCTGTAGCAACAGTTTCCTGTCAAAAAAAAGATGAGTTTCTAGCACAGTGAATTCATTTGTTTGGGTGAATAATTTAAAATGCTCTGCCAAGTAACGTTACCTTCCTTGCTAGCTTAGTTACCAATCTACGCTCCTCTCTTCTGTCAACAACTCGCAGTGTTTTTTGGATTCTGTGTTTGTGTGCATTTCGTTTGATGACACATTCACTTCCACACTTTTTAAGACACTGAATTCATATATTATTCCATATTTCTCTTAGGGTCAGCTAGCCCTGTCATTAGCAGTGTTGCCTTTCATGGGTGTCCATGAATTCTGAGGGGGTAGAGCAAGAGTTCAACATTTTATGAATGTGAAGAAGCCTCTCTAGTTCCAGTTGTTATGCTAAGCTAAGCTAACCATGGTGGTGAGATTGTTTTGAAAGTTTTCAACACTGGAAAATTTTTGCAGCGATGGGAATCAAGTCCACCTACTACTAGTAGTGTTTTGAGATACTTTAGTATTTTCCGTTACATGTTGCTTTATGCTTCACTACATTTCAGAGGATATTGTACTGTTAATTCCAACTACATTTATCTGCAGACAACACCTGGCTATCTAATGGAAGACAATGTGACAACGGTACAAAAAAACGGTACAATAAAACTTTCCCAAAGAAGTAACAAATTAACAAGTTAACACTGTGGTAAATGTTCAGATCATAATTTATAGGTTTGGGGAGTTGGATTTGCAGTCTGTTGTAAGGCATTCCAGTTATTTGGAAGATAATATCACTTCAACATTCTTCTTACCAAGGAGCATACCAAGATACCATATGCAGCATGAGTCAATACCCAACCCATCCAACCAATTAAAACAATGTGATGACTGTGTATAGGAGAGATTGAGAAGGGTGTTTTCAGTCTAATATGAAACCTTAAGGATGAGCAATAGAAACATTCTTAACTAGGAGAGGACGAGTGAGTTGTTGGAGTCACAGAGTACTGATGATATGGGCGGGAACAATATCTGTAATATGTAACTGCCTCATGGAAAAGAACGTTGACTCTACACAGCTACTAACTCGTGTTTTCTGTTTTCTTTTATAAATTTGTAGTCTTCCAAGATACCAGTTTTTTTCCATACAAGACATAAACCATAATACATAACTGTTTTCATTTGTACCCTTTATGACAAATAGGCTAATCTCCATGTGTAAAAATCTGTGGAGTGGCCTGTTAAAATCTCCAGCTGTGGTGATCAGAATCCTACTGGTGGAATATGTTACATGATTTGTTTTTGTTTTGAAAGCATGATTTTTTTTTGGAAAGATTTCCTTGTATTCATGCTGGATTGAGAACTGTTGCTGGTTGCTGTGTGGCGACAGTGCTCACTACTGCACCATCGTGCCTCCTAAATCATCCTCTGGGGACCTCAAATACCGCTGATACTCTTAAGGTCCATTATATGCACCCTGAAACTGATTTCATCAGTGTCATATATGTTAGTCTGGTGACGCTGACCCTGCCTTGACTTCTGTGTTTCCCCTAAGCTTCCATTTGTCACTGATGTCTTAGACAGTACACATCTTTTTATAGCCTCCTGCTGCTCTGTCACAGCTCTTCACTGCTTCAGTGAAGTCTGGTTTAATGTACAAATCTGACTGAAACTGACTCTGCCTGGCCTTCCGTTTCCTGTCATTCTCTAAAGTGTTTGGGTTTGATTATCAAATTATCACAAATTATTATTTTTGAATGATTATATCTCCCAGTTATTATTTCCTCGATTACCTTGTTAGAGCCAGATTTGTCTTTGAGTGTGATGTATGTATATGTGCTGTGTGTATCTGAGTGGACTGATGGGAAATGAATGTTGTTGTATGCTCTTGTTTTGACTGTACAAGCTGTGAAAACTCCAACTCTTTTACCTCTGTTAAACCAATGAACAGGATGTATGCTCAAGTCAGACTCAAGTCAGACTTAAGTCTGACTTGAGTCGCAGTTTTACTTTTTGACTTGCAACATGAAAGTATTACTTCACACTTGACATGGGTGTGGTATTGATTTGAGACTTTCATTACTTGAAAAGACTGACTTACTTTCTTAGACCTGTGTTTGAAAGTGATTTTTTTTTTTTTTGTCCTTCTAATAACTTTTTGCCTATTTGAGATTTCTATGATGTACCTTGGTTTTTCACAAGTACTGGACATGTGAGAGTTATAACTGAATACTAATGGCATGGACTCTCATCCACCTCTGGCAGGCGTGGATGCTGTTAGCCTGTTACTGGACTTTGTAACCACATTTCTGTGCACAAACCTGGAAATAAGGAACTCTTTCAACTTTGGAGCCATAGCCTCAAGTCTGAACCACTTCCATGTCAACAGTTGTTGCAGTGATCCTAAAATGCTTTGCACAGATACAATGAGGAGTGTGTGAAGATGGGTGTACAACCAAAGTACGCCACCCAAAGTAGTACAGTTTCAGACCCATCGGAATTTACCTCTGATAGAAGTGCAGCGAAGAGTGAGCCCTGATATTCTGACCAGTTCCCTTTTCGTCTTTCAGTTACTATATTTAATCAAGTTGCATTCTGAAAACCTTGTCCACCCACGGACACACATTGCCAACAAACAGGCAAATCATTCAGAACTCATCTTCTTTTATGTTTACAAAGCCCAACCTTATCTTGACCACCAACCCCCCACCCCCAGCCCCTGGTTGCAGCTATTTGGATGTGTAGATGGAGCTTTGAAAGACTCCTATTTGTATGCAAATGTCCACATGACCTTTGATAGGGAAATGAATTTCAGCAAATTGTGGGTTCAGTTTCTGTCCCCCAGGCAGATGACTTTAGTTTGAGGTGGGAGGAATGTTCCATCCTCACATCACTGCTCAACGGCAGATCGTTAGGTCTGATTAATTGTCGCAACTAGATCTGTGACACATACCTGCTCTAGATAAGAACTCTCTTGGGAAGCTTCCACATTGCACAGGACTCATGACGACAGTGTGTCACATTCGCAGCCATTTAACATCAAACCAGTATCCACCAGTGCACAAACTGTGATGGTCCCATTTTGAAAAACATGACTACAAATTTGTGTTTACCCACAGGTGCTGCACAAAAACCTGGTTCCTGTGCACACCGCTGTCTTCTCACGGTGAGTCTGACGTCAGAGCTGCAGAGTCTGCCGATCTGAGACACCAGCTGAAACCTACACTGCGACATTCAAAAACTCACTTCACAAGCTGTGTGAAGGTCGAGTCGCAGAGTGAATTGACAGTTATTTCTGTCTCCTTCTAAGTGCCACATTATGAATATCTTCCAGATGAAGACTCACAATGCACAATGCTCAAAGGAGCACACTGGTCTGGCCTGAGTGCAGGGTTTCACCGTGGCTCGGAGAAGAAAAAAGGAGAAGTTCCCTTCTCTGCCCTGTAGGCACGTGCACTGTACTTGAGTGCAGCTTTAAGGTTTTTGTTCCTTTGTATTTGCAATTTATGTTGCTATATATTCCTATATTTCTGTTATATTTTATTTCTGTCCTCTACATTTGAGATAGGAGATATTGACAATAAGAAACACCTGTGCAGATGTGCAGAGCCTTTCATCTGAAAAGTGACAAGTATCCATACAGTCCAGACTGTAAGTATGAGGACAGTTACACATTTTTTTGTTGTTCTCCAGCCTTTGTGTTAATAGCACACTTTGCAGCTCAATGTTTCTTGGGCAGCTGTGATACATTTCAACATTAGGTCGTGCACAAAAGAGGTCAGACGTACGTCAGAGTTGATGGAGAGTTGAGAGTTGTCATCTGCATGGAGGTGGAGTTGTCTGTTGTTATGAGGAGTAAGGAGGAGACTGTGCAAGCTCCCAGAAAATCGACCTTTATAACAGCACAGCAAGTCCATCACATGATCACATGATGCAGGGCTCAAAAACAGACAGGCCAGGCTGCAGTTCACAACTACACACAAAAAAGAAACCTGTAGTTCTTTGGACTGATGAGTCAAAAATCAACCTCTAGCAAAATGATAGAGGACAGGAATATCCTACAGGAATATCCTCGCCGGGTCCATCACCTGATCTCAATCCAGTTCAGCTGCACTCCACTTAGTGAAGTCCAGACTAAAGGCCCTACTACTAAAGACCCTACACCCAGGAGGAGCTGAGGGAGGCTGCAGTGAAGGCCTGGGAGAGCATCACCAGGGAAGATACAAAGACTTCAGGGAGTCACTGAATGTAAAGGATTTTCCTGCAAAATATTCAAATGATTTTGTTTGACGTCATGTGTCTCTGTTCAATTACTTTTGTATATGATTCATTTCTCAAATATGACACATTACCATTGACTAATGTTATTAACTTATAACAGAGTATTTGTGCACTGTGGTATTACTACTTTTAAATAAGTAAAACTTCTAAATGCTTCCTTCCTTGAACTGTGGATGTGAGCTACGACAGGAAACCAGCTGCAGAGGTGTGACAGCAGACACGGGCTCCAGTGATCCCGGGTGATCACCTGGGCCTCTTTAGTGAGGAACGTGCAAATATAGTTTGACATCATGTCAGTACCCTGGCAGACCTGGAACAACTGTCAGCCAACAGACCGGCCCAGGAGTGTGAGGGAAGAGCACTTCCATGTGGAGCACTTCTTGCCATTGAGACTCATAGGGTCTGAGTGGTTGTTCATTTTTTATTTCATCTGACTTTCATCTAATCACAAAGGTCTGTCAGGATTAAAGAGAAGAAGATTAAAGGAAGGAGCTATTTATTGAAACAGCTGTAGTTACCAATTTCATTCTTTAGAAATCTTTGGGGCTTTGCATAATAATTCAGAGTGATGTCTGTCCTAATTCAGCAGAGCTCTGCCCACATGAGTACTGTTTTACTGATCCCTGTACGAAGCTCTGCTGCAGACACTGAGATTCCAGCTTGTAACAGACATCTGTGTGTGTGTGTGTGTGTGTGTGTGTGTGTGTGTGTGTGTGTGTGTGTAGATTTAGAGGAAGGAGATGATGGAAGCAGCTGAAGCAGGACTGGAGTGTGAATCTGCCTTAAGATTGTAACTCTGTCTGTGTGGACTCACTGTCAACTGACCAGAAAGTTCCAGCACCCAGAGAGGACCCAGGTGTTCGCAGTGAGAGTGAGAGGTTGCCGGTGATTTCGTTCATACATGTCTGTTAGCCGAGGGCTGCTTCTTCTAAAATCAGAGAGAAAGGAAAAAAAAAAACATGGTTCCTCGATTCATGTTTCATTCACTGTCTCCTCTTCAGGTCCAAACTTGTAGCTTTTAATGAATACCTGTGGAACAGTATCAAGATCTGTAAAACAAAGATGTGCACATAGACACACACACACACACACACACACACCTGCTCTACTGTCACAACAGCACTAATGTTGTTTACATCAGACGACTTAACTGGTAGGTTAGGGGCTTTGCAGTGGAGGATTTTGTCGTCCAGTTCAAAGTAAAATTCATTCATCAGTACTAAGCTGCAGCCTCTTGTTAGCTGTGCTTGCAGCAGCAGCTGCAGCAGCATGCTTACCTGTCTCTGTTCATAGGTGAGCGCTCAGACGATCCAGTTGTTGAGTAGCGGTGTTATCTGTTAAGTGGTACCCATAGTGAGGAAAGGCATGTGGAGCATGTGGAGCGAGCTTCCTGCAAGCACTGCACGCATGGTCCGAGCCGTGGCACTGAAACTAACACAAGAAACACTGACACAAAGCTGAAGTGTGCTAAGGGTCACATACCTCAGGTTTGGTTCACTGGCTGGTAATTCTTGAAGCTATCGAGCAGAAAGACTAAATGCATCTAACACCTCAAAGTCACACTGACATTTATAAAAACATTTACTAAAAATCAAACCTCGGCTCATGGCATTACTGTGCCGTGTGAGTCCATTTGCCATCCAGATGAAGATTGTAATTTTAAAAAATCTCATATAGTTTTAATGTGTATGTATTGGTTCTTTACTGTTCTTTTAGCAGTCTTTATCAAACACTATGTCCCTGTACACAGGAGCAGTAGTTTCCTGTATGCTAATGAATTACATTAAGCTAACCAAGCTAATGGAACAGAAGTCAGGTGGGAGGTGAGGCCCATCATCTTGTCTGATCTTTGCCTCTGAGAAACAGAAACATCCTGTTTAACTTGAGCCATCGATTTTTTTTAAGTGGCAGCTAAAAATCTTGACTTTGATTAAACTGATACTGTATGTTACAGTGGTTCCTTAGAATTTATTAAAGCATACGTTTGAACACCACCAGGACAATAGATTTACTTGTCTACTCATTGTAAATGTTACTTTTCTTAACTCAGGCCTGGCATTTTGGGAGGTCCTCTAATGAGAACCCCCATGCTTTATAAGCAGGGCCTTTATGGGGTTTAACATTTTAGGTTTATCAACCTGTGTTAAAGTTCAACAATTTAAAAAAACTACACTGTGGGTAACTGATAAGCTAAATGCTGTTTTTGTGTGTGTGTGTGTGTGTGTGTGTGTGTGTGTGTGTATTTTAATGGATTTTTTTTTTTTTTTACATTTAATATGTTTAACTACCTCTAGGAAAACCAAATGTTAAATTATATACTGTGAGCATTTCATTTTCATATTAGAGAAAAGACTCTACAGAAATAATGATCTGAACAGTTGATAGAATGAATCAAACATATAAAAGTTTTTTTATATATTACCTACTTTTTAGGATGTGGGAGGGGGGAGGACAACTTGTACATGTAAACGTGGAGTTCAGATAAAGATCAGGGTTCCCTAGGTGGGAGTGGTATTTGACCTGACAGGATGTTGTAGTAGACTTAATGCATACACGCCACCAAAAATATAATACTGGGTAAACACACCATAACAGGTCCGTGCCTCCCCTCCCTCCACTCCTCTCTGACTGTGAGGATGTGGTGAGTAGGTGGTTAGAAAACTTCCTTCCAAGCGAGGTGTCATTAGACGATGGAAAGAACATATCACATTCTGACTCTGATGGTAAAAATCATGCAATCATTTTGAAACTTTTTATTTTGAAGTAATTTTTTTTTAAATAATCGGCCGTAGCCAGCTGAGGGAAACTAACTCCACCTTAAACCCTCCAACTAACAAGCCATTGTTAGTTTTATGAGCCGAGACTCACTCTGTTGACACTAAAGCAAAAATATGAGAGTTGCACAACAAAAGGTGGATGCATTGGACTGTCTGGTTTTGTGAGCAGTGCCAAAAAAAAAAAAAAAAAATCTAGATATTTCAATGCAGATGGCGCATATTGCAAAATGTGATCACATGTGAAAGCCTTTGTGTTTACAGCTAATAGGAGCATTAAAGCAGGCTTTACACAGGCCTGTATTATAATTACAAACCTGTGGGCTTCAATGATTTGTATGATAGTGATCAAACTGTAGGTGTCCAGAGCCACAGCTGTCAAAGGTTCCATGGACCTGACGACATGTTAACATGGTGTTAGTCACTGGTAGAGTAATAATACTGTTGTGTATAACATGCATGTATGTAACAAGATAGATAGATAGTATCTGTGTTATCAAAGTATGAGGACTGAGTACATACATACATATATATATATATATAGCTGATTTAATCCTTGTATGATTGATTCCTGGTTGTTTGACTTAAATATTGTTGTAACAACATAAAGCATCAGACAGAGAGAGACGAGCCTCGATACAGTCCCTGCTCCTGTCATGTGTTCGAAAGGGAATGTGGTGAAGCTGCATTCTTGGCGTGCTGTTGTTCACATCTTACTGTCTAAACCCTCAACCATCAACATGTCTTTACTGTGGGCAAATACAATTATACTGTATAGTTTTATGTGTTGAAAGAACCAATTACATCCAGTCTGCTCAGTGTAATTCAGCACAACGGATATTCCAAAACACTGCACATCTGTCATGCAGCAGAAGATTTACCTGCATAAGCATTCCACATCACATCTGCACACTCTGCACACAGGAAATATGAAGTGCACTGACCCTGGATTAGGAAACTTTCTACATGTTTCAGATCATCACATCTGTTTACAAGAGTAAAACTTAATTACAGATTTCTGATTGGAATAAGTTTTCCACCTGCTGTACTCCTGTGGCCTAATAAGTTGTTTTAACTGCAGTCCAGACAGTTTTAGGTGGAGCACAGCAGGAACCATCTCACCAAAATAACAAATGTGTATTAAAGTCTTAAAGTTTTTTGTTTTTTTTTTTCAGCTGGCCCATGAGCTTGGAAATGTTTCAGACTGGTGGTTAATGTCCTCTTGATTTTTCATACTCGCAGCAACCTGCTCTGTTCCACAAATGTTTTTCACAAGATTATGAAAAAGCTACATGAATACACCCGTAAACAGGGATCAAGTGCAACAAGAGCGGAAAGTAAATGGTAAACTGGGATTCAGACAAAAACCACAAAAAGATGCTGCCATTGTCTCTTCACCTGTCCTTTTAAGAGTACATTGTGTCCCAACTAGGAAACACAAGTGTCAAGGCTAAAGTGGCTAAACCCCTTGAGCAATAATAAGTCAGGCTGGTTGAAAAGCAACTGAAAGAATGACTGGTATCTGGATTAGCTCAGGTATTCGGCCCCACAGCAACACCGAGCAGTGACTAATCTAATAAAATTCCCTTCGTGCACATCCATCTTCTCTGACAACACTTTGACACCACAGCAATCAGTGGTGACATTAAAGGTAGAGTTAATACAGAGAGGGCCAGATCAGGGCTTCCTCCTCATCAGTGGTGGAGGACACAAGCAGAAGAAATCCTACCAAAGAAAAAGCACACAAGTCTTATCAGCTACATGTACGGAAGATGTCAAAAGAGAGAGAGAGAGAGCGAGCATTTTATTGTTGTAGCTGTTCAACTGTTTTTTTGTTTTTGTTTTTGTTTAACTACTCCAGTGGTTTCCAACCTGGGAGATTTAGTTTTTTTTTTTTCCTGGAACACATGTTCATTGTGACAAGACGCCCCCCCCCACCCAGGTTGTGTGTTTGTGGTTGTTGTCATGCTGCTATACAACCACAGATATACATGTATACTGTACACATAGAGGGCTAAAACAAATACAGTGTATCCCTCTGAATGTGGTGGAGTAAGTATTAAGTATCATCACATGTATATACTCCAGTATATACAGTGAAGTAAGAAGTACCTCTGATTTGTACAGCAGCTGAGTAAATGTGTCTGTTTCATTGTGCAGGGTCAGAAGCTTTATTTGGTAGAGCTGCTAATTTAAAGAATTATGTTGATGCTGATTATGTTATAATGCCTCTTCTGTTTTCTCCTGTTAAAATAACACCACTGAAGACACATGCAAGAGCAATTTGACACTATTATTACTACAGAACTAATTCCATTCCAGGCACGCAAAGAGGAAAAGTTGGCGCTCAGGAAGAGAAAAAGAAGAGAGAGGATTGTGGTGTGGTTCTTCCCAAAAACACAACCCCACTACAGTCTTATCATTCTTCGGCTTGCAAGCAGGCAGGGTATTTTCAGTAAACACTCAAGTATGCATTGTGCATTTTTACAGCAGTCTTACTACGTGACACATTCTTTGACCGTTGCGTTGAAGGAACAGACCCAGAGTCCCGGATCAGGAAAAACTCTGATCAGAAGGAAGTTGCTTTATTTAAAACGACACATAAACAAATACACGTTGATGAGAAGTGACTGACATACATGGTATGTTTAAAAGCTCTAGTGCCACACAGAGCGCTCAGCGCTGTGTCGAACATTCAAAGCATCTCTCAGAAGCTGGTGATTAGGTTCATGTCCCTCTGAGGGACATGCTGGGCAGCAGGTTGTCCTTAACTGGAGACATGGGCTTTGCCTTTCGCTCGCTGCAGGCACTCATCTTCTGGGTATCTCTGAAAAACACAAGCATCATGGTTATACTGACACTATATTGATATCTGATTTTTTTTTTCCAAGAGAGTATCAGCAAAAAGATATTTCTAACCTCAGCACGGGGCAGTTTTGCACTGAGGAATAATGTTTTCCTCACAGGTTTCCCCTGCAGTCTGATTATGTAACTGATCGTGTTTCCTTCGGTTACTGTTAGACCAATGACGATTTCACTCCCAGTCTGCCCAGTCAGAGAAACTGGGAAGATGTAGTAGTGGCAGGAGTAGAGGACGAGCCACGAGAAGTGGAGGAAGAGGGAGAGAAGTGAGGGAGAGGGAGAGCAGCTGGAGCAGCTGCAACGTCCCTGAGAGAGGACGACTGGTTAAACACAGGTTTATACCCAACTCACTGTTACTGCTTCTTCATCCTCTCATGATGGACGGAGGGCAGACTGCACGCTACAGTGACTCACTATCGCCTCTTCAGGTACAAAGTGGGATTACAAAACATAGCGGGCCGTGACTAGCTGGTTAGCATGCTAAATTCAGTAAATATCTCTGTGACACAAAACATAGACATCCATGACATAATGTCCAAACTGTTATTTCTTCACATTGTGCTCATGATCCTACTTACTTTTTGAACGTTTTAAACTAAAATATTTACACATTGCCCCTTTAGCGGTTCGTCAAAACTCACCCACACTGAGATTGTCCAATCACAGCTTAGCAACTAAGAAATGGATTAAACACCATGCGTATCTGCCCTACTTTAAACTGCAATAGTGAGCATAAGTCAATATGTAATATGATGAGCAGTTCGTGAATATAATATAGTTGCAGCTTAAAAACAGTTGGTAAAACAGAGTATAATGCAGTGATGCATTACTGCAGATGAAGAATTACACCCCGGCATGTCTGGGTCCTTTGCCCACTGATGACCCATGGTATGCAAGTAGGATGAATTCTGGTTGGAATCTTAGTTAGAAATATTTCCACTTCCATAATGTTCCATGATATTTATGAGGAATGTTTCCTTTGAAACCACATTTTCAGAATCATGAAAAGAAACCTTCTTACTTTTTGAAGCTGAAGTTCCTCCAGAGACCGCTGATGGTGGCCTGGACACCAGGGTTGTTCTCATTATTGGGGGGGCAGGCTTTTTTCCCAGAACCAGCAGACTTCTTCTTCAGTCCGCTAGCCCTGGCTGGGCCCAACGTTTGCACCTTTGCTGTTTGACCCTGGCTCCTGGACTTCAACTTTGACAGACCCGAAAGCTGGAGGAACAGAGACAAGGGGACAAGATTAAAACAGAGGATGGATTTGATGGACTGCAGACAGGAAACAGAAAAACAGAAAAAAACAAACTATTATCTAATCCAATTGTGACTCGCTGGAGGCTCAATCCCTGCCTCCTGTGCAGACAGAATTCAGCAGGTTGACAGACTACATACATTGTCATTTAGCAGACATTTAGAAAGCTCTAATAAAATAAGCTTGCTTGGGTATTTTCCAAGGAACAGAAAAACAGATGAGGTTGGTAAACAGAGATGGTGTTTAATTAGTTGGGGGGGCAGCAAAGCATCTCTCTCCTCGCTCTCTTGGGTCCAACCTGGGTTAGCTTAGCTCTGATGCCGGCTCTCTTCCCTTTCAGTAACTGCTATACTGCAACGTGAGCTCATCTACACACTTTATGGCTGACTAAAGTAACACGACGACACTTTTCTGTGGCTGCAGCAGTGTGCTGGTGCTTCCCTCACACACGGGGAGAGGATAACTTCCCACAACAAAGCCACCAAGGTAGCCTGAGTCATGTACACAAGCGCAGTGAGGCTGTTGTTACACTGCTGAGTGAAAATAAAAAGGTAGTTACAACTGTCACTGAAAAGAACTAGAAGAAAGTGGATCAAAGGATCAAAAATCCTACTGCTCCAGATCCTGGATGACCGGAGTCAGACTTAGAGGTTTAATGAGAATAAATATTGATTTGAACTGGGACTCTCCTGTATTTAAAGTGCCACAAGCAGTGGATCATTTCTGTAAAAGAATCACCACAAAAACACAGCTCACAGGTGGTGGTGAGTTATGTTACAGAGGCATGTGTCTTTGGAAGTAACATTAACTAGCTACAGTGGATACAACCTTCAACCTTAACAGTTATACAACATCTGTTTAGTTACATGAAGTAGACGGAGAGATGCTGCCACTCTCCTCTGAACATGTGTATCCACCCCCTCTCTGTCCCGGCCTAATGAATGACGTGCTTTGCTGCTACACAAGATGCCATTAAGAGTTTATGGGTTGGAGGTAATATTTTATGGTTTATTTCCTTGTCAGGGTGCAAAAACCTCATTACCTGCACAAGTGCAATACTAACAAGGGACACTAAAAGCCACACTAATTTTTTAGGAGTTTCTCTAAAAAGCAGGTTGACACAACCCTCCTTCACTGGCCAATGGTAAATAAATAGTGAAGAATTAAAACACATAGCCAAAAATCTACAAACTATTTAATGTAACTCAGGCACAAACCCACCTTTGACCTCAGAAAGCCAGGTTTCTTATCTCCGTTTGTTGTGTGTGGGGGACTCTGCTCTGACTCCGAACCTTCGCGTGAATTCATTTCCTGAGGAAGTACATGAAAAATGCACATAAGAACACAAAGCCAAAATAGCTTCATGACGGCTCTGAAGATGATGTATGCGTGAAGGCTGATGTGTAAGGGTAATGAAGATTTGTATGAACGTACACATGCTGCATCCTCCGGGTAGGAGGAGGGGAAGCTGTAGCTGGAGACTTCCTCTTTATGGAAGGATATAAGGCGAGACTGGGACTGGGAGAAGTAGGCGCTGTCCTGAGATGAAAGGGAGTCTGGGAGGTCGCCGTTGTCCTCTGGGTTTCCATCAGTGGAGGATGGACATGACAACGATACGTCTCCAGAGGGTCTAGGGGTCTTTGAAGAAGAGGACAAACTCTCCTTCTTATACTGAAATTGCTGCAAGGCAGCCAGGCCTGAGGTGGACTTAGGAGTTTCTGACTGGTCCATGGAAGAGGAGCTACCAGACCAGTGGAACAACCTGAGGCCCTGACTGGCTGAACTGGGTGATGTAGTGTTTGGTGGGCTGGGGGTGTCCACAGATGGAACACTGGGACCATCGCTGTCATTGGTCTGGGTGCTGGGAGAGGACTTGTCCTGAGTGGGACTAACAGCTGTGGGCTCCACACCATGACATAGATCCTCCTGAGCAGACTCCTTAGTGCCCAGACTGGCTGTTGAACTGGAACTGGTGAAGAATCTACATGTGGGAATAAACACCAACACATCAGGATAATATACAGTGTTAGTCTGAATCCATACTAAAGCTGCATGACTATGATAAAAATAATTACAGTAATTCATTTGGCAGTAGAACCCTTTGTTTAAAGGAATAGATCAACATTTTGGGAAATACACCTATAAGCTTTGTTTCAAAGAGTGAAATAAGATAAATACCAGGAAAGCCACTGATATTCAACACATAAGAGCAAGGGGACACCAGAAAAGGACAAAGATATGGTATTTACTTGAAAACCATCATCAGCCAGTGTGCAACTAATTAGACTGACGATGTCACAGGCCTAAACTGTGTGTGAGATTCAACAGCACAAACACAAATGAACAAACAATGCTCATAACAACTTCAGCTCTTTGGAGACATTTAAACCACTATTAAAAAGGAAGCTTTACATTTGCTGATAGTTAAAGTTAAGCAGCAGGATGTCCCGGTACTTACTTTCATCAGGTTCACTCTTATTGTGTATCTTTATTATTGTATATTAACCATGGGTGCGTGTCTTCTACAAACATCTGAGTTGCCTCCAGTTTAGCTCCAAGTGTCAATGGTCAAGTTTACAATGTGAGTTAGATTGCATGATGTCAGATGGTCATAAGTGGCACTGTCAGGTCCTTTAGACTGCTCAATTAATCTGGAAATCAACAGCACACTCGCATCTGTATAATTACACATCTATAGCTGCATAATTAACGCTTATTATCAGTTTAATCTGTACACTGACAATAAGGCAAAAACAGTAGCTTGCAGTTTTAGGGAGGGTTACATGCTGGAACTATTTCTTGACAAACAGTATATCCATCCTCCCAATATTTCTGTGCTGCATCTCTCACTACAAGTTTTGGTCTGTGGCACAATGACACCAAACCTGGCAACCTCACTGTCATGACAAGACTTAAAGCAGCACACCTGACTGTTGTTTTCCAAAAGATAGTTCCAACATGTAACTCCTCCATAAAAGCACAAATTGTGGTTTTTACATTCAGTTTATGTAGAGGTCAGACAGATGAGATACAGCTTGGTAATGAATCACTTGTAGCCCCATTCTCATTAGCGTCTAAAAACCAAAAGCCAAATTCCAATGATTTTACTGGAATCAGCAATTAAGTCCTGAGGGTACTTTGGTGAACTTAGCACTGTTGACCAACAGCAAACTGTTTTGACAGGGCTGAGTCAGAGAGTCCAAAAACAGAGGAAGGTGCCTTAACCCATCATCTGCGTTACACCACCCACTTTAACACACAGGTTAGCTTTGACCCCATACTTCCAGCCTTTACGCTGAACTGTCCATACTTTATGCACTGACATGAGCTTACCAATCTTATCTCACACTCAAAGAGAAAGTGAATGTGCTTATTTTGTCAAACATAAAACTATTACCTCAAGTTAACAAGATGATTCTACTGTTTTTTTAACCATCACACACTCCAGTTTTTTTTGTGTTTCATTTGTCAGAGCAGCTTCTACATAATCTTATTTAGACTCTAAGTTTTTGCTGTCTTTATTTTCCAACATTGAAATAACAACTAATTACTACTGTATTCTCTGAGGTGCAGCTGCTCTAAACATTGCTTCTAGGATTTCAAGGAAAACAACTAATCTCTCTGATGCTCCATTTACCAATTGATCTCCAAATTCATTAAATCGTGTGTTCTATGTTGAGCTCAAATAATAAAAGAAAAAATTCTGATACTGTGAAAAGTGAATTTCCAATTAGGAACACAATCAAGTGTGTTTAGAGGCGACATATTTCTGCACTCTTTATGCATACGGCTAAACTTTCTAACTGCTTGTGTAGATTAGTCAATAATGACTTAACTAAGGTCAAGAAAAGGGATCGTTAGATGTGGTTGAGTCCATGAGATGTGACCTGCTGCATGTGGCCTGGCAGTCCTCCTGTGCTTCCTGGTTCCTCCTCTGGAGCAGGGTGGCAAAGCGGTTGCATGGTCGGGACTGACAGGTTAATGTGGGCTTGTCAGGGTGTGGGTCTGACCTGGATCGTTTCTGACTGGGGGAGGAGTACTGCTGCAGCATGTCCTGGTCTGATGTACTAGAGTCTATGGGAGGGAAAAAAAAAGACAAGTAATCTGATTTTTAAAAAAGCTGTACATGATATGAATAAACAGTCTGTGTTTATCATCAATAATTTATTCACCTTTGTATAAATATATCCATGATAATTTTTGTATCACCAGCCTAGAATTTTGCTGCCACAGTCTCAGTTTGATGACAGGAGCAGGTACAGTGTCTGCACATTTAATTTCATTGAAGATGGTGTCAAAAAAAAAAAAAACCTCACCTGAGTTGGGTGAACCCATAATAACAAAAACAATCCAGTTACATAAAACCAGACAAACATCTTTTCAATAGTCTAGTCCATGATAACACTTTTAATGTTTAGAAGCTGTATAAAACTGTTGGATTTCATTCAATCATTGTTCAACAAAACAGATCAGTTCAGAGTCTGTGAATATACTGACAAGGTACATTTCTATTAAATAACACGAAGCTATGTAAAGACGGCTCTATCTACAGAGTTCACAGCTCACCTATTCTTGGTCTCTTCACCTGCTGCTCTCTGCAGGGCAAATTCAGATTTTCTAGCCTGATGACTCTCTCCTTCCCTCTGGTGGAGGGAGGCTTGTCTGGAGAAGCAGCAGAGCAGACTGGGGCAGGTGGGGCTGGCTTGAAGCCTCCACTCCAGATACTAGGCCCAGTGGAGGCTGGTGAGTCATTCCAGTGCTGACTGCGAGGTTTAGATCGCTGAGAAGAAATTTGCACAGTTCTTGTGAATTAAATGCAACATTTTGATCATCAGGGTGGTTTTAAGGGATTGTGATCTGATACCTGTGGAATGAGCTTGTCTGGGTTGAAGTCATCTATCCTCTCCATTGTGTTGATGTCAAGGTTTCCTAAGGCCATCTGCAAGCCTTTGTCATCTCCTACAGTACTGGATTCAGCTCTGTCAAGGACAGAACAATGGAGGACAGAACTTTCTCGTTTCTAGATGAACTATAACTAAGGTTGTAACTACATTTACAGAGGTAACACTTTCAGTAGCTGTGATTCAGGACAGGAGGATACAGTCCAGCGTAGCTGAGGGCGGCTGGGTCGATGTTCTCAGGGTAGGGGTTGAGAGGTACGACCTTCCTCCGGACAGGATCGAAGACCAGCTGGTAGAGGAAGGTGTTATTGGCTCTGGTGAATCCCTCGATGTACTCTTCAGGGACGACTAGATTTGTCTTCAGGTACTGGCCCATCTTTTTGATCACCTGACACAACAAATGTGTAGAGACATTTTATTTATGTGTGTGGCTTTAATTTATGTGTGTGGCTTTATATTGTGTTTACAACTTTATTTGTTGAATTCATTGTATTCTACTGAACAGTTTTTTGTTTATACTTCTGATTCTGATAATATTTAATGTTTCTGTTCATAACATGATCGGAACTGATATTTTATTATATATACACATTTATTTATTTATTTTTATATATATTTGCTAAATGCTTGATTCACTTCAACTGGTCTCACCTTGAGAATATCGGGGTCTTTGGCTAGCCGCAGCAGCTTGCAGGCCTTGCCCAGGCCGATGCCATGCAGGGAGGCCAGATAGTCGCAGCCAGAGAGGATGCACATGTACCGAAACTTCTCCTCTGTGAAAACGTTCCCCAAGGTGCGACAGCGGCCGAGGTTACTTTGGTCTATCTCCAGACCGTTGCCCTGCTTGTCCATTTTGAGGATCACCTAAATGAATGTGGAAAATGACTGAGCTGGGCAACTGACTAAGCACTTCATCATGTCTTATGTAGTCGTTTCTCTCTCTCTCACTGATTAGCCAAGTTCCTTTTTCTTCTAACCATAGTACACAAAGTAAACATGAGCACTTTTCTCTGCCCATACAAAATTTGATCTGTTCTGAATGACAATAACATCTCCATACAAATATCAGGGTTGCTCCGTGCACAGTCCAGGCTGGACCCTGATGGTAAGTATTTGCACAGTTACACACTTGTTCTTCAGGCTCTGTGCTTCAGGATATTCAGTTTGAAATAAAATAAGGAATACTACATTAGAGTGCTAAGTATCAGCATTAATTTGAGTAGGGTTACGTCAGTGTAGAAAGAACAGTGTATGAAATATATAAATTAAGCTGGAAAATGCAGACCATGGTCCCAGTACTTGATACCTTTTTGCAGCCGAATGCCAGCAGGTCAGAGTCTTCTGTGATGACAGCCTGGGCCAAACCAGATTTAGTGAGGTAAGCTAACTGAGCATCAGCTTCATATGGAGCCACCACACAGTCCACCCCTTTGGCCCTGGCAGCCTGGTTCAAAAATGTTTAAAAAAAAAAAAAATTTTTTTTAAAATTAAAAAAATTCACAGACAGTAAAAAAAAAAACAAAAAACAAAAAACGAAACAGTGCTGCATGTATTCAGTAAAAAGAAACAGAGTACCAAGCAGCACGTATTTAATGGGTTTAGGAAACTAAATTAAATATTATCTAATTTTTTATATCGCCAAGAACAGTATGTAAGTTGGGATAGAGTGGAGGGGACCTCGGATGTTAACTGTGTACGTGCACTTAAATGTTTTCCAAATGTACCTTGAGACTTCAAAGACTTTTCAGAGACTTCAGGTGGTTTAGCATTACCTGTAATTATTACTGAAAGGCGAATGTTGTCCTTGCTTTGCCTCCGCTTCCCCTTAAATTTAAAATATTACCTAACCAAGGTCACAGACACACTTGTATAACTGTGCACTGTAAGGAGAAGGAGGTGATCTATACCTGCAGACACCCAAAGGTGTGTGTAAAGGTTCATCCTGGTACTGGAAGGCATTAGAGTTTACACACAACTTTACAGTACATGTTGTGCGTGTGTCTTCATGGAATTTGCCATTTTATCCTTGCTGTTGAATCTGCAATGTGAGTTGGTTTGCCTTGTGCTTTGTGTGTTTCCAGGGAGTGTTTGTGTAGGAATTCTGATGGACTCCCTATTTGTTTCTAAGAGGCTTTCAGCTTTTCACATCAGCCTATTGATTTAGCATTTTTCCCCCACAATCAGAGACAGTGGAACTGCATCAAACAGTCAGTCTACTTTGTCCTGCTTGACATTTAAGACAGTATATAGATGTGTAAGCTGGGTTCTGTAATAATCTGATGTGCCATTTCTTTGTCAAGGAGGTCACAGGAATGGTTGTAGCTTGTCTCCATCTCTTGGGCTGCTTTGAATAGTGCTCCACCGAGCAGCATCTCTGCTGAGGCTACTTGTGCTTCTTCCTGCATCTTTCTGCTGCCACAGTGTTAACGTGGCCACCCCTCATCCTATGGCAACAGCTGTCTATCCGTGCAGATTCCTCGCGACCTTGTTGGTATGGATTATTCAGGTATTACATGCCGTCTTGCGTCCAGTTTTCTATGAGGCTTTTAAAACCACAACTGCTTGTGTCCTAATTTACTGATAAATAGTGAGCAAGTGTTTAAAAAATATATTTCCCTTCCCTTTTCTGTCTCTAAAGACATTGTCCATCAATGAAAGAAAGAACATACAGAGCCATGAAACCCATCAGCATATGATGAAAAATGAAGATGTCTGTCCAAAAGCTCTCAGGCTCACCTTAATAACATTATGAGCCATGGCTGGTGTGATGTTAACGCAGCGGGTAAAACAGTCTCTGGCCTCAGACAGTTTCCCTTCACGTAGCAGCTGTCGGCCTTTTTGAAGGTTAGCTTCTCTGCGCCTGAAAGGCACATGAATGAATCAGAATTAATAATGCAACACTGCACCTCAGTCATATTTAATACAGTTGGAACAAAGTCACATTGTATAAACTAAATTAGACGTAGAGAAAGATGATTTGCCCTGGAAGTGAAGTCTGTTTCTGGCCAATGATATGAATCTCCAATGAGACAGCTGTCTCAGTGACTTCTTTTTTGTAGAACTTGTCTAAAAGTCTCAGGTGAAGGTAGTAATGTTGTGGCAGTACTGTTAGCAGCAAAGAGAATATTAGGACAGTAACAAATACGACTCAGGTTCCTTGAGAAGGATTTTCAGAAGCCTTTTCCTTGGTGTTAAAGAATTTGTTTGAGGGAGGGGGTGTCTGGTCTCACCTGTCAACAAGTCTGTACATTCCTCTCAGCATCTTCGAACATTAACAGTGTTGTTCTGTTGCTATTTTGGAATGCAGTCCTTGAAACAAACCAAGCATTGTCTGAGTGTGTTTGTTACCAGGTATGAAAAACACTGGAATATTGTATTTGGCACAAGCCATCAGTCTTTCTCAGAAACAAATGGTAATGTAGTTTTATTTTCTGTTATGGACTCATTTCTTTGTTGGTGCAACATTCTCAGTTTATTTTGGTTTTAATGAGGGCCCAATTCCCTCCTGCTAGGTCTCTTTTCCCCAATGCTGGCCCCAGTATTGGGGAAAAGAGGTTGTTATCTGATCTAGGGCAGCAACTAACAACTATTTATGATGAATGTCAGTTATTTTTTCTAGATTCATCTTTATTATTTTCTTTTAATGATGTGCAAAAACTTAAAAAATGTCCATTACAGTTTCCCTGAGTTCAAAGTAACATCTTCATTTTGTTTGTTTTATCTTACCGACTCTTCAAAACTTGATGGGATTCAATTTACAATGATTTAAAAGAGAGAAAAGCAGAAAATGCTGAGCATTTATTTTCTTAATGAATGCCTTCAATGACGGTCAGTATCAGGTTTCAGCATTAATCTAATCCAGTGTCTTAGCTTATCCCAGTAGAAGGTGTCCAATGACTTCCTGCTCACCTTCTCTTTATATAAACTGAATAAAGCCAAACTGAAGCCTGAGTTAAGCCCTGTTCTATTGTTCATGCTTCCTGCTGATTTGTCGGCATCATGTAAAAAGTGGCATCACATTGTATGATTTACGGTCTTTATGTTTTCACCTGGTGTCTCCTGTTGCTGGTTTAGGACACCACACGTCATTTCTCAATATCTGTAGAGCTAACTTTGTGTAGTAGTTTGTGTTAGTGTTATCACTGAAACTAGCTGCTGTTTCTCACTCTGAATATGTGTCATGTTAGATAAACCAGACCTGATAGACGTCGATCCAAGTGTGACATGGTAAAAAAAAATGTCTAGAAAATGAACAGTTAGCAGCTTTATTTCTACATATTTAAAAATGTCTATATTTAAGCTATGATGACATTGTGTCAGTGAGTTTTATGCCCCATGCTGACACGAGCATGCATTCAGAGCCATAGATGGGGAAAGTAGTCGAAGTTTGTCATCAGAGCTTCTTCCACTTTGATATGTAGATACAGAATAAAAAAGAAATCATGTTATGTGGTTTTAAACCCAAGGTTCACTTGTTTCTGTGTCTTAGGACACATGAATAGTTTTAGCTGCACCAACAGATCCCACAAATCAGACGTCCTCAGGAGACGTCTGATATATTGGTATCAGACGTCTGATATATTGGTATCAGTACATATATAATTTTATACTTTATACAACACAATACTGGTGTCAGTGTCGAGCTCAAAAATACAGTGTCTCTCAGGCTATACTCAACACACTTGCTTACCTTGGCTGCTGCTCTTTAACTATTCCTATGTAATGGACAACAGCCAAAGTAAATGTAGCCAAACTGAATTCAATTCAAAACTGAACACATTCTGTAGATGATACACAGATAAAAAAATCTCTGATATTTTTGCACTTTCTTTCTTTTCTGAAATGACAGCACACTGTATACAAAAATAATTACCAGGCTTCGCATTACTTAAAACTACAAATATGCAAGTTCTGGAAATCAAGATAGCGCTAGAATGAGACTTGAAGGGAAATTACTCCACTTCTCCCACCCCTCCCTCTCCCCGCCACATTAGGCTCCACCCAGCCCTTCACCTACATCCTACACCTACTCATCGTGTTCGCTGTCTCAGCCAATGAGGGAATCGGAAGCCTGTCAGCCTGTGAGTCAGCCACAGCAACACCTTCCAGCAGCCAATACCAGCTCTACTATATCTGCTCTACTACTCAGTATAAGAAGAGCAGTAGAGCAGAAGCATTCAGGAACTCTCTGCTAAACATCAGCATGTTAGCTCACTCAGCTCAAAGTGCCACTGCTAGAATGACCGCAGACTCTTAGATCTGTTACCTCAAATTTAACAAGCATGGTGCCTTTTGGTCTAGTCTTTTGTCTTATTTGTAAATGGCTTGAAAATACAAAATGTGAGTGTTATGTTGTACTGGGTATTTAGTGTTAGTTTCATTACTGTTATCAGATGACTTCCTATTTGACTGTGGCCTAAATGTTTCCCTGTCTTACTTAAGTAAATATGCTGCTGAGCTAAATATGGGGTCCTTTATTTCCATTTTATTCACACTCCTCCATAATCAAAGTAAATACTCACTCTCTGCGAGCCTTTTCCACCGCCTGTTTGGAAGGCAGATTGCGTCCATCAAACACCAGCACTGGTTTGACACCGAAGGTCAGCAGCATGTCCACAAATTTCATGCAGTACCACACATACCTGGGTTTGGAAAAATGAAAATACCAAAATCAGCTCTGGACATTCAACCCAAATTATGAAGGTAGATTATATGGTAAATAGTGCCATACTTCTGAAAAGCTTTTCTTAAAAAAATAAATAAAAATGCATACTGGTCAGTTGGTTCTCCTTTAGCGAGCTTCTCAGCACATGAAAATGCTCCTTTATGCAGCCAGCAGTATGTGTCCACAGCAACTGTTTGGCCTCGGTATTTTTTCACACTGACAGGCTCTGCTGCATCTTTGAGGAACTGTAATAGTCCAGATATTCCCATTTTCTGCTGCTGATCTGAGCAACACTGAACCTGTGAAAGCGATCAGGAAAATACTCATTAAAAACACACACACTCGCTCTTTCAATGAGGAAAGGCTCATGAAGGCTCTGAAGCTTGCTAACGAGAAGAGCATCAGACACATCACATCCCTGTTTGCTGGTTTAGTAGTCGGTTATTCAACAAATATTCATCCACCAAAAGAACGGGACAGGGCTAACGTTAAAGCTAGCTAACACCAAACAAATTTAGAGTTGACGTTAACGTTAACGTTAACGTCAACGGCAACTGAAGAAGTGACAGGGGGACATCAACGCCGGGTTTAGCACATTAACTGAGAAAAATGATATATGCTATGGACGTCTCTTTTAAGACCCGTGTATGTCTATTGATAAGCAAGTTACCCTTAAATTGGACGTTTTTATTACAAAATTCTCTAAGGAACGGCACAATATAAGACAGCAACAAAGTGGACGGTTTCTACACGAACATGTCGATGTTCGTGTAGACTCTGACTCAAAGGTAACACAAACAAGCAACAACACTAACGTCAAACTCAAGAAATGCCAAATTAAAACTTACTTATCTCCTGCTGTTTTTATCCAACTCATAAAGGCTGATCGGCAATGTGGAATCCGGGACAATTCAGTTTTAGCGGCAAAAGAAGTGATTCAGTATGGCCTGCTGCTATTGGCCAGGTGGACCGAGGAGGCGGGATTAAGAGAAAAAAGGTGATTGGCTCTAAACCGTGACGAAAACCGCGTGTCAACATGTTTACATTGCTGATGTGCCAACGACCTGATTCTTATTTACTCTGGTCCCAACACTAACTGTGACCACAGCTTCTCACACAGGTGTTCCCACTGTCCGATGATCATCCGATGGAGAATGAACGACATACTCTTGTCCTGCACATGTCCCCGCCCTCCACTCTTTATGAAATGCCATTCTCGCGAGAGTATGTCGCCATTGGGAGAACCCACAGACAAGAAAAAAAAACTAGAGGGTATTCTAATTATTTCCCAGGCCAGCGTTTTTCTGCAATGGAACCAGTAAAAAAATCATGAAAGTTTTTACTTTTAAAAATGAATGTCAGATAATTATTAAATTAAGTCAAGCAACACCAGGTAAAATGTGTGCTACTTCAAAGTGTCCACGGCAAAACACTGATATTATATAGCTTTTGAAATTATGGAATTTACACTGTCAACCCAGCCACGGACAAAAATATAAAGGCCAATTCCCCATGTTCACAGCAGTCCTTTCTTAATGATATAAACTTTTATTATTGAACAAATAACATAAAAATAGAGTCAAAGGATGAGACAAAGCCCAATTACATCACAGTAACACAATGGGCAAGAATATTTCATAAACATATTACAGCACATAAACTGTATAGCATTTTACAAGCTTTCTTGTTTTTAGGGAAGCGTAATGTTTGGATCCACTGCTCTGAGTCTGTTTCATATACTAAGAAAGGTGGTCCGCGATTGGACACTTTACATTAATAAATGAGTATTTTTGCCAACAATATAATTAACTTAATATAGAATTCACTGGCTTTAACAAAATAATTATTAGCAGAGTCAAACAGTAGGTTTCTGTTCCCCTCACACTTTGTCTGTTCATTTTGTCAGTTCACTCTGTTTTGGTTCCAGGCTATGTTCTGCTTGTTTGCCTGAATTCCATCCATCCATCCAATCCATTTTCCTGTAAACCTGGGTTTATTAAAATATACTTCACTGCATCAGCCTACCTCTGAGTGAGTTTGGATTCTCATGTATTCCTGGGTGCAGTGTTACACGAAGTCAAGGCCTCCTAGTTTCATAAATTTGTGGGCCTTGTTTACATCAAGAGTTAAAGCTGCATAGGTGAGTTGAGATATGCCTCTCAAAAACAACATGTCTCTGCAGCCACCCGGTGAACTTTTTTGGACCTTATCTATGATTAGATTAAAGTTAAGTGACCATCTGGAATCTTTGTCTTTATTGATGGTGGTTCCAAAATACAGACAGGTGACAAATTAAAGGAAAAACCTGTATAACCATGTGAAGAAACATAATGAATGCAGATACTTCCACACAAGTGAACTGCATGGTACAGTTACACAGTTAAATTCCCATCATGCTCTGAGGCATGGATACAAATGCTATATACAAATGAGAGGAGGCAGGAACAGGGACTAAAGTGACGTCTGCATTTAAATCTATGGGTATATCTATCTCCCCATCCAAAAAGGTCAGTGGTGGAATTGAAGAGAAATGGTGCAAATAGTAATGACAGGACTGAAATAGCAAAAGAATTTAATGATTTTTTTATACAGTCAGCTGAGGAATTGGCAGCAAAATTCCAACCAGTACAGTTACAAGAGGCTCTGAGAGATCAATAAAGATCGTTTTATTTAAACAAGGTAAACCAAAGGGAGATTAACAAAGTAATTATAGAGTTAATGCAATCACAGGCCAAGGATTATTTCGGCTTAGATACCGCCCTCATAAAAAAAAGCACTGTCCGCACAGTCACACATGTGGTCAATTTATCTATCAGAGCAAATCAATTTCCTCAACAATGAAAAATGGCAAGTATAAATCCAATATTCTGATCTGGAGCATGGGACCATGTCTCTAACTACAGACCAAGATTCAGATCAAGGTACTCAAGAGAGTTGGCAAATTGTTACCTCACCGAAACTATAGAACAGTCACTTGTCAAAGGCAAAGTAGTAGGAGCAATTTTTCTGAATTTGAAAAAAAAGGCTTTGATACTATGAATCACAAAATTCTCCTACATAAACTACAAAAATTGAATATGTCCAACGGTGCAGTAACTTGGTTCAAGTCATATCTTGGTCACAGAGAGCAGTGTGTTATAATAAATTCTACTCACTCATCTTTCCAGACTTGCTGAATTGAAATTCCACAAGGTTCAGTTTTAGGCCCTTTACTTTTTCATATGCAGACGGTACAGTTAACCTCTGTAAATTTCTGTTGTAGTTCTGGAAGCCTAACCACAGGGCTCGCAAATTAGCTGTGGCTAGAAACCTGTATGCATGGCATCTACTTTGTATATTTTTACAAAGCAACGTCCTCATGTATTTCAAGTAAATAAATAAAATCAACAGTTACGTAGACAGAAGTGTTATAGTAGGACTGCAGAGCATAAAGCCCTCATTACAAAGTTTAGTGGGACAGAAACCAGAGGTCCTGGTCTACAGAGATGCGGAAACCAGTGTCAGTGAGTCATCCTTCACCATGTCCTCCATGAGAGGATGAGAGCATGTGTGGTGGACACTAAGAGAATTGTCCAGGTCTGAATGTTTGACCCCTACAGTGAGGGGATCTGGTGGCTCTGTCCTGCTGTGGGGGACATTTTGCTGGCATGGTTTGAGTCCACCTGTCCCCTTAGAGGGAGGAGTCAATGTGAGTGCCCCCCTCCACAGAGCAGGTCTGATGAGTCTGATGAGTATGAACACCTATGGGACATGTTGGACTGATGTATTAGTCAGCATCCTTTTTCTATACAGTCTATAGTCACATCAAAAGTACTGTCACGTCTAGCCCTTAATTCAGGTTATGTTTTCTTGTTCCCTCTTGTGTCATCCTATTTTGTTTTCCTGTTTTATTTTGTAGTACTAACCTTCTGTCTCTTTTCAGATTTACTTTCTGCCCTCCTGTGTTTCCCACCTGTTTGATTGCCTGCCCTACCCTAATGTGTTCCACCTGTGTCCAATTGTCTCCCCACCCCCTAGTGTATTTAAGTTGTGTCTTCCGCTTTGTCTGTACCAGTTTGTCTTTGTCTGTTGAGTTAAGAGTTCCAGCCTGTTTTCCTTGTGTTTACCGTTGTATGTGTTGACTTTGCTTTTTCCTCATGGTTTTCTCAATTTTGCCTAATGTTTTGGACACCTTTACCTAGAGCAGAGCGAGGCTTCGTGAAACACTGAAACAGTTGAAACTGTCGTGTAGAGGCTTCGAAACAATGTCTGAAACTTGTCTCCACAGTGACACCTAGTGATCATGTGTTGATCTAAAGCAACCTCAACAACGATTCAAACAAGTGTTCAACAAGTGTGTGATGAATTATAACCACATGCTGTTGGAGCAAACTGGGAATTATAGTAAAGGAGCCAATAGTGTTTTATCTGACCTGCTGCCAACCAACAGGTTCGAATCCTGGGTGGAGTGTGTATATCTACGCTGTTGTAAGAGACATTAAAATGAGTTTAAAAGTTTTTGGTGTGTTTTTATTAACAACTGCCTGAGCTTGCATTTTTAGGCTTCTCAATGTGAATAACTATAGGTTATTAAGGTAATGAAATAAACATTAAAGAAATCAAGCAACAATATATATATATTTTTTACATATTAAGATTTTTATTCAAAAATATTTATTCTGCTGTGGACTGACTGAGCCTCCTTTTTATTTTATTTTTTTTTTTACAAATGATTTCTCCTGCCTTTGAAAAAACCTCGTCCACATGGCACACTGGTTGCTGGCGTAAGTACTTCTTTTTTGCCAAAACACAAAATCTCCGCTATCTCTCACCTCTCACAAAACCCACGAGGTGCAGATGCATTAATGTCACTTTTAAACTTTGTGGGAGTTAGGTTGAGACAGCTACGCTTCGGGATCCTGACACAGCATCGAAACGTCAGTTTCGCATCAGCCAGTAGTAGAGGGGGGTGGAGTGGCTTGGGTCTTCACACAACTATAATGCTTGTGTAGCTCTAGCTCTCTAGCTTTTTTTTCATACCTTATCTGGTTTGAACTGTATTGTAATCATCCAAGATCACACTGATAGTGGTTTTTGCCAGAATTTGTAATTAATTACAAGTCTATTTCAGTATTAGCTTTAATCAACTACATAAACAATAGAAATGTTTATTTAATGATGCTGTCGAGATTGAGATTTATGGTAAATTTTGGAAAAACCTGCCGAGTGCTCCGTAGTTAATAGAAAATGCACTCAGTGCCATTACCTTACAGTAGGTTTATTTGAAATTCAATATCACAGAAAACTGTGAGTACATGAGCTGTACTACACTGACTGAGTCTGAAGTCTCCATCAAATGAAAAACATACAAGGACAAGCAAAATCAAGTATTTAACCTAACTGCTCTGACCTCTGTCAGATCTTCTTCTTCTGAACTGAATCTGTTTTTTTCTAGCATCCATCCATGCAGCCTCCCTTCTCCACAATCAGATGAATGGCACCAAATACTCTGCCCCATACGTGAGATTTTCATTCTGTTGGCACAGATCGTTCGGTTTTCAGTGTGGAAACCTATATAACCTATATAAGATACAGCAGACATTCATAATTACCTCATGACAACATACCAAGTTAACATTGTTACTTTCACTGTGTCCTGATGGACACAGTGAAACATTTGTGAACCTAAATCTGTTTGTAATGGCTTTTAATGAAATTACATTTCTTTTTTTAATCTGATTTATATATTTTGATTACTTTACCCGTGTTTTAGTCTTATTGTTTCTGTCTATTGCTGTTCCAGTCCGGCGGGGCCAGATACAGCTAGCATAGCACTAGCTCTCTAGCTTGTTTAGCTATGCACACCTGCAATTAATATAAATCAGACCACCAGAACGCGGATGGGAGGATGACCTGTAATAACTTGTGATCCACTGATATTTCACCTAGTGCCATCATCAGGTCAAAATTTAAATTTGACCAATACCTGACAGATATTTGGATATTTGGCCAACTGCAAAGTCCTCAGCCTCAGCCGGAAATTGTTTAGTGTTAATTAGCCAATATCATAATGCTGACATGCTCATCCAAGATGGTTAACAAGGTAAAAAAAATTACCTACTGAGCATCAACATGTTAGCATTGTCACTGTGAGCACATTTCTGTTCTTACAAACTGATCAGAAAAGATTTCTTAATTGAGCTCTGACTTTATTTAAAGATTCGTAAAGACCATTTTCATTCAGTCTGTGGTTGAACTGAACGGAATTCTCCCATGTCCCAGCTTTATGTCACCGTCTGAATGCATCGTAAGACGTGTCTCATTACCCAGCATCCTCTGCACTTCCTGCTTTCAGCTGCAATATTGACAGACGGACCGAAAACAAAATGATAGTTTAACTTCCCCGATGAGCTGTGGTCAAATGATAGCGTTGTTAACGCTTTCCGGCATATTTCACTGACCGCTTATTTAAATGTCATTTCTCTGGAGCCGAGGAGTGTGTCAGTGATTGAAAATCCAGGATGCAGTTCTCTCCCACCAACGGAGATTTCACGTTCGTCTCTTCTACTGAGGCTGAAGGTAGGCTAATGCTAGCACACCTCCACAGCTAGCAGGCCTTACAGCAGCTAACCACTTACTTGTTTACGTGCCTTGTTTTAGTTGTCATAAAGTAGCGAAGTGGCTTAGATACAAATGCGTGCAGTTCTACTTAGGTGTGGGCCGACGTTGTTCTCCTTGCAACAGCTGCTGGAACGTTACGTTATTAAACCTGCAAGCTATTATTAGGTTCTGATAAATGATTTCAGTACTGTTGCGTGTTGTTTATTTTGACTTGAAAAGTATGTTGTAAACAAACCACGGAAAATTTGGAGGCCAATTCGATGTAGTTTATCCTCCTAGTTACGATTCCACTTAAGACATGTCAAAGATCTACGCTTCAAGTTGTTTAGCCCTGTGACACTTGTTAAGTTATCTTGACTAATGTACAACTTAAACTCATTTTTACACTGGTCACTCAGAAACTTTCCACCTCCTCGTCATAACATCGTGTGGGAACTGTGTTGCATGATTATCCGAATCCGATTCTAATAGTTAACGTTACGTTTTTTTCTTTTAGTATTGTATGCATGCACTTCATTATAGATGATAATAAATTTTATTAGTCCAAATTTACAATAGTTATACACTGGATGAATTATGGGTACAGATTATTTTAAGGGTTTTGATGTGCAGAAGAAAAACAGACAGGGTTTGAAAAAATTACAGCAGATGAATCACTACTATAAAAGATGTATTAAAAGAGTGGATAAACAAGCATGTTCTCCACAGAACTCAGCGGCACCATCAGTGCCCCAGACATTAAACTAAACATGGGCAGTGACAGCGGGAAAGATCCGTACGCCACCACCTTCCTGAGGCAACGAGGCTACGGCTGGCTGCTGGAGGTGGAGGAGGATGACAGTGAGGAGAGCAAACCTCTTCTGTGAGTACATCTTGAATCCTTGCTTTTAATCAGAGCGTTATCTTTTACTATACAAACATGACTGTAATTGGGATAGATTAAAATCTTTTTGGGAGACAGAAAAAAAAAAATCAGCATCCTGTTCTTCTGTATATGTGAAGCTACAGCAAAGGTAGATGTTCCATGCCAGCTGACAGTGGTAGGTGGAGCTGGGTCATACAGTCCTTTTAGTGGCTGCTGCTACATTTCTACACAGGAACAGGAACAGCCTTAAAACTGATCATGCATCTCTACGATACAAATACAGTGCACAAAGGTCTAAGGACATGCCTACCACCACTGACTTTGACCAACATACATCATGGCCAAACAGTTTGGAATCAGCCCTGACGATGCACTTGTTGCTGTTTTATACAGTTCTCATGCAAACAGATTGAATCAAACCAGCCTGAGTGCAGGTTTTCAGTTCTGATAGTGTGGTCTTGTGTGTGTGTGAGCAGGGAGGAGTTGGACATTGACCTGAAGGACATCTATTACAAGATTCGCTGTGTACTGATGCCGATGCCATCACTGGGTTACAACCGGCAGGTGGTCAGAGACAACCCGGACTTCTGGGGTCCTCTGGCCGTGGTACTGCTCTTCTCCATGATATCCATCTATGGACAGTTCAGGGTGAGCAGGACACAATAAATACTACTCCGTTCATGAATTCAGCCATATTTCCCTCACTGTTCCAAGACTGATAGCTGTTAGCTCTTTTCCTCATGAACTTAACTATCTGCCACACTGAGCTTCCCATAACCTGAACATTCAAGAACCTTGTGAGGTTTTGGTATCAGGGTCTTCCTCACTAATGTTTTGGATATATATCATAAAAAAAAAATCCCACAAGAATCCTTATGTGCCACCTGGTAGACAATTGAAGGAAACGTTTGTGGGACAAACAACAATGAAAGAAGTGATGATATTGTCATTGATTGCCTTTCATGTTGTTTCACACTGAATCCAGAGCACTGCTCAGGCTGGCACAAGTCCATCAAATGTCCAGGCCAACATCCAGCATGTCAGACCACTTGTAGTTTTTCACTTTGCTCCACTGCACAAAATGTGTGTTCTATTCCCATTTCTTTCAGTATTTGTTATCCCAGTCCCTACAGCACTACAGGCATTGTGTTTGTTGTAGTTAAGTACAAAGTACTTGGAACTTGAATTTTCAGTGGTGTCACCTCCTGAGCAGTCAGCCAAATTTAGTTCCAGGAACTTGTCCCCCAAAGCAGGGAGAGATCAGTGGAAACCGAAGCACAACCTGTGATAATGGATACAGATGATGTCATGTTTGTTTAGTTCCCTCAGTGCAAAAAGGTGGTTTAGTTAAATTTACACAAATTTAAAATCAGCAGCTTCAGTTTGAAGATATCAGAATGAATCTAAAGGCTCATATTTGTGGAGCTGAGTTGTCAAATAATTGCTGTGTTAACTTCTTACAGGATTCAGCGTTGACACTCAAACTCTGCCTTTTATTTCACAGGTTGTGTCTTGGATTATCACCATCTGGATATTTGGATCACTGACCATCTTCCTGCTGGCCCGTGTTCTCGGCGGTGAGGTAAGAGCAGCCAGTCAAAATGTCCTCAGACTTGACTCATAACTTGTTGTTAAACCTAAACATTTTCTCATGGAGTGTTGTGTTGTTCTTTTGGAGTAGGTTTCCTACGGCCAGGTTCTCGGAGTGATTGGGTATTCCCTTCTCCCGCTCATCGTTATAGCCCCTCTGCTCCTGGTGATTGGAGGGTTCGAGGTGGTCTCTACACTAATCAAAGTGAGTCGTAGCAGTGACAAACTTACAGTGAATTACAAACTGGAGTAAGCAGCTCGGATGGACCGGTACACTAGTTAATGTAAAACCCATTATACATCACCAGCTGCTTTACCACACAATGGGCTTAGAAAAATGTAGCATGTTGAATTTTCTATGTGATGTTTGTAGACTCTAGGATATACTGAGGATGAATGTAACGATGCTTTTCCTGTCTGCTCTCGTGTTGCAGCTGTTCGGAGTGTTCTGGGCTGCTTACAGCGCTGCTTCACTGCTCGTCGGAGATGAATTTAAAACGAAGAAACCCCTTCTCATATATCCCATTTTCCTTTTGTACATCTACTTCCTATCACTATATACTGGTGTGTGACTGGATGAGCTGAAACTGTGGACCTTTTAACGGACAGTGACCGCCCCCGGAGCAGAACTACAGAATCAGGATTTTTTTTTTTTTTTTAAAAAGGTGTTTATTTCTTTTCTTTTCTCTTTTTTTTTTTAACTCTGTTAAATTCTAGATGACGGGGATACTGGGAATATATATCAGTGTATATAGTTTTGTCCCTTTTGTCTTTGGTCAATAAAATGCAGATGTTCCTACAGCTTAAGCCTTGGTATGCAAGCTTCTCGTTCACCAGTGCAATAGAGTCACCGCTGTCCCTCATTAATTTGTGTTTCATAAAGATGGAAATAATCACAGAGATCAACCTTAATGTCACAGTGAAATTATGTGCTGTCAAATATTTATGTGTCCATGTTCATGCTGAAGGAAGAATTGGAGAAGAAAGACAGCACCACACAGAAAGAGACTGTTGAGCATAATGTTCTTTATTATTATGCACTGTAATGTACTATGAGAACTGTCCATTGATGCATATAGTTTTTTTGTAGACTTGTTTTTTGTTAACTTATGGATTTTAGCAGCATAGTCAGGTGGACTGGGGCATTTAGAGTGATCGAATCCATTGTTTACTAAATGTGGTGCCTTGTTTTCCCACCCCCTGAATCCTGTTTTTCCGTTGTTTAATACAGGAATTCATTTGTTATTTGATCAATAACTACAGGAAAATAATAGAGTAATTTGCCACTTGAACATCTGGTATTTACTGACTAATTACTCTGTTACATATAGTCAACACATTAATATTAAAGAATGCTTTACATTGAAACTTAAGCTGGTCTCAACAGACTGGATTCACTCACATAACCTCCTTCAAAATAATAGTTTGTTAATATAAGGTTAACAAGAGGGTCGTTTCCTATTCCAAAGTCATTATTACACATGAAGTCTCTACAGTATATAAAGAACCACATTCCAATCATCATTCCATCAATGATTTTTAATTTTGGAATAACATGAAATGTCACTTTGGACACAGCATAAGATTGAATTCTTTTATTCTTGCTTTTTCAAGATCTTTCCGAAGCTGTCTCACGTGTGACCTGCTCCTCAGTTTCCTGTGTGTGTTGCTGTGTGGGAGAAGGTTGTAATTCAAAAGCACACTCAGATAATGGCTGTATTTGAAATGTTTCATTTGTCACTGTTCCAGGCCGAACACAGCACAGATTCATAGTATGCAATATAGATTTGGGACATGATGTTAGCATGCTGACAGTGTCCACAATGTATACTTGAGGCTGATGGGCTTGTTGTTTTTTTAGGCATCTGTTAGCCTCCATGAGACATTCACAGAACTCTTGATGCTTGATTGTAGAACCACATCGGATGTTGTCTGGTTCATGGCATTTTAATTTTTTACAAATGACTCTGATGCAAATGATGACATATTTTTAGAATGACAAATGTCTGTGAACATGTTTCCATAGAACAAAGGGGTCTCTTTCTTTATGTCCTGTTGCGGGAACAATAGCCAAACACACAAAAGTATCTTTTTATGATGATTATGAAACCAAAGAAAAGCAGATCTAAGCAGCAGATTTTACATGATAAACGACTTTAGCGACTGATTAGAAAGTTGTCATCAATTACATGCTGAATTGAAAGACAGATTACAGTGACAGTGTTAGTGACATTTATGTCTGCATAAGTAGTGGAGTACGTTTACACCCTAATCAACAGTTTTAATGGCTTCAGGAATTATGGTGTATAAATAATTGTATTTTTTTCCCTTCACTTTTTGCACACTTTAACTATGATGTAGATTTAATTTTAAATGGATTAAATTACTGTTTCTCCACATTAAACTACCCTCATACACTCGCAATGACAGATGTCATCATCCAAATTTCTTAAGAATCAAAAACTGAAATCTGTCATTTACTAGAGTATTCAGACCCTTGATTCTGTGCTTTGTAGAGCCTCCTTTGGCAGTTATTTTTGGGTAAGTCTCTATAAGCTTTCCACACCTGGATTTGGGCAGATCCTCTCAGGCTCCATCAGACTGGATGGGAAGTGTCTGTGAGCTGCCATCTTCAGCTCTGTCTACAGATGTTCTCTATGGTTTAAGTCTGGACTTTGGCTGGGTCACGCAGGGACAATCAGAGACTTGTCCTGAAGCCACTCTAGCGTTGTCTTGACTGCATGTTTTGGATCGTTGTGCTGAAAGGTGAAGCGTTCCTCTAGTCTCATGTTGCATGTGCAATAGAGCGGGTTTTCTTCAGGGGCCTCCCTGTGTTTGACTGCATTCATCCTCCCCTCAGTTCTGATCAGTCTCTCTGCACATGATGCTGAAAAATCACCCAGAGCCTAATGTTCTCGTCACCTCCCAGACCAGGGTCCTTCTTGCCCAGTTACTCACTTTGATAGCCAGCTCCAAGAAGAATCCTAGTGGTTCCAGGGTTCTTAAGAGTTATTGATTGTAGCTTGATGGGCAAAAATGTATACATGTCTGCAACACAAAGTGATTCAAAAAATGGGTCTGGATACTTTTTGAAGCCACTGTATGAAGTGCTTATAAAATATGATGCTTTGTTATAGATGAAGCTACCAAACCTACCCAGCCATATGTATGACTACTATTCAGTTTGTCAGCTGACCAGAAATTAATGGACAACTTTTTTGATAATTGTTTTTGAGTCATTTTTATGCAGAAATGCCAAACATTTCATGGTTCCTGCATCTCAAATGTCATAAAGCTAAAATACAAATGGAGAGGTTTTATTTATTTAAAGTCAATATCATTTCAGGTGTTGCCAGCCTCCTCTTGTGTCAGATTGTCTCCCGAGTGAGAGCCTTGCATTTCTATATATGGTGCTGTTTGTATTGTGCTATTCTGTCTGTCTGAACTTTGGCTGATGAAGGTCTGAGGACTGAAATGTCGTATTAATAAAATGAGCTCCAGTGATGGACAGCATGTAGGAGTGACCGCAGCTTAAAAAAAAAATCCAAGACAGCAATATGTAGAGTGGCTGTTGAAGACTGTAATTTTCCAAAATATAGACTGAAGTGAGCAATATTGCCTTTACGTGTCCAATTGACTGATCCTTCTTAAGAGGAGGGATGAAGCACCACTCACCAACAATCGTTGAGTTCTAATGTCGACTCTTAAAATGTCTCATTCTAAGTTGAAGAACATTAGATTCACTCTCTGAGAATGTGCTGAAGAGTTTAATAAGGACTGGCAGCCATTCATTACCCATACTGAGAACTGCAAGCTGGATAATTATTTGTGAGCTTGATATTATCTGTATGTGAATATTTCTGAAACATGCAGCAAAATGGACAGTACATCTGTTACATCCATCGTGGTGAAGGTGTGATAACACCACAGTTTCTTTCTCACCCTTTTCTAAATTCCAATCTTCTGTTATCATTAATAATAAATTTCTTTTTTTTTTATTATTATTATTATTATTGATAAAAAAAAATCCCAACAGACAGTGTTGATGGTTGAAGGGTGGTGGGATTTGAAGTTGATAGTTTTGTTTAAAATGTTCGCTGTTGTATCATTTGTGCTTATTGGTTTATATGCTGAATGACATGTTTAGTGTCTGCTTGTCTATTTAAAGATAAAAATAAAATAAGTGAAAAAGTGACAGAATAAATAATAGCAATGATGAAATATTAGAAGGCTATATGTTTACTACATAATGTAGTCTAGTACAATAAATACAAATCTCCATCTGTGAGGCTCTAAAGTTTTGAGCTGTATAACTGCTGAGCACAGTGAAAGAAAACACTGTGACCTCTGTCATTTGCAGTTGGAATTTGTTGCACGGCTTATATTTTGGTGTTCCTATTATTTTGTTCATCAACTTGTTCTCGTTTGCACTTCGTGTTATCGCGAGGGGTGGTGGAAAGATACGCTAGCTCCGTTTACCAATCGTGTAACTGACAGAGAGCCCAGCCTGGAGTTCCTTAGTGCTGATGGTGAATAGCCACTGCTGCGGTAACGGGCGGAGGAGAAGAAGCCGCAGAAGGAGTCAGGAGTGGCAGAGGAGTGATAGTTCGGAGTTAGTCATATAGATTTAGCAGTATTACGTGTATCGTCGGATCCTTACAAACCCCAGAAAGGAAGGGAAGGGAAAATAAGGAAAGATGGCGGCCGCGGCCTCGCCGGGCTCCGGCTCGTCCACCTCCCCAGACTGGATTGTACTGAGAGACGGTTGCTTGCGTTGCGACGAGGAGGGCCTGCGAAGCCTGTCGTACCACCCGGCCCTAAACGCTATCTTGGCCGTTACCAGCCGCGGCAGTATCAAAGTAATTGACGGCACTTCGGGAGCCATTCTCCAGGTTTCAGCGTTGCATGGTAAGCACCAGAGCCCTCTGTCAAGCCCTGACACCAATAGTTTCAGTTTTGACAAACCAACCACTGATTGTCAACAGACACTAAACACGACACAGGCTGAGTTTTAACCTCAGCTAGCTAACGTTAGCTGTAACTAGCAGTTATATTCGGGCCTAACGTTTGGTAGATTATTTGGCAAACAGGATACATCTAGTTAGCCTTCTCTGTTTGTGCAAAAACACAATCTTCGGACGTTGATCAGTTTGCCGTCAAATTTAAATTAGTGTCTTTTGAACGCCAGTGTTAACTACTGTTTACCACACTTGCAACATGACATATCTACCTTGCAAGCTAATAGATAGCTAGTTAACTTAGCACAATGCTAGTTGGCCGGGCAACCTTCCTTGTCAGTTTCTGTTATTCCAGTGATCCGACACGATAACGTTACGTCGTTAGAAGTGTAATTCATATCTTGGACATCTGAAGTAGCACGCTTACTATTGCTTACTTAAATGTAGTACAGTGTGTTAACGTGAACTGCTGTAATAGCCACGAAGCTAGCCAGCGGCTCATTAGCTGCTTAATTTTTACTGACTTTCGTGTGCACCGACAGTCATTTGGAGACATTGGCGTGATGCTCAAACCCAGCGGACTGGATGTTGGTGTAGTGGGGCCTTGTTTGCTTGCTCGGCTAACATGGATAGTTCTGTCAAATAACCAGCTTAACGCTTGTGTTGCTGGTGTTGCATGTCCTGTCACAGTGTACTGACAGGACGTTACAAAGTTTCTGCAGGAGTTATGAATTAATATCCCAAGCTGTGCTCCACAGTCACGTGCTAACTGCAACGTTGATCGTTGTCCTTTCTTTTGTGTTGACACATGCTGGGATGTGTCAACACAAAACTTGGGCTGGGTGGCCTATTCAGCAGTAATCTGTTGTTACTGTATGATTTGTTTACATCTGAAATGATGTTAATCTGCTGATGGATGCCAGGCTTTCTGGAAGAGTCTTCACTGACTTTTATCATTGAACAAAAGTAATACAGAACCACACTTAGTATGGCAAAACAATGTGTATTAGCATCTATTGCCATATAAAGCATTTACGGTGGCCATGATTCCCTCCTGAGCTAGCTTGTGTTAGTGTGGCTGTTGACTCTAAGCAGTCGTATTACACATACAGTTGTTCACATAAATACTGTACTCTGGCAGAACTGTGTTACTTTGCACTGGCCATTGTGTTTGTTATGCTGAAGCCCATTTGAGGATTGTTTCAGGTGACCCCAAAGATAAAGGCTTTTTTGGGAAGTAGGACTATGAGGAGATCAGCACCTTTTTGTTTGATGAAATGCCCATAAGTCTTGCAACCTCCTTCAGAATCTATGTAGGCTGTCATGTTTTTAGAGCCACAAAAGTGACACTACACCTCTAGAAAGCGAAAGTGAGGACTTGCAGCTTCACTGATCATGTATGTCTTCAGTATGCTTTCAGCTTACTTTAATTTCAGTTCATTTTCAGCTGAGGCTCTGTGTTTTCAAATCAGAGCTCATGCTGTGTCTGTCACCATCATATATCTGTCGATTGTGATCGTCAGAAGGTTCAGCCCAGTTGATGTGAGATCCAGATCTGTTTCAAAACTTGTTTTGGGGAAAAATGTTGGCAAACAGTAGAGCTTTGCTGCCTGAGCTCTCCACTATTGTTAGAGGATGACAAAACAAATGACAGAAAAATGGAAAAAAGCCTCACATATTGTTTTGAATAGTTGCATGGTATACGTTTTGACATATTTACTCCTCTTCTACACCCACCAAGTTCATGTTCAGATGGAAATCTGTCACACAGTGAAAGTTTGCTGTCAGATACTAGCCATGCTCACAAAGGAAGTGATATATTAAAGTCACTTTTTCACTCAGTCACTTGATTTTGGGTAAAGGGAAGCTGAATATTACTGCATCAGAGAACATCAGAAAGGTATATTTGTATGTATAGCTGTAATACATGACCTGCCTCATGCTAATCTTAGTATTATAAAAGCCAGAAATAATCTTTTGCTTTCATTTTCTTGTGCTGTGTGCTTCCGTCAGTTTGGCCAACCCCTTGTTGCTGATCTTTAAATGGTGACTGATTTGACGGTCATACACATTATAATATCATAAAGATAACTCCTCTGTTATATACATCGTATAGTGCAGTCCTCAGTCCAGAACACTAATACAGATTCATTCAGTACAAATTTCAGTGTACACAAGGGATGTATACATGATCTTCATTAAGTAATAGTCATACATGATTACAAATCTGTGGGCAATGTGTTTTGCATTAGACTTGCCCAGGCTCGCTCATTACATGATCTGCAACAAGTGTGTGCTTTCAAAGATTCTGGTGGTTCTCAGTAGCCTGTGGTCAGTTACAGATCACATGACACATTTCCGCTTTTAAATCCATAATATAATATACTTATCAAAAGCAATCTTTGTCACTGTAAAGGATACAGCAATATCACCATAACAGGAAAAAATCTATACAAAACTCAATTATACACAGTCAAAAAACATTGATTAAACTCTGTCTTATCTGATCCTGACAATGATGGAGGGATTGTTCCTCAACTCTCCCTGAACAAGGACGAGTTACCTGTAGGCACAGAGAACAGAGGAATTATCATTTCATCATACAAATGGATTTAAATCCAGAACTTCATCTAAACTTTTAGGACCTACAGTGTTTGAAGTGTGTATCCAGAATGCTTCACTTTTCAGTAGCTGTTTAATGGACGTTACCTGTACGACTATTAATAAATGAGTGTGATCTAGACATTCCTTGTGTACACTAGAATTTCTACTGAATGAATGTTTGTAGAATTCCAGGGTTAGTTTTGATTTTGAGGACTGAGTTTGATAATCTTACATTAATCAATACATTGATGATATGTTTTCTCTGACACTGCTGACAGTGACTTCATGGTAATAGGCAATGTGACAATCCTTGTGACATCCAGGGCCACAGATTATTTTGGCTGACCTTAGGCGGTTTGAGACCCTTGAAATGCAGTTTACCTACGGTTACTGACAATTGGATCTCATGACTTTTTAAAGGTCTGCAAAGTTCTTTAGTATGAGTGTTTTTTTTTTTTTTTTTTGTGGAACGCAACTTTTTCTTAGCTTTCACAAAACTCAGTGATTGGCACAAAGATGTGTATTCAACACGCTGACAGAACTGTAACGCACTGTAAATATCAAAAGAGAGCAGTCTGCTTCCTTAGAAATTAGTTAGCATTAAATTAGAAGGAGAGGAAGTCAAATGATTACAGCACATGCCACATGACCATAACGTTCATGGTTCAGTCCTGACTGAGAATCTGTGTGATGCATTTCCTACCAACTGTCCAACAAAGGTGGAAAAATCAGTCTTTAAAAACACTTAAACAGATTAAAGCAGATTATGGACATGGATAATAGCTGGTCCCTGTCTACCCATGAAAGACCTTCTCCAGAATGTAAACCATCGTATTTACTATTTGTTGAAGGTTGTCATCAGTTAAGTCGCAGCAGTGTCGCCTTCTATATTTGTGCCCCATCATCATTTCAGTTATTTTCATACTCACACACTGTTGATTTTACACACAGTGTTTACATCCAGTACATTTCTCATTAGAAGGACCTGGACCGGCAGGTTGGGTTTAAAGTTTGGCCAGCTATTGTGTAAAGGTTGCGGTTGATCTTTAGTATGTGGCAGTGAAGAAGCCACAGTCACCTCTATCTACAGACTGCACTGCGAGACGACGGTGGCATGTGCTGTGGGCTAAGATACACATGATTCATTGTTTTTATTATGGGATTCCAAGCCTGGCTTCTTGGAAGTAGATGAATAAAAGTAATTTGTATGTGTGGGGACATACAAAAAAATTAAATAACATGGCCTGTTCACCGGTGAGGGGACACTGTTACACACTGGTACAGCTGTTCTTCATGTGTCAATACAAGATAATACTGAGATAATACACTTTTATTTCTTAAAGATTTTCTGTTCGTAGTTAAATATTTGTCATGACACATGACATTACCTGATTAATTTATTTTTGGTTTGTGTGTAATTGTTTACATTAGGACCCTGTTTCTGTCAGTCATCACCTTTTCAAGCCAGACAAACCAGTGGGTGATGGCTCAGTGAATGTAGAGAGGGAAATTAAATGGAAGCTTAAATGTGTGTAAACATAAAAGGGTTTAAATTACAGTGCTTAACTACACATATCTGAAGGCCACTGAACACTACTCACCGTAATGTAAAACCTAAAGGCAGTGCAGGAGAGGAGCAAAAACCGCTGCCAAATATACAGTATCAGTGTGTCTTGCAAAAATTGGTTGAATTTATTTGTATTGATTGTGAAATGATTTGTCAAGACGACCTGTTAACCTTTGTAAATATTATGTAAATGTCCTTTTATGTGATGGCAGAGCAACTGATACTTTAAGTGGAAAAGGTGGCCAGTCAGACTTGTTAATAAGAACACATGTTTGGCTTTGATGTGCACACGATGGCAGAGTGAACATGCTAAACAACTGTCTCCCTGTGTTATCTTCTCATAATCACACTCCACCAAAGACAAATGTAACGAACACATAGTGGGTTTTTTTTTTTCAGGCAGTGTTTTTGGACCTTTCTTCCAGCCTTTTTCCTTCAACCCTCCTGACACTGTGTGCTGTGTTGTCCTCTGTTTCTGTCCCAGCTAAACCCGGCGGTCGTGTCAAGTGTCAGTACTTTCCCGCAGTGGACAAGGTGCTTTTTGTGGATGACTATGCAGTGGGATGCAGGAAGGACCTGAATGGCATCCTGCTCTTGGACACAGCCCTCCAGCCTCCAGTGGCCAAGCCTGAGGATATGGTTCAACTGGAGCTGCCGGTCACAGAGGTAAGAGGAGACTGAGCTGTGGTTATCTTCCACTGTTCACAGAGACATCAGGAAGCACCTTACAGACACGGTTACTGTCACCTGATATGTGACACCAGTGGTTGTGTTTGGCCCCAAATAGATGTGTTTGGACTCAGCTTTTTGTTCCACAATCAGAGTATAAGCCCTGTGTCATATGAAAGGCTGGTGAAAACCTTTGACAACAGTCATGTAGTAGATCTTGTTACTTTAGAATCACACTAGCCCTGCTCACACTCATCCACTCCAGTTTGATTACTGCAGGAGTAATATGAAAGTGTAGAGCACACACAAAGCAGCTTCATGTTTGTCCACTGATTACTGAACCCTGTGTTTAGGTTCCAAATTGTTTTAGACATCAGCTATTTCATTGCTGTAAAATCAAATGAGAATAAATCAGTTTTAAAAAAATGAAATGTTTATGTGTAGGTTTGTGTGCATAAAGGCAAACAATGTTAAGTGTGTTGAAATGCATGGAGGTGTGAGGAGGGCAGCATATGGCAAAGACAACAAGAAAGCTGAGCTGTACTATGTGGGCTGGAAGGGTCTATCAAGGACAGCAGCTGAAGGCTCTCAGTTCAGGCCCAAAACAGCAAAGGGATCTCAGGATGAACGCCTTTAGTCATCACAAAAGCAGTGCAAGAAATATAAACAGCAGTTTCCTCATTAAACTTATGGTCACGCACATACTCGAATTAGCTTCTTGGCCTTTTTGGGAATACTGCTGCTGTTTTACATTTCTCCAGACAGAAAGCTGTAGTCATTGTTGAAAGGGTCACGTTGAGGACGAAACGCTTGCTCACCATTAAAGTCATCTCCTCTCAGATGATAGAGAAGCGGGGTTTAGGCAGGCCGTTGTTGGAGAGAATGGGTGAAAAATAGGATGGTTGTTGTGTTGATGTGTGAATCGTAAAAGTGCTTATGTGGTCTGTGAAGAAAACCGCAAAGTCAGGGTCAGTGAGCGGAGGCTTATTTATCATCCTATAAGTGGATGATTAAAAAAAACAAAAAACCTTTGTTCTTGTTACTGATCTGTTTGCTTTAGACCTGACTGTATTTCAGTAGACTGTCCTTAAAGACATCAGTTTAAAGTGACATTTTCTCCTTCACCCCGAACTTTTAATGGTCTGTTTGGCCCAGTTCCAGTGTCCACCCTTACATTTGCATAGACTTTGTCATGTGCTCCCGATAAAGGCCTGTTGATATTACTGTGCAGAATCAACACCCCGTACCCTGCCCCGTACCCTGCCCCTGTTCCTCACCTAGAAATGTAACAATACGTCACGGCAACGTCGACAAACTGTGATTGGTCAGCTTGGTAGTGTGTCTCTCAGTTCGGTGGTCTCTCTTTTCTGTGTTACTTTCCTGTGTTCTGTGCAACTCCAACATGATCCACTCACTCATGATCCACTTCAGCCACCACCGTTTGAAGTACATGGAGAAACTCAACACAGTGGCACAGACACCGCACTGCCAACTAGCATTTTGGTGGTGTTACTGCAGAGTGCTGCAGACACGCCAGTATGTACTGGTCCATGGGTCCATGAGAGCTCTCTACTGACCTCTTGAGGGATATATGCTCTTAAGCATAATCTACAATTCTCTGTGTTTTTTTTGTCTGGTGGACTTTACTCAAAAAAATGACCCACATTGCATTATATTGCGTTGCATTGATTCAGCAGCATTGCAAGTAAGCTGTGCAAGAAAACCACCAAGCTACAACACTCATGAGTACAAATCCTTTGGACTGTGGACTTTTTACCATCCATAGTCCAATCACATTACAGCCTTTTTGACCATCTGACCAAATGAAACTATGGAAAATTTCTTTGAAAACCTGTGACTGCACAGACTATGCAAAACACCAATAATCAAAATTTTATATATATTTGCATCTTGGAAGTAATATATATGTCTGTGTTTGTGTGTCTGTTTTCAGGCCCAGCAGATGCTGTCAGCCTGCCAGGAGAAGATTGATGTGTCCAATACAGAGGGCTACGAACTCTTCATCACCCAGCTCAAAGAAGGCCTGAAGAATACCTCACACGAGACAGCAGCCAATCACAAAGTGGCCAAGGTTAGTCTGACCACCTTAAAAAGGTGCTTTTATTTAGTTCTTTCAGCCTTTATTAACCGTTTGTTATACATTTTGAGTTTGGATGAGCTAGAAATATAGCTAACTGGAGAGAGGTGAGAGCTAGCTTGCTCGCCAAGTTTGACGTTACCTAAATACAAATGTAAAATACGATAAAATAAAAAGAAATAATCCAAGTAGGACCATTGGTTCTCAAACTGTGTGCTGAGGGAGCAGTCCTGGGCCAGATGCATAAAACTCATTCACAGCTTTCATGTACGCACGAAGAAAGAAATATGAATGTGCATTCTTTTTGTCAGGTTTATAAAGTTGTATATACGTGCCATTCTGTTTATAAATGTCTCTGTGGAAATAGGCGCACGTAAACACACTTCATTTCCCCTCCTACAGTCATCCTTAAATGCTCTTACATGTGACTAATTCATCATGTGCCTGTAAACCATTACACATGGTCTGACATCCACAACCACTCTGGTTCTTGTGAGGAATGGCTTAGTGCCCTCCTGTATCATGGGCCCACATACCTCGTCTTCACAGTAGAGGACGTCCGACTGCAGATGAGTAGATGCAAACCTGGCAAGGCACCAGAGCTGGACCGCATCCCAGCCCGGGTGCTTAAGCTCTGTGCTGCGGAGCTCTCCCCCATCCTATACTCCATCTTCTGGGAATCCTACAGGACACCATCAATCCCCACCCTCCCCCCACCCCATCACACTGGTAACCTCGAAACCCCTCTGAAACCAATAACTACCATTCGGTCGCACTCATCCCAATACACATGACATGATCCTGCTCACCATCTTCCCAGTTGTCAGGTCACAGCTGGACCCATTTCAGTTTGCATACAGAGCCTCATTCACTGGGTCCATGACTTCCTGACCAACAAACCACATTGACATGACAGTGTGTGTGCCAGTATAATGTGTGTAAAAGTTTAGCCTACCTAAGCACAAACACTGGACGCAGCAGGGCAAAGCTTTTCAAGCAGAATCAGAAATGGAAAAAAAGCTGCACCCTTCAGAAACTGTTCATTTCACATGCCTGCAAATAGAAAAAAATGGGAAAATGTTGTCTTATAAGGAGCTAGGACCAGTAGCAGCCTGTCTTGTCTTTGATGTGCTAAACAACCTGGCTGACCTCTCTGTGAGCACCGTCCCTTGTAAGTTTTGGACTTAACATTCTTGTCACAAAAGCTCAACATCTTTCCTCTGGCAAGTTTCCAGCACATTTTTTTTTTTTTATTCTTGAGACTGAGCTACTCACCATGTAACCCTCTCATTTGTGTTAGGTATGCTTCTGTTTTTCCATCAACATATTTGAGTTGGTGTCACATGAACTCCCTTTGAGTGCATGAGAAGCAATAACAACTAATGTATCAATAATTATTGCGCAATTTCCTGATAATGAGTTATCTGCGCCCCCCCCAACTGTGCAAATCATTAAGATACGCTAGATGTTCATGTTCACACCATACAGTACATAGTACAATCCATGCTCAGCCCACTTTAACATGACCTGCTGTGTGTTTACAATGCGTCACTGTAGTCCTGGGCCATTGCAGCTGATGCAAGCGCTCCACTGGTTGCAGGGAGAGGCCAGAAAAGTGATTTGCATCGAAAACCAGCTTGCGATGCCTGAATTTTGGTTTGCGTTTCTTAATTCTGGTTTTCTGTTGAAGAAATATTTGCGACTGCCAGCTGGGCAACACCTCACACTTTCACCAGATTCTACAAATGTAATGTTACTGCGCCTACTCTTTCTCATACAGTCTGTGCCTATCTGGCTGGATATGTGGTAGTGACCAGTCCTCGATGTAATCTTGCCTGGCTGTGTGGGAGTCGCTCTGTCCCGTAGAGAGATGCCAAAACAAATGTTGAAAGAGAGCTTTAGAGTCTGAAATGTGAGCGAGGTATCGCACAAGACCGCCTTCCTCACCTGGGGCAGGGAAGGAGTGTGCTTACTAGACTGCAGAAGAAATTATGACCCATGAAACAACTCAACTTTCAGTCCAGAGTACGTTTTGATTGGGAACTTTTGCATATGTTACACCCCCAGAATGTCAGAGCTTTTTAATCTGTCCACACAAAGTCAGCATTTTTTCTGAGATCTGATATTTTCTTTAAAAAAGACATCTTGCAGCTGCATTGCCATGTAATGATAACACAAATTTGTTATCATTCACTTAAAGTAACACACACGACATCTGCTTCAGGAAAACCGATGTATTTGATTTCCTGTTCCTCTTTCTGATCCACTTTCCCTTCACTGTTTCTAATCCATTTCTCTTCTGTCCTCTTCCTCTTTCTTTCAGTGGGCGACAGTGACCTTCCATCTTCCTCACCACGTGCTGAAGCTAGTGGCCAGCTCCATTGTCAGCGAGCTAAAGAAAATCAACCAGAACGTAGCTGCCTTGTCTGTGGCCTCATCCATCATGGACAGGCTCTCCTACCTCTTGTCAAGTGCCAGGCCTGAGCTTGGGGTGGGCCCTGGGCGCTCTGTAGATAGGTGAGCAAGCAGTGAAACAAAACCACTGAACAGTTTAAACATAGACCTTTTCCCTCCCCCACTCTTTAAGAAGGCCACTGCCCCCAAACCCTCAGGGTTGCCTAAATTATGCTATTTAACTCCTTTGTCACTTTGTGACTGATGTTAATGTGATATGAAATAGTGAAAGTCGTCAGACCATGGAGAGTCTCATCTAAAGGAGCCATTTGGATTGGATCACTTAAACTTATTTTAAATATCAGTTAACCATAGGAACTATCGATTCCCATACTTGATTAAAGTATTTTGAGAGAACAGAGAAGTCATTTGTGAGAGCATGATTTACAAGTTGCATTTAAACAGAATTTTCTCATGGATTACGATTCTTGAGGATCTATGACGTACCTGTGGTTTTACAGGTATACATTCCTCAGCAGCATGCAGGAAGCTGGGCATGTTTCTAAAATGTGTTGCTTTCTGCAGATCCTTGATGTACAGTGAGGCCAACAGGAGGGAGACGTTTACATCGTGGCCACATGCTGGGTACAGGTGGGCTCAGCCTGATCCAATGGCTCAAGCAGGTTTTTACCACCAGGTGGGTTCAGAGAAAACACTTCTGAGCTCAGAGGAGCATGTTGGTCTGTGAACATATGCTGACGACAGCCTCGAAGGCAGTATGTTTTCAGGTTGCTCGTCCATTCATCCCATTCCCAGGAACACTTTGAGTGAATTTCTCTATATTTGGGACAAACATACGCTTACACTCAAGGGTGATCTGATCAAAATTTAGTGGTCAGAGGTCAAAGTCATTGTGACCTCACAAAACGTGTTTCTGGCCATAACTCAATAATTATGCCAAAATACACTGAATACCTACATATATTAAATGAGTCTGGACATGATGAGGATATGGAAACTGCAACTTCACTGGTTAGTGGAGGCAAACAACCACGAGTGATTCTGCTACTGTGGTTTTACACCCACTGTACAAACTTGGGGTTCTTTAGAATGATTTGTGTTGTACATTTGATGTAAATATATACAGTGCCATTTTGGCATTCTATACGCCATAATGTTAGTTACATCTCTTTTCTTTTTAGAAATTTTTGCTAATTTATCAAGATCAAAAACAGATTTAGCCGCCCGGTTAGCTCAGTTGGTAGAGCACGAGACTCAATCTCTTGTGGTTGTGTCGGTTTGAGCCCCACTCCAGGCAGCACCGCCTCCCATGAACCCACCACCTGTGGGAGGTGCCGTAGAGACTTCGGTGCATTGTAGACTGGGCAGCAGTCGCCCCCGCCACCTGGGCCTGGACCCAGATAAGCAGCAGATGATGATATGACAAAAACATCAACATTTGTATTTAAAAGAGTATTCAGACCCTTAATTCAGTACTTTGTAGAAGCCCCCTTTGGCTGCAGTTACTGCTTTATTGTTCTTGGGTAAGTCTCTATAAGCTTTGCACACTTGGATTTGGGCACTTTATCTCATTCTTCCTGGCAGATCCTCTCATGCTCTATCAGATTGGATGGGATGTGTCTGAGAACTGTTAGTTCCAGGTCTGTGTAGAGATGTTCTGTCGGGTCTGGACTTCCACTCCAGCATTGTCTTGACTGCATGTTTCGGGTCATAGTACTAAAAGGTGAACCGTCGTCCCAGTCTCAGGTCTTGTGCTCTCTGGAGCAGGGTTTCTTCAAGGACCTCTCTGTATCTGTAACTACATTCATCCTTCTATCAGTTCTCCCTTTCTCTCTGCCGCTGAGAATCACCCCCGTAGCATGATGCTGCCACCACCATGCTTCATTTCGCAAACTCCAAGCTGTCATATACCTTTTAGTAAAAGTAGCTTCTGCCTGTCCACTCTACCATAAAGGCCTGGCTGATGGAGTGGTGCAGAGGTGGCTGTCCTTCAGGGAGGTGGGGGAGAAGCTCTGTGGGAGTAACCATTGGGTTCTTAGTCACCTTCCTGGCCACAGTCCTTCTTGCAGGACAGCCATCTCAATGAAGAGTCCTGGTGGTTCCAAACTTCTTCCATTTCACAGTGATTGAGGTCACTGTGTTCCTGGGAACACTCAAAGCTTTAGTTGTAGTTTTATACCCTTGCCCTGATCTGTTCCTGGCCAATATTTTTTATTGCAGAGGTCTACAGAGAGTTCCTTGGAACTTGATTTTTGTCCTGAAATGCAGGGTGAATTGTTGGACCCATCTCAAGGAAAGTAGGATGCACCTGACCACAATTCGGAGCACCACAGACTTTTCTGTGTACGGCTGTGCTGCAGAGGTCGTCTCAGCCCTAGGTCCAGAAGCTGCTGGAGGAGTACATGAATTTGCATCATGTCTAAAGCTGAGCTGAAATAAACAAATAATATCCACGCACCTGTGTTAGTCTTTTCTAGTTGACTTGCAACCATATCGATCATAGCGAGTGTGGCCTCCTCAGTCCCTCCAAACTGTAATGGATGAGAGGAGAAGCTTTCTGACAACCCTCCCCAGAACAGAGGTTAAGGCTAGATGGTGGAAGTTATTCAAGTCTTTGTGCTGTGTGGGGTTTCAGCCGAGAGAGGCAGGTACCAAAGTCCTGCCCGGACCTCTGGATTGTGGGGTTTCTGGGTATGTTGGCACAGATGGTGTTGCTCCTGTCTTTACAGCCTGCAGTGTCAAATCATCCATAAAAACAGCTGAGTTAATTCAGCAACCATAGAGGTTTCCTCTTGTCTTTTCTACCTATTGTTGTGTTCTCTTCCTCCCATGTTTATCTGGGGTTTCCTGTGCAGAGTTGATTCTCTGCTTTGTTCTGAAAGTCAGTCTTGACTTTGTGTATCGTGACTCTGAGTCCCTTTCTTTTGTCTTTGACTCCTTCAGTGTCTCTTGACAGCCAGGACTTATTAGGGAATTCTTCCAATACCTTCTGTCTCCGACTTGAATTGTTTTCTCTGCTCATTGTCTGAGATTTCAGTTTTTGATTCTTAAAAAATTTGCAAACATTTCTAAAAACATGTTTTTGATAATAGTTTATTGAGTGTAGATTGATGGGCACAGAACAACACCACCACCACCACAATAAAATGTGTAAAACATGAAGGGGTCTGAAGTGTTTGTAAGTCCTAACAACTCCTGCATCTTTCAACAGCCTGCCTCAACAGGGGATGACAGAGCCATGTGTTTTACCTGCAGTGTGTGTCTGGTCTGTTGGGAACCTACAGATGAGCCGTGGTGAGTGGAGCTCGTGAATTATGCATTGATTTAGCTGCTAGAGTTAGGAAATACAGAGCTGCAGCCTGTTACTCATTCCACACATATCTTTCTCCACTAACCCCAGGTCGGAACACGAGCGACATTCTCCTAATTGCCCATTTGTGAAGGGTGAGCACACGCAGAATGTCCCTCTGTCAGTGACGCTGGCAACCAGCCCCGCCCAGTTTCCCAACAGTCCCGACAGTTCGGACAAGATCGCCTGCTACGGCTTTGGCAGCTGCCCACAGTTCCTAGCTGCTGCTACCAAGAGGGGCAAGATGTGCATCTGGGATGTCTCCAAAATGATGAAGGTCCGATCACTGTACTGTGAATGCATAAGAAAAAGCATAGTCGGTCTCATTTTGTTGATGTAGGTGTTAAGACATTAAATGGTTAGAATTGAGCCCAGGCTAAAGAGTGTGCGACTGTGTGAAAAACAGGTGCACCTGAAGTTTGACATCAACCCATATGACCCGGCCATCCTGAGGCAGCTGATCCTGTGTGGTGGTGAGCAAAGCCAGCAGACACTGACCGAGTCTCGGAGACCAACTCTGGCCTGGCTAGAGGAGTCCTCCTCCTGCTCTGACCTTCCCAAGCTAGAGGGAGACAGGTGAAAACACACATATTCACACATTCGTGTAACACACACATCAACTCTCACAAGCACATGCAAAACAAGTTTTACACAGTATCCATCTGAACACTTCACTATATATGGGTATATAACTGGTATATACCTCAGTTTGATATCAGGAATATCATGTACCATGTAATGCAGAGAACCTCAAGATGCTACACAACAAGTCCTGGATTCAGAGGTTGCTATGGCAGCATGTGAACTATGGTGTACAGCAAGGTAGATAACAAAGGGAAACTCAAGGCATGAATGGTTGTGTGAGAGCCACATGAGTTTTACCTGAACCTAAGCTCCTGTTCAGACTTGGCATTAATGTGCATCTCGAGTGATCCGATCATCATCATGCGTTCACCCGGCCCAAACCGTCTCTGAATGTGGTCTGAGTAATCGTATTTCAAAAGCATCTGGGGTGCGTTGGCACATGTACTTGGATCACCTGTGAAGCGTGTTAACACCAGGTCTTAACAGAGCCTTTCATACGGAGAAGCAGTTGCAGCATGTCATCCCTACAAGGAAACAAATGGAACATGTGTGCTGAATGCTGAGGGCGTATCAATAAGAAATGAAACTAGTTTACATGTCAAACCTGTAAGGAATGAACTGATATGAGTATTTCTAAACCGTGCAGACACCATCTGTAGCTTAAAATTTTAAATTGAGGTAAATCCTACTTGATAACACACTTCTCTCACATCTCTCCTGCTAAACAAATATTTCATTCATTCATTTTTTTCTTTTGAATCTGGTCTGTCATTGATAAGATGTCATGTCAGTTCTGAGTCACTCTTCTTACAGTGGTGCTTCATTCATGCTGTTGTTTAAAACCACTTCCTCCTAAAGTGTGTGAGATGTGTTTTTAGAAAAAAACACATCTCACACACTGACTGACTGTACTGAATCAGTCTTCGGTGACATGAGCTAATTCTGAAAGTCAGTGTCGACAATAGCTTAATGCATCATGTCGCTGCTAAATTTGTGTTTGGAGTCTTTTCGTAATGGGCAGGGTTGTCCAGTAATAGTCCATGCATTGTTTAGTGCTACAGAGCTGCTGACTAGTCACTGTCAGCTGTAACTGGCTGATGAGTGACTTGTCACTCACATCAAAGGGCCGTGCTTCATATTTGGAATATTTTCTCTTCTGTGATGAAACAGTTCACCTCTGTTCAGAACGAGTCATTAAACCAGGAAATAAAAACCAGTAAATGAAATTAAGGACACAGCAGGAAACAGTTAAAAACACGTTTTTCTCATGGTGAGTTATGTCAGTTCATGACAAGTGAGTTCCCTATAGCTTTAAACAGTTTCTAAATAATTCCTTAGTTTCATGATCATGCTCCTGAATCAAAGGATCTTTTATCAAATAACAACAACAACAGTGTGGATGACTGGAAAGAGGGTGGCCACATACTGTGACACAGCCATTCAGTCCTTCTTACTCTGTAGGAATCTTGTGTGCGTCAGCGAGCAAATCATTGTTCTTAGTTGTCAGTGTCATCTTCGTCATGTTTCCTTAAGTGCGTCTTCTCTTCCAGTGACGACCAGTTGGAGGATTCAGACAGTGATGAACACTCACGATCAGAGTCAATAACAGGTACGAAAACCTGATCTACCATTTTTTGTCACCCAAGGTCTGGCGGTGCCCTTGTTCTTAACTTAACATAACACTTGTATCATGTTACAGTGTGGAAAGGAAAAACCTCAGAGCTCTTCTTTTTGCTTCTGTTTCAGGCCAGCCATCTCAGTGGGAGAGCATGGACGTGAGCCTTGGGGTGACGGCACTGAGTGTGCTCCAACAGCCAGAGAAGCTCCAGTGGGAGGTTGTTGCCAGTGTGCTGGAGGACACAGTTAAGGACCTGGAGGAGCTGGGTGCCAACCCCTCGCTAAACCAAGCCAAGGCTCACAGCCAGGCCAAAGCAAAGGACAAGGTACCCGACCACCACAACATTCCCTTTCCTTGTCTGCTGGCCGGAGGCCTGCTCAGCTACCGCTCAGCATCCAACACCCCAATGGCTGGACCCCCACCCACAGCCCCATCTACAACACGCAGGACCACAGATGGACCTCTAAGGACTCAGGGCCCTGAGCCCTTTCACCCTGGCCCTCTACAGGACCAGGGCCCCATGGAGATAGAGACCTGCAACCCCCAGACTGCAGCCCAGCAGCAGGGCTTTTCTCATTTAGCAGGTTCTCAGCCTCCGAGCCCCTCTTCTCTGCAGCCTTTGCACAGGACTATACCCGTTCTGCTGCTGTACAGTATCAGAGAGGTGGATGACAAGTCCTCAGGGCAGGTGTTTGCTCAAATGAACAACCTTATGAGTAAGGGGCTCCACGAGGAGGGCTTCACTGTGCCACAGATCATAGAGATGGAGTTTGACACACACGAGCAGCTTCTTCTTCAGGATCCTCCAATCACCTACATTCAGCAGTTTGCTGATGCAGCAACTAATCTGGCAGGGTTAGACGGTCATGTGGACAAATGGAGCACACTGGCTGCAGCAAACGTCTCCGCCCCGCCACGACCTGGAGCGCTGGTGCAGTGCTTGAGGCTACCCAAACAGCTGGAAGATGAGAATCTTTATGTGGACTCTGTCACGCCCTGCTGGGATGGCGTGCACCTTCTGGTTGGCCTGCAGCCGTGCGGCACTGAATCTCTGAGTGCCACAAACCAAGTGGAGGCTCTCAACAATCTCAACCGCCTGCACTCTGCCCTCTGCAGCCAGCGTAAAGGAGACCCCTTACATCCAGTGGCCAATGGTGTGGAGGGCCATCATCCAGGGGAGTCGCCGCCTCAGACACCACTTATCTTGCCCCCAGGAGACGAGCAGCAGCAGCAGCAGCAGCAGAGGTCCTCAAGTGGTGGAAGCAGAGGGGGCTATCTTGCACTCTACAAGCTCAACTACTCCACCCGTATTGTCACCTTGGACGAGGAACCCGTGAAGGTGCAGCAGATCTGGGACCCTTGTGATGCAATCACCTCTCTTATATTGCTTCCTCCAGATGTGCTCGATAACAGGGAGGATGACAGTGAAGAAACTCCTGAGGAGGCTCTCCCTTCCGCTCCAAAAAATGGCTCATCTGGGTTTGGCACCGGCCTGGCAGGCCCTGCTGGTTCTGCAACTGGGACTGCATGTGGAGCAGCCACGACAACCAGCAGCGGCACTACCGCCACTAGTTCGTCCACCTCTGGCTCCAGCCCCAAACGGTTAGAGGTGGCAGGCTTGGGCCACCTGGTGGTGACCACACGGGCTGGGTACATTATGATTCTGGACCTGTCCACTTTGGAGGTCCTGGCCAAGGTCGAGCCGCCTAAGAAGGAGGGGTCAGCAGAGGAGACAGACCCCTTTGTATCAGTTACCTATTGCTCTGGGACCGATCGCCTTTGTGCCTGCACCAAAGGTGAGTGTTTTATTTCTGGACCTGTTTGTCTGCAGACAGCAGCGTTGTTGGCTACTGGACTAGATGAGTCGGCTTTAACTGTCTCTGATTTTTCAATTTTCTTTTTTGGTATTTGCATACATTCATTTATTTATTTAGTAATTCAGTACTTGATTGTATTTCCTGTATTGTTTTCAACTCTCAGGTGTTCGGTAACAGCATGGCTTTTTCACTGACGAATGTTAGGGTGTTTTCTGTTTTAAGAATTACTTAAAACAATAGAGGCAGGTGTAATTCTGTGATGAAAAGACCAAAACCAACAGTGTGTTAGTCTTTCAGTACCTTCTGCCTGCCTGTCACACTCCGCTCCACACCACAAGCACAGTGGGCATGTAAATGTATAGTTTGATTTTTTTCTGCATTCACCAAGGCAGTTGGACACTGTAGTTTTTAGCAAGTGTAAACTTCAGTGTCTGTTGGTAATTGGTAATTAAGGAGCATGTCCCTTAGTGCCCTGTCGAACCCTGCTGTAGAATAGAATACTTGTCCTCTTAACACATTTTTATACTGATAAGTCTAAAAATGTGCCACTACAATATTCCTGTATTGTAGTGGCTCAGCGGCTCCAGGTAGATGACTCTGTTGGTGTTCATTTTGTTTCTGCTCTCCTCCGAAGGTGGAGAACTTCATTTCCTTCAAATTGGAGGTGTGTGTGACGATTTAGATGATGGAGATATGTTTATTGATGGCCCCCTTTCTAAAGGGGCTGAACTGCTGCTCGAGGGGGCCAAGCCTTCCTCCAACCCTTCTAGCCCAGGGATCACAGGTAGAGCTGACACAAGACACTCAGTCATTCATTCTCCACACTGGGTTTGGCATATCACACCACATGTTGGCAAACCTGACATGTTACAGTGGCCTCACTCTGAGTCTGATGGTCCGTAACTGGCCTTTGTGCAGGAGTGGACCTCCTGGTGGACCAACCGCTGACCACCGAGAGCCTGATGTTGCTGGTGGAGCTGACGCGCTTCGAGACACTGACCCCTCGCTTCTCAGCCACAGTGCCGCCGTGTTGGGTGGAGGTGCAGCAGGAGCAGCAGCAGCGACGCCACCCGCAGCATCTTCACCAGCAACACCACGGAGATGCAGCCCAGCACACCCGCACCTGGAAGCTTCAGAGTGATAGGTAGCTTTAATGTGTGGAATGATTCACAGTTCTCTTATAATGAATCGATCTATAGTTCTTTACTTCCAGTTTGAAATAATAAAAAAAAAAAGGGCAGGTGCATGCTGGTGTTCTGAAAACAATTTTGGTCACTTGCTGATTTGACTGTAGCAGCTGTGGCTGTGACACACAGCTCATGGCAGCAATCAGGGTACTTTGAGAAAGATCTCAGCGCCCCTTTGCCACAGTTTGCATTGAACTCTCTCCTTATAACTCCAGAACTTGCCTCAAAGAATCATTGTTTTTTTTTTTTAACTTTTCTTCCATATCAACTATTATGTGACTGCTAATAGCTAATTCAGCATCCACAGTGTCAGACTTAAGACAAAAACAAAAACAAGAAGAAAGAAAAAGAAGGAAAAACTTGCCTTAATGGAATGTCTAATCAGTCGGTGGCCTGTGTTCTCTCTGCAGCTCCAGCTGGGATGAGCATGTGTTTGAGCTGGTACTGCCCAAAGCTTGCATGGTGGGCCACGTGGACTTCAAGTTTGTCCTAAATGCCAACATCGTCAACATTCCTCAGATCCAGGTCACTTTACTGAAGAACAAAGCACCCGGGCTGGGCAAAGTCAGCGGTGAGGACACTGCTTTAACATTTATTCCTCAGGAAATATTAATAATAAACACTCAAAAATCTGGCATGGTCAATTGTTCTCTTCATCATGGAACAGGGATATTGTGTATCTTTGGCAGATGCTCTGTTTGTCTTTCCAGCATCAGCTAAACTGAACTAAGATGTTTTGAATGGCCTGGTCTCACCAGGTAGAACTGATAGAAGCATCTGTGTCTGAACGTTGTCTCTCATTTCTCTAACAGAGACAGCAGTGGACAGACAGATCTCCTTCCCCCTCTCCAATGTCCTCCATGCCAATGGGGAGAGGAACGGCCAGCCTGTACTACATGACTTCACAGAGGACATCCAGTTTATGGACATAGAGGAGACATCAGGTTAACAATTCAGCCTGTTTTCTCAAAGATACTGACAATTTTCAAAGACTTACTGTGTCCCACAATTGCCATCGTTCACTCGAAGCCTTGAACTCTGTAACTCTTTATCTGTTTTGTTTTTTTTTTTTTTTTACTTCGGACAACTTCTTGTACTCCTTTGTACAGATTTATGCCAACAATTCAGATTACTTTCCAGCAATGAAGCTCATCTTCAGCTTTTTTTTTTTAAGCAGTCAGCTTTACAGTTTAGTTTTGTCTTAGACTGCGTTTTTTAGCTCATGAATACATCTCTGCCACCAAAATGACAATCAAATGTCCAAGGAGCTATGTCAAAATCACCCCAGTTCACTGAAATTGTTTGTATTGTGTTCTGCATGTGTAAGCTGTGTGGTAAGATTCAGTTTTTGAATGAACATGATACTGATTGAATTTCAAACTTGATCTGATGTCAGTGCCCGGCAACACTTTTGCCGTTTTGAAGTCACTGCACTGTTCACGTTCCAAAGTAACCCAGGAGGAATGTGAGCTTGCACGTGTTTGACTGGCCACCGCAGAACCCAGCTGGCTGACACTGCACTCGAGCCAGGTCCAACTTTTTTTAATGGATGACTGTGGGATTTTTTTTTTCCCAGAGCAAAACAAGCAGCCCCGGTGTTCTGCTGGTCACTTGCTCTAAAACTGTGACCCTAAGTATTAAGGATGCTTGGATCTGATCTTAGGTGATGATGTTTAATTAGAAACTTGTCATTGAAGTTGAGTAATATTTAGCATTGATATCTTGCATTTCCTGCTCCATGCATTATGGCAGGAGGTGCTGAAACTGTTAAATATGTGTCTTATCTGCCCTGAGTAAAGTAGTGCTTCATACGTTTTGTTGTAGGCTCCATGCTGTGTCCATTTCTAGAAGACCACAAGGAGGACATCCTGTGTGGCCCGGTGTGGCTGGCCAGTGGCCTGGACCTCTCTGGCCATGCGGGCATGCTGAGCCTCACCAGCCCCAAACTGGTCAAAGGTAACAACAGTTCTACCTGCCTTGTTTGTGCAAAGTCCACTATCTGACCCTGACCCGGTCACAACCTGACACCTGAACTTTGTGCCCAGGATGATGATGTTGAAAAAAGGTCCCTGAAGTTGTGAGCGTGTCAGTGTTTCTCAGTTGTCCTGTTCCTCCCTCCACTGTAGGCATGGCTGGAGGGAAGTACCGCTCCTTCCTGGTTCACATTAAAGCAGTGAGCGACAAGGGCATGGAAGAGAGCCCCCGGCCTTTGGTTAGAATGCCCAGTGCCAAGCCCCAGGGCACCAAAGCTCACTCACTGTCCACCCTGCTGCAACGGGCTCAGGCCTCCAAGGTACAAAACCTTTAGCTTTGTTAAACATGTTTTTCTCAACAGGTCTTCTACTGCAGAGGTAAACAAATTTCATTTTTATCTTAAGCAAATGGTTTGCCAACTTAGCTGGCTGCTTTATTGACTTTTCACTGAGGCAAAACTTCTGTCTGCAATGTAGCAATGTCCTATTGTTGTGAGACGCTAATACGTAACATTATACCACTGGCTTTAGTAGTTGTGTTTATTCTTCTTCAAAGGTTATATGACATGTTAACATTACCTCAGTTTCTGTTTGGCATGCCTTTATCCAATCTTTTTACTGCTGCTTTTTCTCTTGATGTCATTACATTTGAAGTGTGTTCAAATTTCAACCCCTCTTTTGTCACCAAGCACTGTGGCTCTTTTGCAGTTGACACAGTGGCATTACCCAGACACACATTCACTCATTGGTTTTATTTTTGATCTATGTGTGTGTTTGTAGGAGAAGGTTTCTGCAGTGAAAACAGAGACACCAGCGCCGTCAAAGAAAGTCGAGAACCTGCGAGGTTGTGACCTCCTGCAAGAAGTTTCAGTCACGATCAGAAGGTTCAAAAAGACGTCGATACCCAAAGAAAGGTCCGGTCACTGCTGAATGACGGGATATCGGGTTCTCTTGTCTCTGCTGCAAACCTGACTGACTGTTGTGCTGTGCGTTTCAGGGTCCAACGCTGTGCCATGCTGCAGTTTCCAGACTTCCACGAGAAGCTGCTGAGCGCGCTGTGTCGGCGGACGGAGGGAAGCCCGGCCACTGAGCATGCCCAAAGCCTCATCCTGGACATCTTGTGCTGGCTGGCCGGGGTTTTCTCTAATGGACCCTGCAGGTAGGACTAAAGCTGCAGCACACAGCAAAGAAGAGCGGATCATCATCCAGGACATCTAATGTTGCACATTACTTCTGCTTTGACATTTTTATGAAAAATAGTGATATGTTGTGTCTTCTTTTTTTAGCTTAAGAGAAGGAAAGGAGGGACTGCTAGCGAAAACCCGGACACGGCTAACGGATATCGTGCGGGTGTGTTTCTTCGAGGCTGGCCGGAGCATAGCACACAAATGTGCTCGCTTTCTTGCACTTTGTATTAGGCAAGTAACACAGTCAATTTCAGCGATGATTAGGGCTGGGTATCGTTCAAAAATGTTCAATACCGATATCGATACCTTACCTTTGATACCGATTCCTGAACGATACTTTTTTCAATACCAAATAAAAAAAAAAATCTATTCTAGAAAATCTACATTACACATAACTTTGTTAGTATATGAGGCTTAAATATATATATCACTGAGAAATTCTTCTTTAGAAGAATCAGCATGTCTCCTTTTTCAGGTGTCAGACAACCTCACTCCATGCTAACAATGTCCCCAGCAGTAGAACATGTACGTTCTGAGGGTGTGGATGTTGTTTGCATACAGAGAGAACTTGTTGCCAAGTCAGAAAGCATTGGCAGAGTGTCCTTCATTTCTATACATATTTTGCATTATGCACTGTTAGATGCTGATAAATGGAGCCACACTCGATCACACTAGATCTTTTCCACATTTTACATGGATTTAGCTACGTAGCTCAAGCGAAGCTGTCGTGTTGCGCGCATTCTTCCGACTGGATGACTGGACACAGCCAATCACCAGCACTTTTGAGCCTGGCACGTCAAACTTGGCAGGCTTATTGGCTCACTGACGTTGATGAGATTAACCCATTAGGTATCGAAATTTAGTATTTAACTAAATGACATTTTTCGATACCCGATAGTATCGAGGCAATTCGGTCGATACCTTAGGAAGTATTGAATTTGATACCCAGCCCTAGCGATGATACTTTTCCAATACGGGAACTTTACAACCCCTTAAACCTGGAACTTCCCAGAACCTGAACCTGTAAGGATCTGAAAGAGTACTGAATTTTTGTGGGCGATAGTGATTTTTGGGGAGTAAAACATACTGACCACCATCTCCTCAGCTGTGATGTGTACTCTGGTACATGTGCTGCAAGCAGTGCTGAGAGTACTGTAGACAATGGAGTCAGAACCTGCTCTGCTGGACAAATTATATTATTATAATTTGTCAAATATGACAAATTATATTATGACAGTTTCTGATCATTTCATATGATCATTTCTGAATTGCCCTGAGCACCTTTTTCTGCATTATGTCGTATCAGCACATCTGCTGGGTTTTTTTCATTGCCCCCCTGACCACATGATTGGCTGACTGGATAATTGCTTGTATAAGCAGGTGTGATGACTTCTAACATCAGTATCATTGAATTAACAGAAGAGCCCCACTTGAGGGGGAGGGGACAGAATAGAGCAAAAAGAGACAACACAAGTCAAACAGCTCTCCAGTGTCCCTTGGGTTGGCTGCCAGGAGGATGCACCGGCAGCTTCTGGTGCTGATTAGCTCCTGCATCCAAAGATGAGAGAGCTGAGTTGTCTGTGGGAGGGAAGGACACTGTAAACAAACTTGTGGTAGTAACTGTAAGTGTGCAGGCTAACAGTAAGCTAGCAGAAGTAGTGAGCAGTGGTGTGGCTGCTGTCAGGCTGAACAGAGGTGGGCTGGTCATGTTTCATGGACACAGGTAAACAGATACAAGTGTTAAAATGTGGGACCTTTTAAAAGTAACTCACTCCCCAACACTCTGCCCAGCCCACAGCTCACACAGACAAACGCAGAGCAAAACCTGCCTGTTCAGTGCTCACAGTCAGAGTGTGGCCTGTATATTCAAACACTTCCTGGCAGTGCTCATCTAAATACATGTCCCACATTAGTAAACACTATATTTGCAAACCAGCAGTTTCACTTCTTCCCCCTGAGCATGCCTGATTGACCACCTCCTGACCAGTGCCCAAATTTAGGTTGAGGAACTCACTAACAAACTGTGTTTGTGGCTGGGTGGATACTCAAGCACAACTCCACGACAGTAGTTAATGGTTTTATGGGTTGTTAAGTGCCTGTAGTGCAACAAGCCTATTTGATGAAGTTTCTTGATAACTTGTCTGTTTTGGGTTCATATGGAGATAATGATGAACATTCGGTTTTATTTCCTGCTGTAGCAATGGAAAAGGAGGCCCAAGTCAACAGGGTTTTGGTGTGAGTCTTCTGAAGTCTCTGCTGGACAATATGCCTTACTTGCCTGCAGCAGCAACCGGCGGTAAGTAAAGGAACAACAGTAACAGAACAACATACAGCACCTTTGCCTTACCTCTTTTGTGACTCCATGATGATCATTTTCTGACCTCTCCCTCTCCTGTCTGCTGTCAGGCTCAGTGTTCTGGTACTTTGTGTTGCTGAACTACGTAAAGGAGGAGGACCTGGCGGGTTGCAGCACTGCCTGCGCCTCTCTGCTCACTGCCATCTCTCGACAGTTGCAGGACCGCCTCACCCCACTGGAGGCGCTGCTGCAGACCAGGTACCTCTCCAGCTCCAGTTTAGTTCAAGGATGGCATGCATGCTCCGGAGCCTTTGCTAACAGCAGTTATGAAGTTATTCTTAGTAGATGCAAGTAGGTCCAGCTGCTGCTGAGGTAATGCCCATTTACCTCTTTCATATTGCCTTACTGTCCATTTCCCTGCAGGTATGGCCTGTACAGCTCTCCGTTTGACCCGGTGCTCTTTGACTTGGAGGTCAGTGGTTCCTCCTGTAAGAACGCCTTCAACAGCAGCATCGGAGTCCAGTCAGATGAGATCGACCTCTCTGACATTCTTTCTGGTATGTGGTTATTGACAAAATGCTTCAGTCAAGTGGGGAAAAAACCCCATGTCATTATGATACATTTAAAAAGTAAGGGTGTTCATCTGGCATCAACACTAGGAGCATCACAACTAAGTGAAAATGATAGAAGTCAAATTGTTATTCTCAGTGTCACATCGTGGCATGGAACTCAGAAGCTTAGCAGAAACTGGATTAGTTGTATCCTAAGCACGATCAGGCAGGGCAAAAGTTATCACAGCATCAGAAGATCAATACACCACAAGGTACCTTCATAACAGGTACAGAATTTAATAAAAACGTCAGTGAGACAGCCAAGGTACCATCAAAAGAAGGGTGTCCTGCTGTGGTCTCAAAGGATGAGCAGCCGTGTCTAAACCCCTTCTCAGGAGGGGAAACAAGGGGAATATTCAAATTTGGGCGTGTTTTGTCTTCTTTGGAGTTGGACATGTGCACCAAATAGACTACACCCTGACCAAGGAGAAGCACCACTCCATAACATCCTAACCTATAACATCAGTAATCATGCTGGGGTAACATGGGTCATCAAGTTAACGATGATGTCATGTACATCATGCCCGACTCTCACAGGCAGAGGGACACCCAGCCCCCACAAAACAGGCAGCACAACACAAGAAGCTAAGCATTTGAGTTAGAATTTTATTTCTTATGTACACTATTTATATGAAAGTAATTCAGTATTGTGTAAGACATTTCAACTCTGCAGTATACTGTATATCCTACACCGGAGGTGAAGTTAAAAAGGAAATGAAATGAAAATGTTTTCCTGGACACAATTTATCAGGCATCTCAGATTCTGTGCTGCTGCTCCTGCCATTGTGAGACACAGAACTGGCTTAAAAAGGTTCTAATGACAACAGCTGTGATTTGTTACATGGGTGTTTAAAATGAGCAGATATCACTGATTTCTCAGAGACAGCTGGTGAAGGATTTAATCAGGCTGCTTTTTTTGCATCTTTTAAATGAAAACATGCAAAACGTGCCGATTGCTGAATCCACACACAATAATTACTCATCTACGTGTACACAATAAGACATGAAAGCAGATCATGAACCATGGTGCATGAAAACAGCCTGCACGTGCACAATTAGTCATGTTATACACATTACTGACAGCAGATGAAGTCAAATGCACTGACCAGGGCAGACACACACATACTTTCAAAATGACTGATGACTGGACACTGAATTTGATTACCAGCCGCAACAGCATGACTGGTATTATTTTCACCTTATGTGTGTGTGTCATCATGGCAAACTGTGGCCCTGGAGACACCTACTGTAGTGGGAACTACCACAGAGACGGGATTGAGTATTTGGCAGGTGTTTGCTAGTCTTAAAGTCAGCCTCAGTGATGTCTTCTAGCAGCTTCTACCAGCCTGAGGCCTTCTCTGATTGGTCAGAAGGGTGAGGCTTACTCAAAAACTGTTGCCAGGCTGTTCAGTGAGTCTGTTGAGAAGCCCATGATGGCACCTCTCCACATGAATGTGTTTTGGAGCATAATTCAAAACAAAAAAAAAGTCATAAAAGCTACATTCTGTGGCTTTAAATTAGGCTCCTGGTGCACAGATGTTTTCTTGAATGTTTTTGTGTGTGTGTTGTTTGTCCTTCAGGAAATGGAAAAGTGAGCAGCTGTGCAGCAGCAGAGGGCAGCTTCACAGCGTTAACAGGACTCCTAGAGGTGGAGCCTTTGCACTTTACTTGTATCTCCACTAGTGATGGCACACGTGTGGAACGAGATGACGCAAGCATGTTTACTGGTAAACACCATTTCTCTTTCATTGTATTTGGCTCAAGTTTCACTGTGTGAACTGGCCATTGGTTGAACCTCTGCTCTTAAACCCCAGTGAGTACGTTTGGCGTGACCCCAGCGGTGGGCGGCCTGTCGACGGGAACAGTCGGTGAAGCTTCTACAGCTTTGAGTTCTGCGGCCCAGGTGGCCCTTCAGTCACTGTCCCACGCCATGGTGTCAGCAGAGCAGCAGCTGCAGGTCCTGCAGGAGAAACAACAGCAGCTGCTGAAGCTGCAACAGCAGGTGAAAGACAGAGTGACTTTTTGCATTGAAGGAACTTAACGAAACCTAAAGTAACACAGTCACCATCAAAGGTTCTGCTTTTTTTCCACTGTTCTCTTCCACTTTGGGGACCACTTCCTGAAACTAGATCAAAATCAGTCAGAAAAAGTTATATTGATGCCTGCGGGGAAGTTGCTTTGGTATAATTGCTCAAAATGCGGTTAAAAAAGAGGAAGTGCATCAGTATTAAAGTAAAAAAAAAACTGTGGGCACTGCTCAGGAGGTGATACCAAATTCAAGTCCCGGGTACTTTAGAGCTACCCTGTGGAGTGTTTTTGGGACTCATGATACGCATTGTGTGTATTCTTGAGGTCTAATAAATGTGTCAAGTGTCATTTACTATTTCCTTCCTCATAAATGATTATGAAATGAATGTGTGAATGAATGTTCAGATCAGTGGAGTAGTGTGACAGCATTGGTAGGACTGTGTATCATGTCAGCCATATATATACATATGACTGGAGGTGTATCCAGGTGTAGATGCTCTTGTCCTGCTACAATTAACCAGTCTAGTGTTTTGTTTTAATAAGAGGTTCTTTTTGTCTGTGCTGAGAAAAGAAGGCCAAGCTGGAGGCCAAGCTTCACCAGACCACCTCTGCAGCTGCCGCCGCCTCTGGTGTGGGTCCCATCCACAACTCTGTGCCTTCCAACCCCTCCTCCGCTCCAGGGTTCTTCATTCACCCCTCAGATGTCATTCCCCCAACACCTAAAACCACACCTCTCTTCATGACCCCTCCTCTCACGCCGCCCAACGAGGCAGTGTCAGCGGCCTTCAGCGCTGAGCTGGCTCACCTGTTCCCCGGCTCCATGATGGACCCTGGGCCTGTCAACCTCGCTGCACACAAGAACACACAGAAAGCCAAGCCGGTTAGTAACATGCAGCTTGAAGAATATTTGCATCACCAGTCTGACCTAGTGACTTTATTCAGTTTAAAGCTGCTTACTGTCTTTGCTGGTCTGAAGTTAATTTGGCTAAACCCTAAGCCCACTAAACCAAGTCTGTGACTGAAACCAACTGGTCACTAAATTTCGAATTTCTTATTAAACTCTGTGATAATGGTTTCCTCTTTGCTACAGAGCCCTATTGGGAGCGGTCTAGCTTTGGCCATTTCCCAGGCATCTCACTTCTTGCAGCCTCCACCACACCAGTCTATCATCATAGAGCGGATGCACTCTGGTACGTTGTGTAGCAATATTTCACATTCCCATCCAACTGGTGCTTGAAAATGTCTACAACCTCAGGCTTCTACATACTGAAATAAATGTTTGGAGTGATTCTGAAACAAAGGAAAATGTCTGTTGAAACCATATTGTACTATCAAATGTCATGTTGTTACATTTGTTACAAGTCATATGTTAGGAAACACACAGTGTGACAACTTCACAGCCTTGAAACTCTCCAAAATAACATTCTTTTGAATGGAACTTCCTATTTCTGCCATCCTTTCCTCCCAGGAGCTCGCCGCTTTGTTACGCTGGACTTTGGTCGTCCTGTCCTGCTGACCGATGTCCTGATCCCAACCTGTGGGGACCTGGCCTCTCTGTCCATAGACATCTGGACGCTGGGTGAGGAGGTGGACGGCCGCAGACTGGTGGTGGCCACCGACATTAGCACCCACTCTCTCATTCTTCACGACCTGCTGCCGCCCCCTGTCTGCAGGTTCATGAAGGTCTGTCTGCAGAATAGTCTACCTGATTTGCAAGTTTTCATGCTTAGTTTACCACAATGACATTTACTCCTTCCTTCCTACAACCATCAGATCACTGTGATTGGCCGATATGGCAGCACCAATGCTCGGGCAAAGATCCCACTGGGCTTCTACTATGGTCACACTTACATCCTTCCGTGGGAGAGCGAGCTTAAGTTGATGCACGATCCTCTGCGGGGAGAGAGCGAGGCAGCAAGTCAGCCAGATGTAGATCAGCACTTGACCATGATGGTGGCACTGCAGGAGGACATCCAGTGCAGGTAAAATGGGGGTGCCACTCGAGTAACAATATGGGACTATATATGACTTGTAGTCATTAACAAATGTAAGTGTCACAACAGCTGGAGAAGTTTTAAAGAGGATCTGGTACAGAATCAGATGTTGGAACTCAAAACGTACTTTGTGCTCATGAATCTGCCTTAGTGGGATGTCAGATCTTGATCTGTGGATTGATTAAAACTTGACTTTATTTTTATTGCTCAACAGCCTTGTCAGATATTTGTGTGGTGACTGCCATGCCATCTCCTGTCCTTGTTTTCCAGGTACAACCTAGCTTGCCATCGACTGGAGACCCTCCTGCAGAACATCGACCTGCCGCCTCTCAACAGTGCTAACAACGCGCAGTACTTCTTAAGAAAACCAGACAAGGTGGTGGAGGAGGACCAGCGTGTTTTCTCAGCCTACCAGGACTGCATCCAGCTGCAGCTGCAGCTCAACCTGGCTCACCACGCTGTCCAACGACTGTGCGTGTCCCTGGGCGCCAGCCGCAAGTCGCTCCCCACAGCCGGGTCTCTGGAGGCCCAGGAGCTGGTTCACAACTCCTCCACAGAGCAGCTGAGGACCATCATCCGCTACCTGCTGGACACACTGCTTAGCCTGCTGCACTCCAACAACGGTTAGCAGGAAATGGGACACAGCTGGGTCTGCTGGCCCGTAAAGTGTCATATTTTGGAAATGACAGGGTCACAGTTTCTTTGTATTCCTCCCCCTGAATCAAAGCGGTTGAAGATGGTCAGCATCCTGAATTAAACTGTTGATTCACACTTTATTTCATATGTTTGGATGTTTTCAGGCCACTCTGTGCCCTCGGTGCTCCAGAGCACTTTCCATGCCCAGGCCTGTGAGGAGCTCTTCAAACACCTTTGCATCAGTGGGACACCTAAGATCCGTCTTCACGCCGGCCTGCTGTTGGTGCAGCTCTGTGGAGGCGAGCGTTGGTGGGGCCAGTTCCTCTCAAATGTACTGCAGGAGCTCTACAACTCTGAGCAACTGCTCATCTTCCCTCAGGACAGGTACGGTCCATCTGGTTCATCCAGGGCTTTTAATTATTATTATAATTTTGAACTTCTTTGACTTTATTAGGTAATGGTAGTAGAGAGAACTCTCTGTGACACAGTCTGCGTCACACATCTATGCAGATTTGCAGATTTTTCACTCTCAGCTTTGCCTGGAGCACAGAAAGTGTTTTGTCTTAAGAAATTCAAGAACCTAAGAATGAAAAAAGAGTTGGATGGCACCACAGTGCAGCTCTCTGTCCTCTCTGCCACAGTCAGGTTTCAAATGTACTGCTCAAGATTATGTCCAGGCAGTGGAGGATGATGCAGACAGTAACTGCAGTATTTTCTGTCTCTCTTCATGCCAGGGTGTTCATGCTCTTGTCCTGCATTGGCCAAAGATCCTTGAGTAACAGTGGTGTGTTGGAGGGCCTCCTGAACCTCCTGGACAGCCTGCTCTCTCCCCTTCAGCAGCCACAAGCTGCTGCCCAGCGCAGGACTGAAGGTAAAGAAACCACAGCCATCAGGGAATAGCACTGCTGTGAAGGAGTGTACTTGGTCTGCAACAATGTTTAGGTAGGAGGGGCGTGAAAGCCAGAACCCAAGGTTTCCACAGCAGAACACTGCCCCGAGCGTCACGCTGCCATCTTTTCCCCAGATAAATGTCGCACATGCACCCAGCTGTGCACGTGATGTAAAAGAGAACATGATCCATCAGACCAGGCAACCTTCTTCCATTGCTCCCTGGTCCAGGTCTGATGCTCATTGTAGGTGATTATGGCGATGCACAGGGACCGGTCTACAGCTACACATTCCCATATGCAGCAAGCTGTAATGCTCTTGGTGTTCTGACAGCTTTCTATCACAGCCAGTATTAAGGTTTTCACACCCCACAAGACCTTCTGTTCTGGATAGACACTTCAACAACTGACTGTTATCTAACTGTTCACCTGTTATCTAATATATCCCTCCCCTCGACAGGTGCCACCGTAACAAGATAAAATAAATTATTCACCTGTCAGTGCTTCTAAAGTTATGACTGATCAGTGTGGTGTTGTTTGTTTTTTTCACCAGGTGTTTTGGATATCCCCATGATCAGCTGGGTAGTGATGCTTGTTTCAAGACTGTTGGACTATGTGGCCAGTATAGAAGATGAGGCCTCAGGCGGAAAGAAGCACCTTGGAGGAAAAGAGCGGGAGAGAACATTTACAGGTAAACAAACTGAACGGTTGTTCTCGTGTGTGATTTATAACCTCACATTCAGCCCACACCAGTGAACTGATCAGTGTTGCTGTTTGTCCTAAAGGTATTCAGTGGAGCTTCATCAATAACAACCTTCAGTCCCAGAACTCCAGCAGGTCAGCTAAAAGCAGCAGCAGCCTGGACCGGCTCTACTCCCGCAAGATTCGCAAGCAGCTTGTTCACCACAAGCAGGTAAATGTGTCTCATTCCAAAAACACACCTTTAAACCAACACTCACAAATATGTCTGTTTTCTTATTTATACTAAAATACAGAATAATATGAAAATGTGCAAACAGGTGTGGTACACGTTGATTTTCTGCCCTTTGTTTGACAAATGTCCCTCTCATGCTGCAGCATTAAGAACGGGTTGTATCTAGCACCTTTTTGCAGTGCCTATATTTATCATGCCCTTTTTATTGTAGCAGTTAAATCTATTGAAAGCAAAACAGAAAGCTTTGGTGGAGCAGATCGAGAAGGAGAAGATCCAGAGCAACAAAGGCTCGTCCTACAAACTGCTGGTCGAACAGGCCAAGCTCAAACAAGCCACATCTAAGGTAAGGCTTTTTGCAGTGTATTACCTCCATGTTGTGTGATTTGCATGCAAACTGAATTTTAGAAGTGAGAGAATCATACATTTGTTTCTTGAAAATTGTTGTATTGTACTTTAGGCCATCACTTTTTTCACTTCAGTCTTTCACTTCATTGTTTTGATTTATAATAATAACTTTATTTAAACATAAAATATAAAAGAAGATGAAATAATCAAAACAGATTGCACCAGTTAAGACTTAAAAAAAAAAAAAAAAAGCATCTTGTACTTCAGCTTTAAATGTGTTATCCCCACTGTCTGTGGTAGACTTGCATTAGATTTTACAGAACTACTTGCTGGTTTCATTTTGATCAACCTTTCTTTACTAAAGTAAGGTACCTGTTTTACACTATGCAATGCAACAGCTACAACTGGCATTTTGTGTGTGTAAAAGGAAGAATTCTGCATTTTCAAGTGGGATGAGATAATCAACACCCCTACTGTGTCTGTTCCACAGTTAAAATGCCATGAGAGTGGTGTTGATTTCTTTTTTTTTCATTTTTTTTTGGTTTCTAAAAATGTTGACAATAACACTGGTGAGTAAAATGTTAGCATAACCTAACATAAAATGTAAGCATAACCCATGGGATGATGATCCAGACTAAGAAAACAAGTTTGTTTTTCTTTTTAAAGCAGAATGTCCCTCCAAAGATTAATATTGTCCTTGTTCTTGGACTGTCCTCCTTGTCCCCATGTGACATTAGACTTTATTGTGTAAATAAAAATTCCAGTGTCACAACAATTTGTTTCTTTTGGTGTATGCACTGTTTGTTTATGTTTTTAAGTTACTATTTGGTGTAAAATGAGAAAATATCTCTATCAGTCCTCTGATAGAGCACATTAATGTTCTCATAAATTCATGTTTACCCTCCTTTCCTCCTCCAGCACTTTAAAGACCTGATCCGTCTGCGGCGGACGGCTGAATGGCCCCGCTCCACATTGGACACCGAGTCCCCAACAGCCAAAGAAGCTCCAGAAGTAGAACCTCTACCCTTCACACTGTCCCATGAGCGCTGCATCTCTGTGGTGCAGAAGCTGGCTCTGTTCCTCCTCTCCATGGACTTCACCTGCCATGCTGACCTGCTGCTCTTTGTCTGCAAGGTATTTGTCTGTGTGGACTTCTGAAATGTAGGAATGTGTAAATGCTGTAAATACTCAAAGCTCATACTCATAAATACTTTTGTTACCCTTGCAGGTACTTGCTAGGATAGCCAATGCTACAAGACCCACGATCCACCTGTGTGAGGTGGTGTCTGAGCAGCAGTTGGAGCGCCTGCTGCTCTTGCTCGTGGGGACAGATTTCAACCGAGGGGACATCTCCTGGGGGGGTGCATGGGCACAGTATTCCCTCACGTGTATGCTACAGGACATCCTGGCAGGTGTGTTTAGTGTGCTTGTGGTTTGGTGTCTGTCGTGTTTGCGTGTTATATTTAGTCTGATAATAATCATTGTTTGAGTCTTGTTTCAGTCTGGCTTCACAGCAGCACATTCTACTGAAACAGCAAGCAGGAAATTTTATAGACAGAGACATTGTGGCTCTAGATCAGATTCCCTTTTTGTCTGCTTCTCAGGTGAACTGCTGTCTCCGGGCTCTCTGGACATCATGGATGAGGTGGCGGTGGGTGAGGAGGCCGGGGCGTCCTCCTCCTCGGCGGGGGCTGATTCAGATGACTCCATGCCCCAGCCGGCACCCATCCCCCTGGTAGAGAGCATAGATGAGGCACTGGTACCTGATATCATCGCAGGTACTACCTCGACCTCCTCAGTATTCCAAAGTGCGTGGGTAGCCCCCCGTCCATTTTCCACACCTCCCACGCCACCACCACCCAGATGTTGACATGAACCCACACTTTCTATCATCACACTATAAAGTGTTTGTGTGTTCTCCTCTTTTTTTTTTTCATTGCCTCATGTTCTGCACTTTTGGAGTAGAAACATTCAGCGCCATTTTGGGAAATTTGATCTTTGAAATAATATGATGTCATTGTCCTTTGCATTATATTAGTGTACAGTTAGGAAACTGAAATGCTTTATTTTTATACTGTGTTCCTACACAGAAACGGTGAATTTGATTATTACTGTGTCTTGTGTCTGGACTCTCCCTCCAGTACAGGAGTATTAGAGCTAATTGCTTGATCGGCATTAAAATTGCCCAGTAAAGTGCTAAAGAAAGTGTCTTGCTTGTATAATTTTTCTTGTGTGCTTGCTTGGCAATATTAAAGCTGTTTTCATTATCCAAAGGTGCTCCACCTCTTTCATCTTTGGAAAAAGATAAAGACATAGACTTTGACTTGCTACAAGACCTGATGGATGTTGATATTGATCCTTTAGATATTGATTTGGAAAAAGATCCACTCGCTGCCAAAGTGTTCAAGGTATGTTGATTCTGCCTTTCTATTCCTCTATTTTTATTCTTTCTCTTTACTCTTAAGTTGTGTGTTGCTGGAATGACTCACCCTTTAGAGTAACGTTGGCAATATCACAGAAAAGTGATGAGAGTCATGAAAGCCATAATTTCATACAAGAAAGTCAAATTTTTAAGAATAGTTATGATTTTAGAAAGAAAAATCCTTGGTAGTAAACAGCTGGTGTCGAATGAAGGATGAGGATGCTGTCAAGTGATGCTTGTAAAAATATGTAAATATTCTTAAAATAATAGGTTTTTTTTGGTAAAATGTTTATTTTCTCATAATGTTCATAATGTTCCCACTTTATTCTTTTTTTTTCTCCTCCTTATCGTAGCACTAATACTCTGTTGTACTACACCAACCTAAACTGGCACACAGCCGCAATATCCATTTAATATACATAAATTCTATCTAAAAATGTATTGGTTACCAACAGTGTATGAAGTCAATAGTGCTACAGGCCTTCTGTTGTAGATGAAGAAGATACTTAAGCTTTCGATATCATATCTTCCTAAAGTTTCTTTATAGTAAATCACCTGAATGGTTAGAATAAGAAATCATTTTCAAGGTAGTTTTTTTTTTCTTACCTTAAACGCAGCACACATTTGTGAACTATTGTTTGCAGCAGAGAGAAAGCACAAGCTAAAAGTGCTCAGCTACCATGTGAAGTTGAAGAGTTTGCGAGCTGCCCTGTTTGTTAGCGAAGTCTGAGGGATCTCAGAAAATGAATTTGAGAGTTATGTGGACATGGTGAAGGTAGAGTTGTTTTTCTGTGTTCCTTCAGGCTCTTTTTGAATTGATCTGATCACTGAGTGTAGCTTAAGTTGATTCACCTTTTACGTCCAGCAGCTAAATTGGCTTTTAGGGATTTGAAAGCGAATGTAGAAACTGACAGCAGAATGACTGAAATCCTTTTTTACCCTTGTGTTTCCCACCCCCCTCCTTCTTATTTCTATTCTCAGCCTATAAGCAGCACCTGGTATGACTACTGGGGCGCTGATTATGGCACATATGGGTACAACCCATACGTTGGAGGGGTTGGTATCCCTGTGTCCAAACCTCCAGTTGCTGCTGAAAAGCCTGGGTCACAGAGTCTTTCAGTCTCCGTGTCACAGGGTGAGTACAGGCTGATTTTTTTCCCTATACACACACACACACACACTCACACACGTATACCACCTTTGACCTTTTGTCTCTGTGTTTAACAGCTCTGGACGCCCGGCTAGAGGTGGGCCTTGAGCAGCAAGCTGAGCTGATGCTCAAGATGATGGCAACTCTACAGGCTGACTCTATTCTACAAGCCCTCACCTCCAGCTCATCCACAGGTAACCACACACTCACACCAAATACAGCAGGAAACTCACCCTCACCTGACTGACCTTAAGTCACCTTAAGTGCAGAGGACAAAATATTCTTTCTAGCGTCTCAGAGTTCAGTTTATAACAGCAGTCTGTTTGTGTTGTAAATTTGTTTACCGTCTGACTTTCAGTGAGCCAGGCCTCCAATGGCACTGACGACTCCCTGCTGAGGGCTCTCCATGGAGGAGGCTCTCCCCCAGGCAGCAGCCTGATAGTCCAGCCCTCATCCATCCCCATGCTGAGTGCCTGCTTTAACAAGCTCTTCTCCATGCTGCAGGTCCACCATGTGCAGGTCAGAGCATGCTCTGTTTGGACTCACGAATCAGAATAACAATGTAACCCATTTTGCTGTAAATATTAACATAACATGCTCAGCGAAATATCCAAAAATGGCAGTGATCCACAGAAACATACTGATGCTAAAGTGAAGACAAATCTCTATCTCTGTTTAGTGGAGGCTCCTACTTTATCCTTAACATTCCCACATCCAGTTTGAAACCTGTGCAGTAATAATGTAATTCAGTAGCTATTGCAGTGAAATATGTCCCAGAGATTGTGACAAATTGAAAATTTAGCAACTGAAATCCCTTGAACCAAAGGTTAGAACTATTCTATGAGAACAGGAAAGTTGGAATAGAGAGCTGGACTACTTTCACCTGTAAATTAGCATAAAGACACCTTGTAATAATCTTTAAGTTCAGAAGAAACTAGAAGGAAAAAATCCTCAAGCCTTCACTCCATGAAATCAGTTTCAAATTATTACATCTTCATTAAATCCACTTGTTCTGTCCAAATCCAGACTCTCTGCATACATGTTGTATGACATTTTGTGTGATGTGAGTACAGTGACAAAAATCACACATGGAACAATGTACAAACACAAATGTTCCATTCTCCCAAACTCACACTGGAGTTTAGAGACTCCAGTATAACTTCTACATTTATTTCGATTAGAATAAACTAAACTCTGGGCTGTTTCATGTGTAACTGAGCAGAAAGTGATTTGAAACATGTCTTCGTCTCTCTCAGCTGGAGTCCCTGCTGCAGCTGTGGTTAACACTAAGTCTCAACACGTGTTCTGGGAGCAGTGAAGAGAGCGGCTCAGACATCTTTCTGTTCAATGCCAGCCGAGTTCCCACCATTCCTCTTAACCAAGGTCAGGACTCCGCTACACACACACACAAACACACACACACACGCACACACACACACTCACACTCCTTCTATACCTGTCGAAGTTGCTACACAGTGTATGTTTTTTCTGTGTGGATCTCCAGCATCCATCAGCAGTTTCCTGACAGTTCTGGCGTGGTACCCCAACACCTCCCTGAGAACATGGTGCCTGGTGCTGCACTCTCTCACTCTGATGACTAACATGTCAGCCTGCGGTCAGTACCCCTCTCTCTCTCTGGTTTCCTTCTGTGTTGTTATGTCCACACTGATTGACTGATCAGACAGGGAGCAAAGTCTGTGTTGGAGGCACAGATTATACTGCTTCAAAGAAATATGATAGAAACAGAAGAACTCAAAGGCTTTGTGAATTTGTGCTACACAAAAAATGTAGGTGTTGTCATACTAGGGTGACAGGTCCATTATTTGATTTCTTATGTTACTAATTCAGAATCAGAAAATCTTCTTCTCCTGACTTTGCCCAGTTATGAGCTACTCTTTGACATATCACGGATACATGAGCAAAATGCCTGCGATAAAAAAATTCACCACCACAGGACAGTCAGTAATATTGACCGGACAAGGACAAGTCTTCAAGGTGATTTCCATTGTGTGATAAAGTAATTGGAAACCAAAGGCTGCATAATAGATAGAAATCTTGCCCATCCCTTTTTGACCATGAAAAAGAAAATGGCCTTGTATTTCAACACCACTTAGTTTTTGTTTAATACTCAGACCAAAAGATATACAGACATGATCTAAACACAGTACTTGTCTTTGAAAGTAGTCAGCAATGTAAAACACAAGAAAATGCTGGAGGTAGAAGTCAAAGGATCAGAGTACTTCATGTGTAGTAGGTTGTTTTCCCTTTGCAGGTCTGTGGTGTTCAGTGATTTGTATAAACCTTGTGTTTTAACTTCCAGCCTCCAGCAACGGGATGAGTTCTCAGGAAAGCACCGCTCAGCAGATGGTGTCTGATCCCACCCTGGTCCATGTCCTGGTACGCTTCCTGTCTGGCAGCAGCACCAATGGGACGAGCCAACACAGCTCTCAGGTGGGACCCACCGCCACCCAGGCCATGCACGAGTTTTTGAGCCGCCTGCAGGTCCACCTGTCCTCCACTTGTCCCCAGATGTTCAGTGAATTCCTGCTCAAACTCATGCACATCCTGTCTACTGAGAGGTAGGAGGTCGCTTCTTGGGATAATTCATTTGCAGTCAGTGTTGTCTGTATGTTAAGAGTTGATTAGGTAATTTAACAAGAATCACAATGAGTAGTACTAAAAGTGGTCTTTGGGAGCTAAGGATTCATTTTGAACCTTCAGGGGTCCGTTCCAGTCAGGTCAGGGTCCACTGGACGCCCAGGTGAAGCTGCTGGAGTTTACTCTAGAGCAAAACTTCGAGGTGGTGTCAGTTGCCACCATCTCCTCTGTCATCGAGTCCATCACTTTCTTGGTCCACCACTACATCACCTGCTCCGATAAGGTGGTTTCCCGCAGCGGCTCCGACAGCTCTGTGGGCGCCCGGGCTTGTTTCGGTGGTCTGTTTGCCAACATCATCCGTCCAGGAGATGCAAAGGCTGTCTGTGGAGAGACCACACGCGACCAGCTGATGTTCGACCTCCTCAAGCTGGTCAACGTGCTGGTGCAGCTGCCTCTGTCCGGAGACAGAGAGTTCAGTGGGCGGCTTCCGCCGGCTTGCAGCGGAGCAGCCGACAGCAGCGTGTCTGATGAGGAGAAGGTCTGTGGCAGCAAAGAAAGCGTGAGCGGTGGATCTGCGTCCAGTCAGGGTCCTCCTGCAGGTGTGGCTGACCTGGTGCTCGCCAACCAGCAGATAATGAGCCAGATCTTGTCAGCACTGGGTCAGTGTAACAGCAGTGCCATGGCCATGATTATAGGTAAGACAAACCAAGCATAGAACTATTGCTTGACCCTGCAGGTCCTGTCAGCACTTTAGCACCTTTCAGCTCATTGTTTTGGATTTATGACGTGCAGCTTTACAGTTCTGCTGCATTTTCCTGAACATTTAGAATCCATGCCAGGAGTTCCTCTGTTTAACTGTTGACCACATTTTGATATTTCTTCTTTAAAAAGTAAAATGCTCCTGCTTTAACCTCTGCAGGGATTAAAATAATTGTAAAAGACTAAGAACTGAGGGCCTTAAGGAACCAGTGAACAGAAAAAAACAACCACATACGAGGAGGAGGTTAACCATTTGAGTTAAATAATACCTACTCCCAGCTCACAGTCTTCTCTGTTCTTCAGGAGCCAGTGGACTCCACCTGACCAAACACGAGAACTTCCATGGGGGTCTGGATGCCATCTCAGTGGGCGACGGCCTCTTCACTATCCTCACCACCCTCAGTAAGAGGGCCACCTCGGTCCAAGTCATGTTACAGCCCATCCTCACCTACATGGCCTGTGGTTACATGGGTAGACAGGTGAGCATCACACTGTGGTGTTTGGACTTAAATGATTTGATACTGAAATACCTCTAGAATAACTGCAACAACTTTGTACAATGTCGAATCTTTCATATGCGTTTCTTTCATTATGAATTTTTAGGGGTCTCTCTCCACATGTCAGCTGTCGGAGCCTCTTCTGTGGTTCATCCTCCGAGTGTTGGACACCAGCGAGGCTCTCAAGACCTTCCACGATATGGGTGGGTATACACACAGCACTTTACTGTGCTACTGTACTCAGCTTTACTCAACCCAGCCTTTAAATGGGGTTTTTCATTGTTGGGGTCTTAGTCACTCCGAGCCTTGCCGTGAACAGCCACAAGCAGTCGAGGCGCAGTGTCACGGAATGAGTATTTTTCCTCTGCACAAGCAAGGTAGTTGTCTACCTGAACTGTTAATGAAGCTCCTCTAACTCTGTGTTAAACACAGATAACATAAATCAGCAGTGACATGAAAGGTTTGTTTGGTAACATAACACAGCTCTGATACCTCTGATCACGGCCAGTAAACTGTAGAATAAGGCTGATATGTGAAAGTACAAACAGGAACAAAGGAGTGAACATAAACTTGAAACCAGAGATTCAGATAGAAGTGCTAAGAGCTGAAGACAGAGAGACAGAGCTTTAGCTGCTGAGGACACAGCTAAGAGGAGGACACTGCCCCTGTTAGGCTGTGGTTGGCCCTGCTATCAAGAAAAGACTATAGAAGCTCAGTGCGGAGCAGTGATCCCTTGTTGTGAGGCTGTAGTTAAAACGAGTGTTATCAGTGGTCCAACGCAGGCAAATGGAAAAACACTAATTCTTCTGCAAGTGCAGTTACACATACATAAGCATGGATTCCAGGTTGTTTATTTTGTTTTTGTTTTGAAAATGTCCTTAACCAGGTGGTGTACAGTTGATCTGTAACAACATGGTGACTAGCACCCGGGCTATTGTGAACACAGCACGCAGCATGGTGTCCACCATTATGAAGTTCTTGGACTCCGGTCCTGGAAAGACAGCGGATGGAAACCTCAAAGCCAGAGTGATGACCTCAGAGCCAGACAACGCCGAGGGGCTCCACAACTTTGCCCCTTTAGGTGCTTTTACTTACTTTGATCTGAGTCTGTTAAATCCCACAGGACAATATTTTTACAGATATAGAATTTACAAACAATCAACTCTTCTCTAATTCTGAATGCTCTGTGTGTCCCTTCATAGGAACTATTACATCCAGCAGTCCTACAGCACAGCCAGCAGAAGTCCTCCTCCAGGCCACACCGCCCCACCGCCGGGCCCGCTCAGCAGCCTGGTCCTACATCTTCCTGCCGGAGGAGGCCTGGTGTGACCTCACCATTCACCTGCCTGCTGCCGTGCTGCTGAAGGAGCTCCACATCCAGCCACACCTTGCTTCTCTAGCCAGTAAGTAACTGTTCCAGTCCATTAAATAACCTTAAATTTTTACCAAGATCATTGGTGAACTGCCCAAGGTAAAAACAAAACGTGAGGAAAAAGTCAAGTAACAATGAAGACAGATGAAGAACAGAACCAGGCATGATGAAGATCATGCCTGGTTCTGGTTGAACCAGAACCAGGCTGGTTCTGGTTCAACCAGAGAGCTGGTTTGGGTTGAACTGGACAGAAGGTAAAAGATGTGATCTCAGTGACTTTGACTGTGAGGAGAAGCAAGAGAGAACAGAGCACAGTGCAGGCTCCACATAATAATATTAACAAGACTAATAATAAGAAGATGACAATAATAGGACAAGGGTTGGATTAATAATAAGAAAATAAGATTCCCACAGCCACAGGTCCAGACTCTACAGCTGTGGAGGCAGGTGAACCTGCAGAGAGCGACTGTAGAGGAGAGGAAGCTGAGTTAGTAGCATGTATTAATAGGATATGAATGAGAGGGAGAAAAAGAGAAAGGAGCTCAGTGCATCATGGGAAGTTCCGCAGCACTCTAAGGTTGTAGCAGCACAACTAGGGGATGGTTCAAGGCAAAGCCTGAGCCCGAACTAACTATAAGATTTATCAAAGAGGAAGGTTTTTAATCTGACTCTTAAACATGGTGAGGGGGTCGTAGGTGTAACCAGCAAAACCTTTTCCATTTCACTCAGCTGTCATGTCTGACTGTGTTCCCTTCCTCCACCAACCAGCCTGCCCATCGTCAGTCTCTGTGGAGATCAGCGCTGACGGGGTCAACATGTTGCCGCTCTCCACACCAGTCATCACCAGTGGCCTGACGTACATAAAGATCCAGCTGGTGAAGGCGGAGGTTGCCTCGGCTGTTTGCCTGAGGCTGCACCGGCCTCGTGACGCCAGCACCCTGGGTCTGTCTCAGATTAAACTCTTGGGCCTGACGGCATTCGGTAACACCTCCTCTGCAACCGTTAACAACCCTTTCCTGCCCTCCGAGGACCAGGTCTCTAAAACCAGGTACCACAGAGCAATCCTGGAATTGAGAGTATTTACATTTTCTGTTCGACGTGGGTGTTGTTCTAAACCTTTTTGTTCTTCCTGTACAGCATTGGGTGGCTGCGTCTCCTCCACCATTGCCTGACCCACGTCAGTGACCTGGAGGCCATGATGGCCAGTGCTGCAGCGCCCACCGCCAACCTGCTGCAGACCTGCGCAGCTCTGCTCATGTCACCTTACTGCGGCATGCACTCGCCCAACATCGAGGCCGTACTGGTCAAGATCGGCCTGCAGTCAACTCGCATCGGACTCAAACTCATTGACATTCTGCTGAGGAACTGCGCTGCCTCTGGCACAGACCCTGCCAGTACGTCACACACTTTCCCGTCACCTTTTTCACATTTGGTTATGTTTGAGCTTTATGCTGAAACTGTTTTAATTCATCTTTTTTGTTACTGCCCCTGTTTCTCTTTCTTGGTCTCTAAACACCAGTTGTGTCATGTGGCACAGTCAGAAAAAGTAAAGAAGTTTCATAATGAATGACGTGTAATTGCTGAGACTGAAGCTGAAGCTGGGACTCAAATGATCCGATTTCTGTTCAGACTCCACCCCCACCTCCACCCCAAAAAACAGTACCAGAAAAAAAAAAAGATGTGTTACAAGCAGCCCACAGGGGATCAAAACTCATCTGGAAAAGGTTGTAAACTATCCAGCCTGATCATATCCTTATTTTAGTCTTTGCTTCTGTCCTCATAGATTTGAACAGTCCTCTGCTTTTTGGGCGACTAAACGGTCTCTCCTCAGACTCCACCATCGACATCCTGTACCAGCTGGGCACCACACAGGACTCTGGAACCAAAGAAAGGTACATTAACATCCTGTTTGTACATCAACTTGTTTTTAGCTCTCCCTCAGTAAGACTAAAAAACAATTTTCAATCCAGTTTTCTGTCAAGGAAAATAAACAGACCCATAAACTTATCCAAGCTTGTTCTGAATTGAGTTCTGAATTTGAACCTTTCAGGATCCAGGCTCTCCTCCAGTGGGTCCACGACTCTTCGCGGGTGGCAGCCCACAAGATGAGTGGTCCCATGGGATACACAGGAGCCGGTGCTGGCTCTTCCTCTGCTTCGTTGAGGGAGTACGGCCTCCTCATGCCTTCGCCCTCCCACCTCCACTGTGTGGCTGCCATCCTGTGGCACAGCTACGAGCTGCCTGTCGACTATGACCTCCCTGCGCTGCTCAACAGAGAGCTCTTTGAGTAAGTCAGAATCTTTTCTCTGTATTAGGATCATACATACATGCAAGGGACAGTTTAATTGTATCACCTCTCATCTCTTATGCACATAGAATTAAATGAAATCATCGTCCTCTATAATAAATATCTTTATAAAACTGCCTGGTAATTTACTCATCTGAGGCTGAAGCTAATTGTCTGGATCAACCACATGACCTTGCCAACCATACAGCATCACCTGTAATGTGAAGCTTGTTTCAAGGTGTTTGGAGAAGGGGTTTTGTACTTCAAGCCTTCTCACGACACAGTTGGTTTTAAGAAGTATTCATTGTTGAGTGATGAATTTAAATGAATAATGCGCAGATTGTTAGTAATAGTTTTGGGATGCTCAGATTTACTTATTTATTTTGATATATTGTAACAGCTTTGATAATGCAAGCCTTTGAAAGCTAGAACATAGATTCCTAATTGATTATTGATTCTATTTATTATCGTTCCCTCCAGGCTGCTGTATAACTGGTCCATGTCATTACCCTGCAACATTGTGTTGAAAAAGGCTGTAGACAGCCTGCTGTGCTCCATGTGTCACATCCACCCCAGCTACTTCTCCCTGCTCATGTCCTGGATGGGGATTGTCTCAGCGCCCAGTGCCAGCCACTCTCAAGCCCAGCACTGCCGCCTCTCCATGACTGACGACGGCAAGAAGCAGCACGACGCCAACACCAATGCCTCAGGACTTACAGACGATTCCAAGCACGCGAGATCCCCCATTAATCTGTCTGAGTCTCAGTTAACCACACTGGCAGCTGCCTCCCAGTCTCCAGGAGCTATAGAGCAGCTGCTGGACTCAGGTTTACCCTCACTGCTCGTTCGCAGCCTGGCTCAGTTCTGTGTCGGCCTCTTGGCCAGTGCTGACCTCCCTCTGCCTGCCGCTCAGGCCGAGAGAAGACACCACCACCACCACTACCCCTCATCCTCGCACGGCCGGCCGCCTCTGGCCGCAGAGCTGGCTGCTCCGGTGCTACGCTTCCTCACAGAAGTGGGCAACAGTCACGCCATGAAAGACTGGTTAGGAGGACCGGAGGTCAACCCTCTGTGGACGGCTCTGCTTTTCCTGCTGTGCCACTCCAGTGCCAGTGCCGGTGCCAACGCAGGCTGTCAGCCTCTGAGCTCCGGATCTGCGGCAGGTCCCGCTCCATCCCAGCCTCAGCATTCAGGGTCACGCTTCTCTCTGGCGTCTTCTGGGCAAGCTGGAGGGCTCACCACCCAGCAGAGGACAGCTCTGGAGAATGCCACCGTGGCCTTCTTTCTCCAGTGCATCTCCTGCCACCCTAACAACCAGCGGCTCATGGCACAGGTCTCCACGCACATGCCACAACTCACTTTCTCTGAGAAATCAGGAATTTGTGTTTTGAAATCTGAGACATAGATTTGCTGCCCTGTTTATATATGTTTGAAAATGCGTTCTAATATCTTAATGTAGGAACCGTCAGTGACAGCATTTGTTTCATTCGATGCATTCATCAATCTCAAGATTGGTTTTAAAATGTAAGTGTTTTCTGGCTTCAGGTTCTGTGTGAGCTCTTCCAGTCTGCACCCCAGCGAGGGAACGTGCCGATCTCTGGAAACATCTCGGGCTTCATTCGAAGGCTTTTTCTGCAGCTCATGCTGGAGGATGAGAAGGTCACAGTCTTCCTACAGTCTCCCTGTCCGGTGTGTACCGTTCTCTGTTGTTGAGGATCTGCTTCCTCTCCTTTCCAGTTAAGAGAGAAAGAAATGTGTCTCACCTCCACAGCCCCGCCCTGAGTTTTCACTTGATGTTCCCCAGAGAACTAACTCTGATACGGTATATTTTAGTAGCTCTGGGGACGTCAGTGTCGGTCTCATGGTCTGGTGGTTCGTTGGTTCATCCGTCTGTGCACCACTACGGTCCAAATCTCAGTTATTGGACTGATTGTCATGTGATGTTGTGCAGACTTTTATGGTCCTCAGATGATGAAATTCTTAGGTCACTGGCAGATTGAAATGAATGCAGAGTGAAATGTCTCAAAAATCACTGGATGAATGGCCATGAAATGCGGTCCAGACATTCATCTTCTCCCTGTCTCATCAACAAACAAATTAAACACTAAACTAAGTTGGTGAACATGGTATATAATATGAAGTACTGACCCCATATGTTGGTAAAAATCGTACTTTCTAGTTGCTGAAGTTTCATAGAGCTCAGCTAATTATGACATTTTTCTAATATAAAACTGTTTTGTCCCTTTTCTTCTGTTGTCAGTTATACAAGGGACGCATTAATGCCACTAGCCACATGATCCAGCATCCCATGTATGGAGCAGGCCACAAGTACCGCACCCTCCATCTGCCCATCTCCACCACGCTGGCTGAAGTCCTGGACAGGGTGTCAGGTATGTTTCAGTGAGGAAAACTCAAACTTGAGACCTCATGTTTTTTATCTGGGCTCATCATTATTTGATGATCAGTTTGTATTTGAAAATTAATGGTAGCTGAACATATATAATGGATTACAAAATAAGAGCATAGACATTTTGATTTTCATACAGTTAGCAGGCTCTTGTTTTCCACACAGAAGTCTCCTGTTGGCTTGGCATATAATATAAAGATATATAATATACTGCCTGTGCTTCTATTAGAACACAGATTTTAATGGAAAATATTAACCAATACTTGTTTTTCTGGGAAGAAAAATACTTCTCATCTGGTTTCATTCTGTTTTCTGATCATTCACACAGACACACCCAGCATTACAGCCAAGCTGATCAATGAGCAAAAGGAGGACAAGGAGAAAAAGAACCATGAGGAGAGGGAGAAGATGAAAGCAGACAGCGGCTTCCAAGACAACTACAGCGTTGTTGTGGCCTCAGGTACTTCCATACACCCCTACACCTTGTCTGGTCATTAGCTAATTAGCCATCTTCAGCTTGTCACCATATCTAGTTGAGTCCTCTACAGAGTTATCAAAGTAAAAGGGGAAATGTATTGATTGTTTACTCACAAATAAGATGCACTAAAATTAGTAAAGTCTGAAGACAGTGAAAGTGAATGCAAGTGGTCCTTTTAAAGGAAAAAAAGGTCTGAAGTCAAGATATGTACAAGACACTATGTTAAAGAACAAAAAAAAAGTGATTGGAATAATAATGATGTCAGATGCTGCAACCATTGCATTTGGATGACCCAGACACAAAACAAGCTTCAGAGGGAGCTGATACATGTCCTAAAGTGGCACATGTCCTGACCAAATCTGAAGTCGCTCAAATTAATTCCCTGGGAGGGGTTCATTTAATTGGTTTAACGCCTGTAAATCTAAGATAACTGCACTCTTAATTCAAAACTTCCGACTTCCTGTTGGGTTTAGTCGATGGCTTTGAGAGGCTTTTTTGTAGATCCAGATATGATACACATGCCTACAGGTTTCATACGTTTAGGTGAAAGGTACCACAAGGGCTACTTTGTTGAAATTTGCTCGGGGATGCCCTCGAGTCATTTTGCCACATATAAGACCTGTGTCGGGTTTCAAGTTATGCATCTCTGATGGATGTTTTGTGAGTTTTCAGGCGCCCCCAACACCTCTAAAATGCAAAAGGTAGGGTGTGCTATAGAGCCTGCTGGTTTCTTGGTTGGTTGTAGTTTGTTTAAAAACTTTCAGTTCATTTATTTCGGTAGCTTTAAACGGTAGCTTGTTTCAGCTAAATATTAAAAAGCCACAAGCAGGTTAATAAAGGGAAAAAAAAACTGCCACTCTAGATGAGGTCAAATGAAAGGGCAGAAAAGGCTTGGTGAGCAATTACAAGAAAAAGAAAGGGAATAGCCAGAGATGAGTAAGTACAGCAAAGGCAGACCAGCAAAAAGGGAAAGAGCCAAGGTACCAAACATGTCAGAGAGCAAAATATACCTATGAGATCTCTCCAAGTGTGGGATGCGGCTTCTTTTATCAGTTGGATATTCACACCCGAGGTGTAGCCTCTCCAGCTTGGACAATGGTTAGTGCCTCCTCCATCAAATGACACTTCTATTATAACATCAGAAGTTTATCAGGAAAATCTTGAGTGTGCCTGAAAAGTTTTATTGTGGAAGGTGGGGATGCCTCTTGGTGGGTAAAAAAGTGAATACTTTCTGAATGTGTTGTATACTGTCATACTGGCGCAGTATATCAGCTGTTGGTAGCAAATATTAACTCTTATTTCCGTAGATGAGAACAAGACTAGCAGGCCCTTGATGTCTGATTTCTGTCTGTCACCAGGCTTAAAGTCCCAGTCCAAGCGGGCTCTTTCAACCCCTCCCCGACCTCCATCAAGGAGGGGTCGGGTGATGAGCGACAAGTTGACCGCTTCATCTGGTGTGGACCCATCAGCCAAAACCATCAGTGTGCCTGTCTTCCACCTCTACCACAAGCTGCTTCCAGGTACTAAATGTACACATTCAAAGTGAACATGCTGATTCACATCTGGTGAGCAGGTGACGGAGGTGTTGAGTCAAACAGTCAAAACTAAGCAGCCAAGCTTCTTGTATGAAATGAATTTTTGTGTTTGCCCTGCTCAGGTCAGCCCCTTCCACCTGAAATGACCCTTGCCCAGCTACTGACGCTCCTGTATGACCGTAAGCTGCCGCAGGGCTACCAGTCCATCAACCTGACAGTCAAACTGGGCTCTAAAGTCATCTCTGACCCTGGCCTTTCAAAGACAGACTCCTTCAAGAGGCTACGCACTGAGAAAGGTACCAAAACATTGTCGCTGTGTAGTACCTGAGGAGGAATCATTTTACACCCATCATTACACAGTGACAGTGACAGGCAGAAATACATAAATACAACACAGGAGGAATCGTGAATGTACTTGTAGCATGGTGTGTATCCTGGATAATCAGCTGTCAGATGCTGGGTATTTGTCCAAGTGCATGTGAGGCAGCACTGCATGGCAGCCAGACACAGGCTGTGATGGTAACATTGATGCAGGAGTACCTGAAGGGCTGTGGATGATTGTATTTGTGGCACTGATAGTCCTACTACCACTGTGATATGGGTGCCTCTAATATGATCAGTACAAATGTTGGTGACAGTAGCTGTATCATAGAAGTACACACACACACAAGCAGCAACAGCTGTGTGGATCTGCCTTAAAGCTGTTGCTTGAAATTTCCTTTTAGGAGAGGACAAGATGGCCGACAGTTAATTAATCTTATTTTCAGAGTCAGAATTTTCCCCATCTGCCCAGAAACTGCTGGTGACTCGGCTCCGTGGACCAGAACGTAAATACACAGACAGACCACTCTGTGTCCCCAGCAGACGACAGAGCATAAGCCAAAAGTTGTCATCAAAAATGTCCTCCTAGCTTAAAAAGTACAGGTCCTAGCAACAAAATGTTTTCAGCATGAGCATTACAAGGCTTCAGTGAAGACACTGATGTATTATATATGTCCCTACTGTTTATGGTACAAGAGCTGTCACAGTTTAAAAACTCCCATCATCGCTTCTCATGACAAGAACTTGAGAGCTCAGTCTAACATGGCGGTCTATGGGAGTTTTGGTCAACACTCTGTGTTTGGAGGGGATTTATTTAAAAACCGTAACTCATGTCACAATGAGAGTAACACTGGGTGAGATAGGACACATGACTTCTTTTTTGTGACTTGTTGCCATGGTTACTTGAATCTCTACCAATCACTGCTATGGCTATGGGCACTAGGCTTTTGCCACCGTGAGCCCTTCTGCACCTCTGGGACCTGTAGGACAGTACAATGAAGAGGCAGTTCACTGGGTGTGTGTTGTCCTGTGCTATTGTAGTTGCAATGCATTTGATGGCCTTACAGTTGAACTCGAAGAGGTTGGGTGTGGGAAGACCTATTATCCTTATTATCCTTTGAGTTTCTGGATTGATAGTTGATAGCCTTTTTTTTAATGTCTTATGGATGCAGGTCAGAGCTCTTCTTTTTTGTCCACTGTGATTCCGAGATATTTGAAGTTTTCAACCGTGTTTTGTTACTGATGATGATGGGGTGCTGGAGTGACAGGGTACCTATATATCTATATATAACTCCTTTATCTCCTGTAACTCTGATGCTTTTAACAGTAGTCTAACGCAGAGGACTCGCAGCTCAGATCTCAGACATCAGCTCACACATTTCTCCTGCTCCTCTGATAATTAGGAGATTTATAAAGGGGCATTGAACTGAATTCTGGTCACTTTCAGACCTACAGTGCAACTCACCTGGAAAAAAAATATGTTATGACTGTTGACTAACAGTCATAACAAAACACCCTGTAACAGAACCAGCGAGCGAGCTTACTATGCTAGCGAGGCGAGAGGCGCGTGACGAAGAAAAACCATTAACCCGCAACCAACCAATCCATCCAGCTCCATCTGGACTAACAGTGAGTGTGTGGATGCATTTAGGTTTTCATGGCAGGAGTTCCAAACATGTCGACAGGACGTACGTTGTCTGTAAACTTTGCCGCACTAAGCTAAAGTACTGTGGTAATACTAGCAACACGAGGGCTCCAGGTTGGAACCCCGGTCTGAGCTCTTCTGTGTGGAGTTTACATGTTCTCCCTGTGCCTGTGTGGGTTTTCTCCAGGTACTCCGGCTTCCTCCCACAATCCCAAAAACATGCACATTAGGTAAACTGACTGCTTTACATTGTCCCTATGTGAGTGTGTGTGTGTGTGTGGTTATCTGTGTTTGCGTGTCGGCCCTGTGATTGACTGGCAACCAGTCCAGGGTGTACCCCGCCTCTCGCCCGTAGTCAGCTGGGATAAGCTCCAGCTCCCCGTGACCCTGACGGATCAAGCGGTATAGAAAACGGATGGATGATGGATGAGGGCTCACATGTCCTGCTTCCATCCAGAGGAGGCTGCGTGGGCTAAAGACAACCGTCTGAAGCCTCATTCCACCGAATCAATGTACTCTCCACGAGGTGACGACAGAATTAGCCCCAGTGAAAGACGACATCTGCTTTGAGTAATTCAGCAGCTGACTGTTTTTAATGGTACAATACGTTTATGGTGTATTTTGGGTTACTGTTGTCAAATGAAAACTCAATAATCGCCAATAATCGATTGGTAATCAAATTGAGACCCTTTGTGAGTTTTCCAGCCTTTCAGCCTTCTTGTTTTGGTTAACTTTCACCAGCTTTATAGTGTTTGTTTTCAGCTGACTGTACACTACCTCTACATCACTGAATGGCAGACAGACAGACTTAGGGACTACCTGGTAAACATAATAGAGTTTTTAGCTTCTGAAGAGCCAGATATTTTCCCCTGAAGTTGGTGGAATCCAAAAACAGAGCTACATTCAATGAATATTGAGTTGAACAACAGGTGGCCATAAACATAACTCCACATGAATTCTAATGTTACTCTAAAATATCATCTTAAAAGCTTCACACAATTCTCTTCATCAGTGTGCTTCTCATTACAACTTCTTGTCCATATTGCCTTAAAAATTATACCTAAAATTCTCTGCTTGATTTTGGATATGGCAGTTTAACTCAAGGTTTACTTACTAATAAAAGAACATTTAATTCCAGAGATTTTTCATTACCTGGAATAAACTAAGAAGCTGATTTGATTTTGGTTTGTTTTGTCAGATTACTTCTATAGATTACTTTACAGATGGCTTTGGAGTTTTTCCTCTGAATCCATGCTAAAATCAGTCTTGAGTTCGTCCACTTTGTGTTCACAGCGCAAAGCGACTGCACCAGGGTTCTCTCAGAACCAGATGGAGACCCTCCTTTTCAAAGCTGCCTCAGCAATCCAGGACACATCATTGAAAAACTCTAGAGTCAGCCTGAGCCTTACCAAACAGACAAACACATTAGGTGTGAAAGTGACCAGTGATACTCCACTGTCTAATACTGGTTGCCTCACATATAGTCAGTGTTCTGGTTGTTGGGTTTTCAATCTGCCATGAGTCCTGCTCCCAATTCTGGGAACATAAACAGTTTTTTCTGCGACTGTGCAGTGACTGTGAGGTAGCACGTATGATGCGGTGGAAATGTGCCACTTTCCATTAATCCATCAACCACTGACCCTGTTAAGATCCATAGATTGGGCTATCTCTGTCCTAAGTCCAATATAAAACACTCTGAATGCAAGAGAAGGAAATGAAGGGATGACAGTGATTTTATTTATTTATTTATTTATTTTTGCAATTGAACATCATTCGACTAGACAGTGCTTTTTGGACTCATAATGCAGGTGCCTTCTAAATGGGTTGTGTTGCAGTAAAAATCCAGTCCAGTGGCTGTTACTCTCCTCCTGTGTCAAGATTTAATGGAGTTGTCCTTTGGTCAGGGTTCAGTTCACATCATCTGGGCTATTTCTTCGGCCGCTTTCAAAGAAAGGCTTTGAAGTCTAAAAGCTCTCAGAGTGGTTTTGGGCACAAACTGTTCAAGCACAGTGGCTCTTATGCTTACCTTTGCAGCCCTCAGGCAATGGAAAGCTTTCTGATCCTTTTAAGATGTTGCTTTCATACAATATTCATAGGATATTTAGACATCACCGGCAGCATTCATGTATGTACAATGGCATATAGAAAGATTGTGTTATACTAGGTATGCTGTGCTGAAAATTGGTTTGTTATTTTGGCTTGAACGAGTGTTGCTAAAAGAACATTTGGTCAGGACAGGTTGTTGATGGGGTCAAACTGCTGACCCTCCTGTAGCCAGAAGGCAACGCTGACGGTCTATAGAGGTGGTTACTCAAGGACTGGTTACATTTAGCTGTCTGACTCTGCTGGCTTGAGGGTCAGCACCAGGTCAGATTCATTTTTAACATCAGTGTCTTGTTTTGACGATCTCAGCAGTGGTGAAACTGCAGACCTGCTCAGATACCTTTTGTCCATGGGCCATGTCCTGTCCTCAGTCCATACCTTCCATTTTAAAACTGTCATCTCACTGGCCTTAGTGACTTTTATGACAGATGGTCGAGTAACTCAGTGTCATAGATGTTGTGCTTTAAAGTGCAGAATTGGATGTAATGTCAGGATGTTTTTCTTTTACCACTGTTGTCTCCAGCATTTTGAAGTTTGTTGAGAACAAACCTCCTTTTAATAGCAGGAAAAGCACAGGTGGAAGTGATGACATCAAAGATTGCTCTGCTGTGCAGCAACCACCAAGAGAAACCTTTACAGTCCTGTGGATTTCTGCTGCTGTTTTTAATCGTGGAAAAGAACAGCAAGTTTCTCCCTCTGAACTGTTGGCAGTCAAGTTGGATTGTGGGTACTGCAAGAAGCATGTTTTGACAAGGAAGACGCAATGTGTAGAATAATGCAGTCCAACAGCGTTGAACTGATTACAATTTGGTGGTCAGTGGTCAAGTTTACTGTGACCTCACAAAACATGTTTTCAGGCTTTCCACCTTACCTTCAGAACAGGTGGAGGAGACGAAGGGGGTAAGAAGCTTTACAATAGCTGCCACTGGCATTACACATCTGAATCTCACACCAAAGTGCTGGCAGTAAGGTTGCATTGCAGGAAATGTAGGTTTTGACAAGAAGGAAGAATGCCCTGCATTGATTTCAATCCTTTTTGAACTGTTCATCATGAGTCTGACAGTGTTATAGAGGTACAAAGCAAAAAAGTTGAGCTCAAGTATTTAGTCATTTTCAAATGACCCTCTCATCCTCGCCCTCCTGAAAACAGGAGCATTCTCTAATCCTGTTTTGGAAGTTCAGACACGTTAATCTCTGTTAGAAGCCTTTTATTCACCATCCCAGTGGCTGTTTATTTAATTCATCACCAGGAGAATGTGTTGTGTAGAGAGAAAAAAATCCCCTGAGAGAGACGCAGAGAGCAATGAATCAGCCGCCTGATTTTCTTCTCTGTAAGAGATGATGAGTGGCTTTTTGGAAGATGACCTATCAATCGACCAGAGCTTTATATAATCATAAAATGGCAGAGCTATTTTAAGCCTTCATAATAATATGGTGGGTGGGTTAGCGCTGGTGGACAAGGGGTGTCCTTTGTTTCATTTTTGACCATCTGACTTTGTCTATGCTACCATGTGTTTAATTGTAAACAAGGGCATTAGGACGGTGTTTAATTTTCCTCCATACTGATCATGGCATAGCTCAATAACCTCAACTGCAAACATAAAGGTCTCTTAATGAGTGAGGAGCCGGTGGTGGAGACAGTCTCCGGTGATTGGAAGCTGTTGTTAGGTTCTTCCCTTCTCCTCCATCAGCTTGCTGTTTGGTTGTTTGAAAATGGAAAATATCATATTAAAAAATGTGCACCCATATGTGAACATTAAGCTTCTTTAAAAAAATATATATATATATATTTTTTATATATATATATAAAAAATATATATTATATATTTATATATATATATAAGTTGCAGTCCCATATCCCAATACTACGATAGACTATGTGCATGGCAGAAACATACATTACACCAAACGGTGAGAGAAGAATGCTGAATAAGACTCTCCTCATGGTGCACTTCAGGTTACACACAAATACAAAGCTAAGTGTCCACTCTTTGCTTTCCTTGCAGTGGATCACTGTGACACGCTGAATAGCCTCCCTGAGGATGAACCAATGATGGCCAGTGAAGAGTGTCTGGACGCCGCCACCGATGAGTCCCTGTTGGAGACCAACCCCATCCAGTCACCTCTGCAGGTCTTCGCAGGTATGGGTGGCCTGGCCCTCATTGCAGAGAGGCTACCCATGCTCTACCCTGATGTCATCCAGCAGGTGAGACTTGCAGCTCACCACAGACACAGCCACATTATCAAAGTATGCAGGTCATGTTAATTTACATTCACAGAGCACTTAATTTAGGAACACCAAACAAATAGTAGGCAGGGCTCATGCTACCAGTCTCCTGTTTTGGTGAACCTGTGTCCAATGCAGTGTTTAACTCTAGAGACTGCTGTGCGTGAAAATCCCAGGAGATCAGCAGCTTCACAAACGCTCAGACCAACAATCATGTCACGGTCAAAGTCACTGAGATCAGATTTTTATCCTCATTCTGATGTTTGATGTGAACATTAACTGAAACTGCTGACCTGTATCTGCAGGATACAAAACTGCATGAACAAGAAGGTGTATAGGTGTTCCTAATAAAGTGCTTGATGCAGTGTATGTTGTAAAACACATTCTAATGAGTAGTACCCAATGGCAATAATGCGCTGCCATTTATTTTGCAGTAAAATGTATGGAGTTTCTGTTTTTAACACAAATCTACTGATATGTGTTGTTTTAATTCATACACATCTTGGAATCCATTTTTAACCAGAACAAACAGGAGTTCATTTCAGGAACGGTTGGGCCCTCAAACCTATTACTCATGAGCAATTTCAATTGTAAAAAACATTAGATATTGATAATTATTTTGAAAATGAAGAATTACATAATGTAGAGTGGGGTGCATTTTTTTCTACGCTATTTTATTGTTTAGCTTTTCCACAATTTTCTATGATTTTCTATGTTTTTCATTCTTCACTACACTTCACTTTTCAAGTGTATTCATATGACAGGAAATTATATAGTTTTTTGTTTTTCAGATAACATTAACACACTTATATGTTAGTTACTGGCATTAAGTTATATTTTTTGTAGTGTAGTAACCTTGTCTAGAGCCATTCAAGTTGGTTCTCAGCCTAAGGCCTTTGTTATACAACGGGAATGTTTCAATAACCTTAAGCCCAAAATGGATTCATACTTGGGTAGGCTCAAAATGAATGAATAAGGTTTGCTGGGGCTTAGTTAAACTAATGAAATGAAAACATAAACAGTGGCTGAGCTCTCATGTCAACAGGTCTATTTGTTGAATAACTGAGCAAACTGTGTTACATGGTTGAAAGCTTTAGAAAAGACAGGAAGTGGAGCTGGAGTTAGTTTTGTCAAACTACAACTTCTTACCTAAAAGAATGACCTTGATTCACTTACTAAAACGGCTGTGATGTCTGCCAGGTGGCTTTCTCCTTGATTAAATAAGGATGAAATCATATTTTTGCTTTAATGTGGAATATGTGATGTAGGTCATTGTCTGTCTTTGTTAGTCGATGAAGTGAAAAAGTAATAGTGTAAGTATTTTCTATTCACGGCATGTAAAGAAAGCAGTCTCTGCTCTTCTTTTTGAATTTATCACGACACTGCCGAGTTTTCTGTTCTCTTACAGTAAATATACCTGTCAGCACTGTCTCATATTCAACCCTCCCACCTCTGGTGCAGTTACCCTCTATTTTCCCCGATGGTTGTTCGTCTCACAGGTCAGTGCCCCGGTGGTGCCCTCAGCCACGCAGGAGAAGCCCAAGGACAGCGACCAGTTTGAATGGGTGACCATCGAGCAGTCGGGCGAGCTGGTGTACGAGGCGCCGGAGTCCATCGCCGCCGAGCCACCGCCCATCAACAAACAGCAGTCTCAGTCGTCCTCGTCATCCTCGTCCTCGGTGCAGACCATGTCCCCCATCCCTGCCCACTCTCTGGCAGCGTTCGGTCTGTTCCTGCGCCTGCCGGGGTACGCAGAGGTGCTGCTGAAGGAGAGGAAGCACGCCCAGTGTCTGCTGCGCCTGGTGCTGGGAGTAACAGACGATGGAGAGGGCAGTAAGTATGAGAGCACTGCACAGCTGACAGCACTGACATTCACTGAAATACATGCATACACTCATTGACATAATGCATTTCCTAGCCCCTTACCCTAACCTTAACCATCACAACTGAATACCTAACCCTAACCTAAACCTGATTCTAACCTGAACCCTAAAACCAGGTCTTAACCATTAATTGAGAACCAGCCAAAATGTCCTCACCTAGGCGGTTTCAAACTCATACTGGTCCTCATACCGTATAGACATACAAGTTTCTGACCCCCTGTTTAGTCATACAAGGTCACACAGCACATCAGGCTACTGCTGAAGAGGGACATATGGACATACTTTAGCTTAATACAGTTTTATGCAAAAAAATTATAAAAAACAAAAAAAAAAATCCAGATTTTAAGTTGTCACAGTGGAGGATCTCATGATGTGCTGTAACTTGATAATGGCAAACCAAAAACTGCCTCTTAAACCTAAACCTAAACAACATGCTCTTAGTTTCCTGAGTGTAACTGTGTGCTCTGTCGTCCCATTAGGTCACATACTGCAGTCTCCGTCGGCCAACGTATTGCCCACGCTGCCGTTCCACGTCCTGCGTGCTCTGTTCAGCAGCACTCCTCTCACCACCGACGACGGCGTGCTTCTACGGCGCATGGCCCTGGAGATTGGCGCCATCCACCTCATCCTGGCCTGTCTGTCGGCTCTCAGCCACCACGCCCCCCGCAACCCCAACGCCACCACCAGCGTCTCTGAGGTACGGGCCACAGACAGACAGACAGACAGACTCATGAAGACCTTCAGTTGACTGCAGTAGTTCCCTGACCCTCAGCTGTCTCTCTGTTGAAGTAAAGATTTGTCAGAAATGCCCTCAGTGTTTGATTTGGTCATAAACGGCACATTGATTTAAAAGAAAAAACAGTTACAAGGACAAAAGTACAGAAACACACTTGGACACTAATATTTTACTTTAAATAATAATTATCTTTCAATTAAGCATGTTTCGCTCTTAAGTATATCTTTATTAATATTCTTATAATTGTTTATTCTGTTTTGCATACAGCTATACATTGATGATGACATGATATTCATATTCAGAATTCCAGCATAAAGGTACCTTGCATCACTTCAGTCCTACCCTGTTGGCCAAATCTAAAAGTTGTGGACAGACAAGAGAAAGAATACCCAGAATGAAAGTAGCAACAAAAAAACAAAACACAAATCCCTTTAAAACTAATCTGATGCTTTTGGTCTACAAAGGCTGTGGTTGAGCTGCAAAAAAGATCATGCATGAAATTGTAACTGTCCTTTGCTGGCTTTAAGGACAAACCATCTTCTGGAAGCTTCATCAAAAGGGGGTCTGTAGGTTCTGAACCAGACCTACTGTGTTTGTTTTGTTGTGGCAGTGACATATCCAGTCTCCCTGCCTTTCCCCACCCACTGTGTGGATTTATGGAGCTGTCAGAGCTCAGTACGGATCATGGGGCCGATGACTTGAATGTGAGCCAAAGACTTGTCACCGTGGGTCGGTGTCTTGTCCTTGAGTTCCCCAGTCCGTGTGCTGTAATGGGAGCACAGACAGTGAGATGAGACATGCACACCCACTTTTTAAAATGCGAGACAAAGACATGAATGTTGCAGAGAACATGAACCCTCAGCGTGGTCAAGGACAGACCAGGCTCTGACCTTTAAGGACAATCCTAACCTTTTTTTAGAGAACTGGCGGTTTGTACCCCTCTTTACCACTCCAGTAGTCTGATGATCAGTCAAATGCAACCTTTGCAAATTATACAACCACCATTTTAAATACAACGGTGATCACTTGCAATAAAAAGATCGAAGGGAAATATAAAAATCATTGGATTAAGTGGTTGGGTTAAACAGGAAAATCAGTCTCTGTACTTTCACATGTATTGAAGTTTTAAAAAAAAATGTCTGTCTGTAATTGACAGCCGCAGATATCCAGTTGTCACGGTGGGGGGACCAGTGAGGAACAGCAGTTGTACTGGGCTAAAGGAACTGGTTTTGGCACTGGATCCACCGCCTCGGGCTGGGACGTGGAACAGGCCCTCACCAAACAACGGCTAGAAGAGGAACACGTCACCTGTCTACTTCAGGTGATTTTATAAAGAGAAACAGTGTTTTTATGTCCTTATTACCTTGTGAATGCATCCTCAGCAGCTGTCCTGCTGTTTGGGACTTTGTTGCTGCCATAGTACACACTGCATCTGTCAGTGTAAGCAGGTTTTATTAGTAACCCATCTGATGTCTACATTGTTTTTTTCCCCACTAGGTCTTGGCAAGTTACATCAACCCAGCAGGCTCCTGTAGCTGCCACAGTGCTGATGCTTCTTCAGCAGACAGCAGAGCCCACAACAGCTCAGCGCTGCCAGCGGTGCTGCAGGAGCTGCTGAGCCAGTCCTGCCTCATCCCTGCCATGTCCTCCTACCTGCGCAACGACTCAGGTAGGCTCCATGTTTTTACAAGGGTATGAAGGGTATGACACACAGACTGAAGGAGGTGGCTTCCAAAAGGGGTTAGAACACGAGCAGTTTCTACCGTTCTGTGTTCTGCTTGTACCTTTGGTAGTAAATGTTTCTACCATAGAAAAGATGAAAGGTGGATCATCTGTCAAACTGCACTGGACAGCCAGAGTGACCAGCTATCTGTGAAAACAAAACTGTCAGATTCCTGTCAACTTTACCAGTCCTTCTGTCTGTGCAGTGTGCCTGTAGTGGTAAAGCTTCAGTAAAGCTTGTGTTTTTCTGCCTGAATGGCTTAAATAACAGAAAAGAGACAAAGGATTTAGAGGAGACAATCCAGTAACAAGTATGATATGGGTCACAAAACCAACGATGACCAGACCAACAGTCCAATAGTAACGCCCACTTTACACAGTGACTGGATTGATGTGCAGAGACCTGAAAGTCTGCAGGGTTTGAACTGCTCTCTGAAGATCTCTGACTTTTCTCACTTTTTGAGTGATCAGCTCGCGTTCAACAGCATGAATGTTTTTGGAGAGAGAGTGTTCAGAAGAGCAGGTTGATGGCCATATTCGAATGATTCTTCACGTTGATGGAACTCGCACCTTTGCCCTCAGACATGGTTGGACGATATATTGTATTACTCAGATTGTTTGATGCACACTGACAGTTCATTCTCAACCATGTAAACAGTAGTTGACAAAACAATCTCACGTCAAGTTCCACTTAGCGACTTGTTCTGGTGCTTTCACACAGTCCTTATCTGCTGAATAACAGTCTCTCACACATTCGGTGGTCATGTGATATCCTCCAGTTCAGCGAGTAGTGATTATGTAGCAGGTAATCACAAAGAGAAGAACAGCTGTATTGGCTCAGATGTTAAACAACCCTGATTAGAAGATGTTAAAGTAAAACTGATCCCCATCATCTGTAGCAGTTCTTCATGTCTTGGCTGATGATTTGGCCTGTTTTAGTTGTAAAGAAGCCAGAAGACTCTTGTAACTAGTTCTTACTCTAGTCACTCAATTCATTTCCTCCATGAGAACAAAACACGTTTACATGAGCCATCAGAAATTTCTGTGGGTTGAACTGGGTTGACTAAACACCCTTAGACTCATAGTCAAGTCCATATGGTATTTTTTAAAGTGATATTTGTCAAATGTAGGCAGGTTTGAACCTCAAAGGTTTAATACCTGCTGCCCTTTGAGTTTGCCACGTTTAGAATTTCCGGGATTATGCCATTCCTTCAGCTTGGTTCTGGCTTCTCTGGTTACGTGACCCTCATTTTATATTAGGGCTGAAACGAGAGGAAGAAACGAGTGAATGGTAAGTGGACTTCAGAGCCAGTCTGAAGTCCTGAAGCGAGTGTTTTACTTGCACCTTGTTGAGAGAAAACGTGGCCGTGAGAGAAGAAAAACACACTGGTGGTGTGTTGTGTAGAGTGCCATTCTACACGGTGAAAACACACAAACACACACACAGTGTCAGACTTTTAAAACCCTCTGTCTGTATATCATCAGAGACCAGGGCATGGAACAAAAAAGAAGCTGTCAAGGTTGAGAAGGTTCATTTTTAAGTCTTGTTCATGAACATGGCAGCGGCACACTCAGACCCGTGTTGTGCATCATTTTGTGTGTTCTCTTTTTAACTTTGTTAAGAAGTGCTCTCATCCTATCACACACTTCCACCCACTGCTGTCTGTCTGCTGCTGAAACTCCTGCTCATGGTGTGAGCTGCTGACTCTGATCTGGAGCTAGCAGGTTTCTGAACGACTCTGGTCTCTGGTCTCAGTGATAAAATGTGTCTTGCAGTAGAAACACCAGATGGAGCTACAGCGTCTTAAATTGAAGCTGGGGTTCTAAGCGTGAAATCACACTGATCCCAGTAGAAGAAGTTTAATGAGCCCAGACTTGTCAGAGACACCATCCACTCTTAATCTTGTTTTCAAAAATGAAAAGCACACACTGTCCTTTCACTTTGATTAGCTCCTCTCAAGTCGTAGTTTTCTTCTGGTGAATGTTCATTAGATTGGATCAGAGTGAATCACACTTCTTGTGGGTTTATTAAGAGCTTGTTCTCTTTGGTGCAGTGTGCTCTGATATAGTGTTGTGGTGTTGACGGTTGGTTTACTGCTGTGTGGGTGTAATCGTGGTGGAGGAGCTGCACATCAGTCATTTCAGTCATGTCAGTCACACCTCTGGCTGAGCTCTGACCAGCCTCCAGCTCTGAGCACACAGTGGGCTGCAGCACGGTTCAGGTCCAGCCGGTCCATTGTAAATGCCATTGCTTCTATCCTGCTTCGGTTCCTCGGGGGACTTGCTGGTTATTAGTGACGGTTGGACCCTTTTGTAGTTTGGCTGGAGTCATGCTTTAAAACTGCTCTCTTCACTTGTGCCAGCACTTGAGATCTAAAGCCAAAGAGTACAGCAGAGTGAGCAAAGACAAAAAAAAAAACAAACACTGACAGCACTTCAGGCCCAGCTGATACAGCCAAACAAAATCATTTGTTTAGTGGAAGCTTATAGAACATAATCATTTACAATAACAAACAAAAAAAATCTGCTCTTAATAAAGATGCTGAGATGTGCTTATAAGCTTTTTTTTTTAGCTTTATAATGACAGTAAAAGTGAAGAGAGTCAGGGAAGTTTGGGGGAGAGAGGGCATGACATACACAACATGAAACATGTAAAAACAGAATTAATCACAGTAATTAGCTTTATTGTACAGAACTAGTTCAGAGAATATTAAGAGGTGGGATGACACATTTGAATGGAAGAATTGTTCTGTAATATCTGCACAACCTAATTCAGTAGTTTGAACTAAAAAGTAATATTTGAAGCTAATGTCTGGTGGTGTCAGTGTTGGATTGCATCATATTAAAGTGAAGTGCAGATACAGACAGGTGACAAATTAAAGGGAAAACCTCAATAACTGAGTGGAGAAACATAATGAATACAGATGCTTCCACACAGGTGCACTGCATGGTACAGTTACACAGTTAACATCCCATCATGCTCTGAGGCATGGATACAAGTGCTGAGCAGGAGCTTCAGTCACAAAGACTGTTCAACTGGCTGTTTGAACAGGAACAGGGACTAAAGTGACGTCTGCATTTAGATCTATGGGACAGACGTCACAGACTGTGGTCCACAGAGCTCAGCTGATGAGCGTGGACATCTGAGAGTTCAGTGGAACAGCAACCAAAAATACAAAAGCAAGTTTCTTCAACGTTTCCATCTTCCTGTAAACCTGCTACAGCTACAGTGATCCAGTGGTTAAATCCTAATGCAGCCATTATCCAGACAAACAGACTCTGTCTACTCCCAGAGGTTTCGGTTGTGTTTGATCGGGCCCTGTTTTTGTGTTGAGTTTGTATGGAATAGATTTCACGCAGTAAGATACAGGAGGATTTTAGCATCAGTGTTTATACGCTCCCATTAGCATTGTGTGCCGTCGCTTATCAGCCCAGAGTCAGTTACAGCTGAGTGTGTGCCACCTTCTTTGTGCCTAATGCTGTGCTGCTGGGTGTTTCAGGTCGCAGTGTGCATGCTTGTGTGTGTGAATGGACCCTGCTCTCATAATTAAGTAACAGCTGATTTAACAAAAAAACAGAGTGTTGTAATTGCCCCTCATTATCTGGTAAATGCCTCTGACACACATTTACATTCATAAATGCGTGACTGTGTGTATGTATGAGAGAGATAGGAAGTTTATAGCTCCTTGTTTCGTTGCATATGGCCACATGCTCATATGATATTATACTGCCACAACGCAGCTAAATGAAGTTACGGTGCAAATGAAGTGTGTGTGTGTGTGTGTGTGTGTGTGTGTGTGTGTGTCAGGTCAGGAAAGAGCATCAGCCTGTGACTGCATGTTGCTGCCTTTGCTTTTAAGCACACATCCACGTTTATCTCAGTTTTTATTTAAGGTCTGACAATTTAATTAATCAGACAACTTAATTTTATATGCATGTATTAGCATATCTATCTTTTTATAATTCAGCTGATAACAAGAAACAAATGTCTGAACAGAATTAGCAGATATTTGTTGAGGTAATGAAGAAACAGTGTCACCATTATAGAGTTTGTCCATTATAGAGCGCTGACCAGTTTATTTGGACAGTGTTAAATCTCTTGCTCGCTTCATAGATAGATAGATCATTTATTCATCCCCAAGGGAAATTCACATGAATTCACATTCATGTTTTGGTTGGAATTCTTTAATAACCATATTTAAGAAATCCCTACCAACAAAACAAAAATTTTTTTTGGTAAGTTTCTAATACCTAAGCTTCCTTTCCTTTTTTTTTTTCAATTAGACATTGCAAGTTTGACAGTAAGTCAGTAGATTTTATTGGTGTCACTACAACTGTTTTTCAACATCTGAACGTAACAAAATGTCCACACCTTACTTTTCATTACCATCACATTGGGTGATTTTCAGTGTAAAAAAAAAACCATTTACCCTAAATCTTATGACACTTCGTCTGTGTATGTGTATGAAAATTTGTATAGTATAATGCCTTGCAGTGCAGAGCTTTCCATTCCACAGCATGTGTATGCACGTCTTTGAGAATTGAGTGCTGTGCTACATATGATGCTACATATCTATCATAACGTCCCTGTCAGAGATGGTGTTTTCATGTGTGGGAGTGCACTGCTTGATCTTAATCCTAATTCAAAGATTTATAACTTTCCATCTTGCTGCTCTCACTTCTCTGTATAGTAATTCTACATGAAATAACACTAACTTCAGCCTCTGTAGTGAATACAGCCTCACATAAATTAAGGAGCTGCTGTAGGCTTTACCAAAGCCAACAACGTATAACATCTTAGAGTGGAAGCCACAGGCAGCAATTGCTGCATAATATCTGCGCTGCTGCTTTAAAGGCAACATGTTGGCTGTGTTGACAGGTTTGTTCTCAGCTAATCCTCTCTCTGGACTGGGCTGCATTACTAAGATGTCTTGAAAAAGAGTGAATCTCAGGAAAAGGTCACATTGTCCTTTAATTTTCTCTCAATGTTCTCATCATTGTCTGTACTTTTATGAGCTTTATGTGGGAAATAAATCAGTAGCCAACCTACACTACAGTGGATGAACCAGTAAATATTTTAATATTAACAATGAATCAGATCACTGCATGGATTATGAAAGGCTACACTTGTGAGAGAATAACAGAGAGAATACCAAAAAGCAGGCTGGTAGACATAGTGGACATTTGGCAGCTAAAAAGTCAGATATTTTCCTTTGGAGTTGGTGGAGACCAAAAGAAGAGCTAAACGTATAGTGAATATTTGACTTGAACACTGGACAGAAACACACCTCTGGATGAATGATAATGATGCTGTGTCTCTGCAGGACCTTTTAAAAAATGCAACGCTTTGCTAAAATGGCTAAAAAAAAGCTTTAGCTTTGTGTCAGCTTGAGTTCTCTTGCTTCATGGTGGCCAAAAGATGAATTTATACAGCTTTAACAATTTCCGATGGAACAGAATCAATCAGATCGTGATAAATTGTCTCATCTATCTCTTTTAGAGGGAGTTCCTGTACTAATATATTTAAACCAAGCATCATTAGCTATATTCTGCAGTGTCCATTAAGGCAGTAGGATCATTAAAGACCAGCCCATTCCTTCTCATTCCATTCATTCAAATCTGTGGAGCTCATGAGGCTCCTGGGGTGACTCTCCCTCACTAACCTCACTAACAAAGGCTTACTGGTTCTCACAGTTTTTTTTAAAAACTGGTTTTAATTCTATGTTTGTGGTCCCAAATGATCCCAAATAATCATAAAGTAGTAGGTTTTGCAGCTTGCTATGCACAAATTTACTAAGTCAGCCAACAGTCCAGATAAAAAAAAAAAAAAAGCTTACCTGTACGTGATGTTACAGCATCCCCCTTTGATGACCTCATCAGGTCTGGCTGGCCTTTTGTTTTTGATATTCCCTGTCTATGTATTGATCAGATCACGCAAAAACCTTGAGAAATTCTTCCATTACTCCCAGTACCTGTGGTGCTCTTAGAACTCAGAACAGGAAGCACATATATACTCTGACCCATCTAAAAGCACAAGAGAACCAAGGAGCTTGGCAATTAACAGTACATGGGGCTATAATCAACACTGGCAAAGGGGTGTGTGTATGTGTGTTCTCTAGATGGGATTAAATTCACTGCAAGTCATCCAACACCCCCCACCCCACCCCAAAATGGAGCCTCATTTCTCTTTACTGCTCCAAACACATTTTATTTGCCCTTTAGTCTCACCTTGTCTGCCAGAACATACGCCTTCATTTCTCCATGGTACCCCCACCCAACTGCCCCACAGCTCCTCAGCCACATCAGCTTAGCGCATTATTCCACATGACTCATCGGTGTCTTGGCAAAGCCTTTTGGGATACATTACAGTTTCCCTCTGTCGCCTGGGCCCTCCATCACAGGAAGCTTAGGCATTAGTGAGCGATAACACCTTTGAATGGAACCACAATAAAAAATGTCTCTTAATTGAAAAATGAATTTGTGACATGTTTTTCAATGATTTCCAGATCTGATTTTTAGCATTACATCCCCTCCATCCCACACCACGATTCCCTTTTTGATTCACCCAAGACTGATAAGATTTAAAGTCAGCCTAGTCTGCAGCAGGTGGCGCCACTTAGGTAATGGCATTTTTTTTTTTGGTCCATCATTCATGTTGAGTGGGAGTGCACATGATGTTGGAGGGTAATCTGAACACGACTGGTCTGTTAGAGGGTGGTTGATGATGATTAATCACTCCAAATACCTCAGAGACAGTGTGGAACAAACGGCAGTCCCTACATTGCTGGATAGCCCTGTGTGTGCTGATGGAGCTTCCCTACCACTGAACAAGGTAGGGAGCAGTCATTGGCCGGGCAAGAAGGAACAATTTTCTTTCAGTTACAAAAATGCAACCATAAAGATTGTCACATGAAAGCATGTGAACCTTACAGCGGTGAATGTTAATTAAATAACCCCTGTGATGATCCTCACACACACACACACACAAAACCACTCCTCTGGGTCTCTCAAAGATAAGGCTCGGGGCTACCATTTATGTGCTGTGACGTTTATTGTTCAAATGTCCTATGCTTCACAATACATCTAGACTTTATTCAAATATTAATATATAAAAAGCTTCTTAAATACAGGAAAAAGACACTAACCCTGAAATCAACATGAACAAATATGTCAAGACAATCTCTCAGTCCCCCTTTTCCCTCTCATCTGTTTCAAAAGGTGAACACAGAAGCAGAAAAAAGAAAGAACATAGGCCCAGTTTCACCCTACACGTAAATCCGCTGTGTTGTTTAATTACAAGTTGATCTCGTTCTTTAATTTCCGCCCCTCCCCCACCCTCTTGTTATTCACATTTTGGGGGTTTCTAGGAATTTGTCCTCAACATGATGTTAAAGTTGCTGCAGGTATGTTCATAAAGGGACATGTGTTTGTTGTAGTGGTTATGACAGTACAGCAGATGCTCATCCAAAGCCACATATCTGGGGAAGTGTACAGGAGCCCTGAAGTGAAATATTTCTGGCCCTGAAGACTGATTAAATTTGGTAGCCAACAGTGTCTCCAGAGCGGTTTTCCACCGCCCTTCCAAGAAAAAAAAAAGCAATTAATGTCCCACAATTTTGAAAATTAAGTAAAACATAAATGGGAAAGCGTCAGCGTTGTCCCCAAGGCTGTTTTGTTTGGCTCATCTTTCCTTTGAGCCCAGCAGTCCAGGAAAATAAGATGAAGGGGAAGTTAGTATTTCCTATCAGGCCACAGGGGGGTCAGTCCTGGCTGGGGGCTCGCCAGTGTCTGCCTGGCTCTGTTCCCCCTGATTCCAGCATAGCCTTATTCCTGTCATGTCTTCCAGCCCTTTGTTATCTCCCCGGCTCATGACTGTGACTTGGCAAAATGGCTTCTTTGTCTTCATCCTTAGCCGCTCTGTCCACCTTACCGCTCCTCTCTCTGGGGAAGATGTTCATGTCAGACTTGACTTTCTAATTAACCCCTACTGCTCATTTCAGTCTTTCTCGTCTAAACAAACAGCAGGTTTTGAGAAATCCTTTGTCCTCTACTTAGTCACTTCACAGTGTGGTATAGATGTAAACAAAAACGATCACGAAGAGGTTAAGGAATGTGCCAATGATGCCTAACATGGCCAAGATGGACTCCTCCTGCTCCTCCTTGGCCTCCAGTGCCCGCACGTCCTCAAGGGTGATGACTGTGGTGCCCATGATCCTGATGCTCACCTAACCTGGCAAAGGAACTCTCATCTGGAATAAAAGGAAATGATGGAGACCATGTCAGAAGTTGTTGCACACAAACGTGGAAAACCTACACCAGAACGCTGAGTGGATGGAATAATTAACAGGCTGCTTTCAAGGCTTTGACGGTGGTGCCTCTTTTGTCCTTCTTCTCCCTCAACTCGTTCAGGTAGACCTGGCAACGTAATAACCCCCCCCCCCCCCAAAGGAAATCAATTGTGAATTGAACAAAACAATGGCCAAGCGGAGTGGAGATTAGTCTGTGAACACTGGTGTTTACAACCTGCCAGAGCTTGAAGCCAAGCTCCTCGACAATAGTGAGCACGACACCAGTGCTCGCTCTGCCTCATCCCTGGATCATCTGCAACAGAAAACTGTTACGTTGCTACATTGCCAGCACGAACTCTCGACTGCACTCCCCCATGTAAAATAAGCATGATTTAATACTAGTCATTTAGAGCTACCTCACACCCACCTTCTTCTTTTAGTATGCCATTAATGATTAACCACCTCTCATCCACCCCCCCTAGATCTTGCAAGTAGTTTGTTCTGAGTGTAATTCCCACCTTCCCTTTGGAGGAGCATTAGAAGGTAGAGACACGGAGACAGCGTTGTCTCCAGCAGAAATGTGTGAGTAAAAAAGGTAAACAGGATCATTCTGGTCTCTGGGCCAGATGTGAATAGAGCTACTAATCTCCATCCTGTTCAGATGGTCTAAACTGAAATTCAAGAAATAAGGAAATTGCGGACAAATAAAAAAACAATGGGGTAAAAAGAGAAGGTGGCTTACCCTAAGGTGTCTAAGGTTTAAGTCAACATCGTCCAGCATCCTTTTTGGATCCTCGCTGGAAAACCGTGCTACATTTGGAAACCTGGGGGGAGAAGAAGGTGGGTGGGATGGCGGGGGGCTGCCTGTGTAACCACAGTCCCAGTGCCTGTGAGCAAAAGATGAAGTGATGGAGAGAGGAATAGAAGGCAGCAGCGTTTCCAGTGGAAAAACCTCCTAGTGTCACTTCTACAATCGTCCAGTCTGTAGCGCCACCTGTCAGGTTAAAAACCCACCCCCCCCCACCCAACTTCCTTTTTGATGAAGTTTACCCCCACACAAGTCTTTGCTGTCGTGTTTTTTTTTTTTTTAATCAGCAGGTTTGCATTGCTGCTGCTAAAGCGCTAGCAGCCTCTGTTTAGGGGGCGAGGAGAAACCCTTTCCCCATTTGCCCCCTTGCACCTCCCCACCTTTCCTCCCATTCTCCCCGTTTGCTCCCTCTCTCGAATGCCCTGTCACTGCCTAAATTGCCTAAATTCCTCCACACAACCGCTCCACCTCCCTTCCCGAGTTTATCGGTAAATCTACACACTCCGCTCCTATCCCCCCTAGTGCTTGCTTTGGAACCCTCTAGGGGAACAGTGCAATTATTGCCTTTAAAAAAGTCTCTTTCCCATCACTGAAGCCTCTCCAACAGCATGCGTGTTGATTTCTGTGGTATCAGGTGATGGTGTCTCGGTGACACCCAGCATCCGCCGAGCAATTAGCCAAGTCTGACAGGTGATATTCCAGAAGAGGAGGAAAAGCTGTAAAATCCCATGGAGCAGACTCCTGTGAAGAGGCAGAGGCAGTCGGAGCGCCAGGCGGTCTCTATGGCAATATGGGTCTGCACCTACCGCCAGTGACAGCAGTGTTACGGTAGGGCTCCAACGCCAGTTAGTCACCGTGGGAGGACAGTGCATTGCATAACCGAGCAGAATGATGGCGAGAGAGAGGACAGATCCTGATGGCCGTGGCAATGAAGGCGAATGAGGGAGGGAGGAAGAGAAAAGGAGGAGGGAGGGGGAAATGACATCGCTCCCGCTTACTGTTGTCTCCTCCTCTACCACTGCTGTACAGGCTGGTTGAGCGCACACACACACACGTACAGCTTCCAATTGAACAACAGGAAAAATCTAAAAAGGAGATGCATTGAGCCCCACTGTGCTGTGATCTGCTCTGAGTTCAGCTGCTGTTATTCTGGCAGACCTGTGGAGGGGGTAGGGCTGAGGGGTGGAGGAGGAGGAGGGGGCAACAATAGGAGGCGATGGGGGAAATAAAGGATGGTTGAGGCTGGGTGGAGGATAAAGAGGGAGGTGGTGGAGAGATGTGGGGTCTGTGCACAGCTCGCTGTTAATATCCAAAGCATGTAGAGGTCTCTGTGCTCGTTTTTTGCTTTCTAACACCCCCACCGCTCCACACCCACATTTCCCACTGCCTTTCCTCACCCCTGATTATACTTCTCTGTACTACACCCCTGTTTTGTGAAATCTACGTCACTACCTAGATCGGCACCAAATTTAGTTACTTCTGCTTAACTTCTCTGAGCTCCTCAGCACCATGCTGAATTGTTGAGGTTAATAAATGTGGAAAACTTCATTTGCTTCCACTTGTGTTGGTCTGTGTTGGACTGCAGATCTAAATGTGTGTCAACAGTTTTCTGATCCCATCAGCTCATTTCCTCTCATCCTTATGGCTCACTCTCACTCCTCCTCTCTCCTCTTTCCCCTTTCTTCTTCCCTCACTCACACTATCATAATCCTGACGTTTTGTTTCTGCTGAGGTGGGTTGCAAATGTCCTCCGTTAGAGAAAAACACAGAGAAATACTTTTTATTTTTATATTTTCTGTTAGAGGATAATAGTGTGTTACACCTGCTGGACAGGTATCACAGTTAAGTTTTTGATGTTGACTTTGTGAAACAAATCACAGAATTCACAATGACCTAAACAGGCTTTAAGAGTTCTTGTTGTCACATTGTCTCAGGCAAATTTCAGGTAAAAAGGAAAATGCCACAGAAGTGTTGTTTTTATTTTTTAGCAGGGCCAACGAGAGTGCAATCAATAAATAGATCAGAAGTTTATTGGATAAGCTCTAGCTGATACCAGCAGTTGAACCTTTGTTGGTTGTTGAGATGGCTGTATTGCTGATAGTCTGTGCATCTCAATGTGCCAGCTTAACACTGTCCCTAGCCCTGCCCTCTGGGCAGATCAATAATTTATACTTTCACCGCTGCAGCTGTCTTGACCTCAGGGGTAACAGCAGTACAGCTGAATTGTAGGAGGTCAGTAAAACAGCAATGCTGTTTCCACATGACCCCTGCTGCTGGAGTTCACAAACCTTGAATCCAATCAGTGAAACATGACTGGAGGTGTGTGTGTTAGAGCTTCTTTGTCTTATAAACCTTATGAGTTTTCTGTGTACAGGAGGCATGCTGATGTGAACCATGCCTCACAAAACATCCCATTAGACTTCTTATGAGGAATTGCTGATTTGCATAAAGCTGGAGAGGGTACGAAGTCATCTCAGAAGTTTAGTCCTCCTTCCATGGTTAGTTCTGTGGCAGGATAATGACCATGAACACTGAAGAAAATACAGAACTACAGAATAACTTCAGAGACTCTGACCCAGTCAGAGCCCGGACCTTAACCAAATATCAGTGCTGTAGAATGAGCTCAGAGAGCCGTTCACACCAGACATCCTTTTAACATGTCAGAGCTGAAGCAGCTCTGTAGGACGAATGGTCCAGAATTCCTCCTGAAGGTTGGACAGGTCTGATCTGCAGCTACTGTTTTGGGTAATTGAAAATTGAAAGTCAGCTCTGTCTGAGAAAATGGTTACGTCCGCCTTTGTGCAGTCATCATCTACCTCGGACTCAAGGAGGTCCTTGACTCTATTTAACCTGATTTGGCCCCTCAGACTACAACCTCTTCCCCAAGATGAAGAAGGAGCTCAGCGGTTGCCATTTTGACAGTGGTGATGACATCATCACTGATGTGGACCACTTCCTGGAGGACCACAATTCCTAGTTGTACAAGAAGAAGGGACGTGCTAGGTTTTCTAAAAGTGACTCCTTCTGCCTGAGGCCACCAATTTGTCAATCACTCCTCATAAAACAAAACAGTAACCTCTGACCTTTTTCACTATGATCTTTTCACCACTCTGACTGTGAGAATCCAACAAAAATATGCTCTCAGGTTCTTAGCATCTGCAGCCAGTTTCAGCCAGCCACTCAGTGAAGCTAAGCAACACCTCCACTACAAGCAAGCAGCTTGACATGGACGATTTAACTTCCCCCTGTACAAAGCTGTTTGGGATGACTTGGGATGAATTTTTAGCCAAACATTAGCAGTGTATATCATATGTTTTGTGTAATTGTTGCATAAAGTCCCAACGTTGTTTCTGATATTCATGTTTGCATTGGTTATTTTCTTATATAATAGGCAGATTCCGTTTTTTTTGTTTGTTTTGTGTGTTTGTGAAAGCCTTAGTTTTCCCTACTTATTCTAACCCACTTAAGATGTCTGCTCAGTGTATGTCAACCCAAAACTAAGGTACTTAAGTAGCTGGGTTTATAAAGGGATTCTCTCTGTGCACAGAAATGCAGTCATTGTTCCTTCTATGCTTTGAAATGGCACAGAGCTTCAGGCCTTTTTTTTTCCTGGTTGTTCCACATAGTCTTGCTTTGATGCGCATTATCTGTAGTGTCCACTGAGGCAGACCGTGTGTTGGCGGAGACATGTCAGTCTTACTATTTCAGCAACTCTCTCCTCTGTTCCTTTGCCCTGAAAGGGTCGGGAAGACCTGACACTGTCCAGCCACGAGCTTGAGTCAGAGTGTTATCCACCCACTCTGTGTGACCCCGCATGCTTAACACCTTCTCCCCTGTGGGAAGGCGACAGACACCTGTCCCTTGTAGCAGCAACCAGCCCACGCACCAGCTCTCCAGTTCACCCATGAGTTGAGGCTCTGTGGTTTCCCAGTTTTTAAATGAGCACTACAGTAAACAAGTGAGCGTGTGGAGCATGCGGGTTCGAAGAACACCAACGGCAGTCATATCCTGTTGTCTCAGTGGATTCGTTACGGCAGCACATGGTGGGACATGTTATTACCAAAACATTAACAAACTGCTAGAATGGCCACAACAAAATCCACTTGTGTGTATTTAATAATGAATATAGATGCAATGCAATAAGTTGTTCTCTAAAAGCTGCATTCATCACTTTTAGATTTATTTATTCTGGCCACTTGAGAGCAGAAGAATAAGCTGACAAACCCACAGCCCAGACATGGTCTTGCAAAGTTGTCATCTGCAACATTCCAAAAAAAAAAACACACCCAGCTAACATGGAACAACATTGGCAGTCACTTGCTCTTATGTTTTTGGTCACCTGCTGAATCAAAGTTGTATTATTTATTATAATTTTAGCTCTGTTGTTGTACTGTGGGTTTACATGAGTTTGTGTGCTTAAAACTAAATACTGTATTCTTAATGCTGAGACTTTTATTTAAAAAAATATATATCTGGTTGACCCGATTTTTTTTTTTTCCTGAGGGGAGCATGAATGTCCTCTGCATATGTCATGGTAATCCAGCCAGCAGTTGTAGAGAGATAATTCCATTTAAAACAAAAATGTTAGCACGCTAGAGTAAGAGTCCAAGGATTGCATAGTCATTATGAATTCTATCCTCAGGGAACCATGAATGTGTGTTTGAGCCTGGACCAAAGGCCCAAATCTTAGTGGCTTTGACACTGGGGAGTGATCACTTTCACATGTTATGTACAGTCTGCAGCTTCCCATCAATGGGAAAGCGCTCTGAGACTTTTGGATGCCACTGTAGTCATTTATAAAAAATATTGATTATAGGAGATTTAATATTAACATACCTTTAACCTGACTTATATTTGTGGCCCTGCTTGTTAAAGCTGATGTAAGCAGCAGTGTACCAGTTTCCTCAGTTTGCCTGAATGATTGCAGCAGTACATTAGGAAATATTGAGAAGCTTTATGATTGAATTCTGTAATAACTTTACCTCACTGATGAGTGTAGGATGGCCGCTCTGTTGTATGATCACACACCCACACGCTTTTTGCAGCAGCAGCCAATTAAGGGCAGTTACCAAGTGTGTTCATTCTACAGTTGCAGGCTTCTACGCACTAGCCTCAGTAGAAATGTGGTTCACATCCGTTCATGCATACATGTACGGAATCACACTGATGCAGATCGGTCCAGAGAATAAGATAAATGGGTGTGATGACTCTCCTCACAGGCACACACCGTTCACACACAATGATTTGTCTCTCAGTCAAGGTTTAGGTACAACTCTGTACTAATGCAAGATGGAAAGCAATGGATTGACGCTGGGTATTGATTAAATATTGAATTTAAATGTTGAACGTTGATTAGCTAGACAATATGTTTATATATCTCAGTGAATAATAGCCATCAAGCCCCCCCCATTCTCTCGTCCACCCAGTTGGTATCTTTTTCACCTTTCTCACCCTTGATGAGTTTGCAGGTCCGTTCCTCACTGTTGTGGCACCGTCTTCAGTAATTAACAGCACAGAGGTGTCCATTTCGCAACAAGTTCCCTTTTCAAAACCATCTCTGCTCCCCATGTGAATTCACCCACCCCCACTCTCCACCCTACATCACAGTAAAATACCAAACGTCAGTCTGTCAGCTGTAATTACAAAGGACTGCAGAGCAGAATAGGTGGCAAATTGGATGAAAAGTAAGGCAGGAGACACAAGTGGACAACAGGGTTTTGGGGTTAATTAGAATTTCTCTGTTTGGCATTTCATAACTGTGCAGAATTGTCTGTGGTTGATTACCAGTGTTATTTCCAGGTTTGAACTATTTAGCCATGCAAAGTCCAAGATAAGATGTTGTCCACGTAGAGCTGAGAAAAGTCATGTCGATCTTTCTGTCCCACTCGTTTAGGGTTAGGGTTTTTAACACAGCTGGACTCAAACCTCAGTGCTACACTTACATCACTCAGCTGTCACCCTTAGGCTTAGAGGAAGGGACAGGCATCCTGGCCTGATAGACTTATCATCCCTTATCCCCCTGATTGTGCGTTGGTGCACAACAGCAGCAGTATTTCTACCATGTAACATGCACATTTCCAGCTCACTCTCCGAACCATTTATTTATGCTTCAGAATTGTGACTAGTTGCCATCCATAATCCCGACATGAGAAAATAGCTGATATTTCAACTGCACTTGGTGGCATTTGTGTTTGTGTGTGTGTGTGTGTGTGTGTGTGTGTGTGTGTGTGTGAAAATGTGTCTGTACATATTTTCCCCTCAGTGACTAATATTATTTCCGTTTGTGTCTATTGCTTTTCAAACTTCCAGTCAGAGGAAGCTCGTGAACACAGTGGGTGTTGTGGGATAGATGTTGTCCGGAAAGCCTCGGTGGAGGGTGACTAACCGGATAAATACATCGTTCTGCTCATGACTCTCAGCCGCAATAACAGCTGACAAGACAGGAAGTGCAAGCTTAGGTCAACGTGTTAGATAAGGCCTCAATGTGTCTTTAATGAGTGAGGCAATATTTACTGTTTCAGGCAGTTCAGCTTCATTTTTGCTATGAAATCCACAAATGTTGGTGTTTGTTGTAACTTCAGTGCATATGGCCCCTTCACCTTCTTGTGGACACCTACTGAGGAAATTACCAAATCTAAATCCAGAGCTTTATCTTAGACTCTGGCCTTTAAATATGTGTTTTTGCATGAGTGTGTGTGTGTTTCTGGTTATTTCAAGTGCGACTTCCTATAACACACTATTTCGGTGAGGCAGCTGATTCAAAACCAGGTCAGGCTTCATGGGCGAACAGGGAGACATTACAGTCCAGCAGTAGCACCTTTATTTCAAACTGTATCCTCCACATGCCATGGTAACTCATTGCAGGCCCTCATGTTCAGGTCTACATGCGTCCATTAACTATTAATCAGGCGGAGCATCCAACATGGCCGCACGCAGCACCGTCTCTGTACGCCTCCCAGAAGGCCTTAAATCACAGTGAGTGGAGGCTCGCTGTTCGTAGCACTGTGCGATGACTGCAGGTCAGCACTACGAAGACTGTCATAGCTGTGATGGATGTCCTGCCCCTTTGGGCTGCTGCTTGTCCTGTGGCTGAGACCAGGCTCTGGTTTTTCTCCTTAGTGCTGGCTCTGCACCACTGTGATGGTGATGGAGTTTCTACAGTTTCATAGAAGTTGGATATAGTATATTTATGAGACAGGGAAATCCAGTGTAAATGAGTTTTTTTTGCTGGTTATATACCATAACGTTGTCAACAGCAAGTGCAGTTGTAAACAATATCCAATTATTTGTTTAAGGTAGAAAGAAAATAACATTGTTGGTCGAAGTCTTCTACCGTAGATTAGAACAGTGTAACGGTGTATTACCTAAATCATTGGGTAAAGGTAATGTTGAGCTGATTATGTTTGTTTGTTTTGTTTTTGTTTACCAAGTGCATTCTACATTTCCTTAATCACACTCAGTAGCACCCTTTTCTTTCTCCTGTCCTGCTCCTTACTTTTTATTCTCCTCTCTTTCACTGGAGTCTGCCCTGGTATTTATTACCCCCAGCGGAAGGGAAAGAAGAAGTCTGACATTGGCACGGAGCAGGAGGAGGCAGATGAGTTATGAGTGTTGTATCTGGAAGGTATTGGGATTCCATGCTAGGTACCAACCAGAGACATTGGTTAAAGGATCTGAGAGCAGATTAAAGCCTGGGGAGGTCAGTGCTGCTCTGATGCTGGGAGAAGGACAGTAAAGAGCTCGGAATTTCAATATAAATGTAAAACAGTCGGGGAACCACAAACAAGAGGTTTTCTATTTATCTTGAAGCTGACACTTCAGAGCAAGCACATGGATGCACAAGTACCTCCACACACACACACTGAACATCCCCTCTCAGAAAAGGATATGGCTTTCATGGTCTACCCTGGTGAGAATGATTTCACAGACCCTTGAATCTGATTGGCTTCTGTACATTTTTTTTGATGTTCAGATCCTCTTAAACTAAGATGGACACCCAGATGTGACCAGATGTGATCAGACCCCTTTGAAACAGATGATCTGCTTTGATACTGTTGTACTATTGGAAATTGCATTCTTACTACCACTATTTAATACTTGAATAAATTCAGAACTCTAGTTTTGTAATAACACTGCTGTCCATCAAAATCAGTCTTGCAAGAAATTAGCCTACCGTTTTTTTTGTTGTTGTTGTTTGTTTTGTTTTTGTTTACCTCTCATTACACACTACCTGTGTGAGCATTACTTCAAGATTGTGTCTATCAAGTTCTGAAGGTCATTATAAAGGAAGAAAACTGAAAACATCCAAAGGAATCGGCCCTGGTGTTTGCTGCCGAGCACGAGCCTCGATTTAGCATACGTCTCCTGCTGACTCAGGCTGCAGAGCAGAGCCATCCACGTCCTGTTATTTCAGGCCTCGGTTGTGGGTGAGAAGTAGGAGCTGTCAGGTTTGGTTTGTGAATTCAGAAACGACTGAGGTAGAACATTGACTGTCACTGTCAAACACACACGCTACATATCTCACTAGCACCAGGCTCCTTCAGTCCTTCCTTCATCCCTGGCTGGGAATTTTTCACCACTTTTCATGTGATTTTTTTTTTTTTTTTTTTTTTTTTTTTTGACACTTCATCTGTTTTCTTGAAAATTTACTCATGCTACTCATGTTTCCTCATTACTCATTTATCCTAGAGCTGCTTCCACCACTTAAGGGTTGCCCCCGAACACTTCATTTGTATTTTTATCCCTTGCTGAAAAGCTGATCGTTTTCAATATCCCCTTTTACAAGTTTGCTGCTGTCTGTTTTGTGTTTTAATGGCACTTCTCTATCTGCTGCTTTTCACTATCAGTGTAATCTCTAAGCTATCTGGGATTTTGAGGGTACACACAACACTCATCACTTCAGGCCACAAGATAAACACGTTGTGTAGTGTTTTCTCATGAGACTGGAAACTGAATGATTTCTTCATTAGTGTTATACGGAGCAAAATATATCACCCTGGCTTGTTCTTTGGTAATTTCTAGTTTTCTCAGATCAGTTATTTAAAACCCTGGAAAAAGGTAGAAAAGCAAACTTGGTTTTAATTCTCATTCTACCCTGGGCCAGAGAAGCTGGATTGAGATTGTATCAGGGTGGGGGTTTCTAAGCAAATTTCCAGGCGGCTCCTAGGACTTTGACATCCTGATGTCCCAAACTGTAAAAAGCATTTATTCAGGTCACATCACATTGTCGTCACCAAAGCTAGCTGAATCTTGCTCCTGGGTATTTTTGATGAAAGAATTTCCTTCCTCTTTGAACAGGGGAAAATCCACTGTTGGTTTGAAAATGTCTTAATAGGTCTTCCTTTTTTTTTGCCAAACTCTATGTATGATTGTATGTATGATTTTCTATCATCTTCAGTATCAGTGTTAGCCACGACCCTTTGATTCCTCTGTATATTCAGCATCTTACACTTGTCTTTCTTTTCTCTCCACAGTTCTGGACATGGCTCGACATGTGCCTTTATATCGGGCGCTACTGGAGCTGCTGAGGGCCATTTCCACCTGCACGGCCCTGGTCCCTCTGCTGCTGCCTCTGTCTGGAGACCCGGGGCAGGACGAGGAGGAGGAGGATGAAGAGCACTCTGAGGGACAGGCCTCTGTTGGGATGCTTCTGGCCAAGATGAAGACATGTGTGGACACGTACACCAATCGCCTCAGGTGAGATGGAGAAAAGTCAAGTGATTTGTGATTTGTTTCCTCTGGTTTTTAGATTTTAAATATAGAATAGAAATGTTACACAGTACATCAGGGTGCATAAGTCACACATTCCTTTAATTGTCTTTTTTGGCTAAAGCTGACTTACAAGACAAGTAATATCTAATTTAATACATACATATATAATTCAATTCTTTGTCCTCCTTTCTGCTGATACACTGGGAATCTTTACATGTATATCCCTGTTCACACTTGGCATTGAAATGCACCGTGGATGATATGGATGTAGCCCCAGAGCCTTTGAAATTCAGTCACTAAGCCGCTTTTGGAGGTGGTCAGGGACACACTGAGAATTGTGCTGTATGTTTCATTATGGCAGGAAAAGGTCTTTCAAGTACTGCACTATATACACACCCTCACACTAACAATTCTACATAGATCCTAGGAGATGTGGCCACAACATCTTCAGACGAGTGAGCACTTCTCCCTCATTCCCAGCTCCTCTTAGCTTCTTGACAACATGCTGTATTCAGGTTTGCGTCTATGTATACATGCTGCATACATACATGTCAAAGTGCTGTATTATAAATGATGTATCTGATGGTATTTTTAGAGCACGCCTGTCATGAATGTTGCAGCAGCCATCATGTGGCAGCACGGTTCATTTCAGGTACCGCAGGAAGAAAACCCTATAGGTCCTGACAAGTCAGCGGGGCAGCAGGTCGCACAGTCCATAAAGTATTTTAGATCAGAGAGAGCTTTAAACGTACTGTATGATTAGCTTTTTAGGAGTCCAAGCGCGATGGGGCCAGGGGCCACGCATGCAGAGCAAAGTAATCAGACAGACTTTTAGTTGTTCAGTTGTTTTTGTTCATTATGAAATTCCAGGATGTAGTCTTTAACGGACATGGACACTGAGCAGGGCAAAGCCAAAGGACAGAGCCAAACATCTTCTCAGAGGAGCACTGCAGAAATTACTGGTGTGCACAGAATCCACTGAGAAATCAGAGAAAAGAAACAGGTTTCTGCACTTGGCTGAGAATCATTGTGTTTTTAAGTTTTCTTTGACTGTACATACATGTGCACTGCAAACATGAGCTAATTCAGCTAATTCAGTAGTTCCAATTTGCCAAAATATAAACAGATATGGCTTAAAAACAAGCTTCAACAGAGAATATTTACTCTGTTTCAAGTTGAATTTTTACTGTCTCAATAATGGCTCCCAAATAGGCTTAAATGTTGGTGTTGCATGTTTCCATCTATCAGATTAGCAAACATTTTTGACTTCCTGCAGCGTCACACAGAAGTCAGACTGAGCTGAGCTGATTAAACAGCATAAAGTCTTAGGACATGCAGCTCTTCACACAGGAAAAAATAAAACAAGAACACTGAGTTAACCCCCCCCCTCCCCCCCCAAAAAAAAAAATCATTCATTCATTCATCATTCAATCATTAAATGTGTGCAATGAAACTCAAGTTATCAAACAGCAGCCAGATGTCCATTGTGACCGAAGGTATATTTGTGTGTTCTAGGTCAAAGAAAGATAAGAGCAAAGGCGTGGTGAAGACGGAGAGCTCGGATCCAGAGCCCGAGGGCTTGACTCTGCTGGTGCCTGACATCCAGAGGACGGCTGAGATAGTCTACACTGCTACTACCAGCCTACGGCAGGCCAACCAGGGTATGTATTCAACACACGTGTGGTTTTTATTGCAGAGTACTGTAGCATCTGATTTCACATCCTCTGTCCTGTTCGATTTAAATCTCAGCCTGAATGCTTTTGACTCACAGCAACACAGAACTCCATCAGTACATTTCAACACAAACCCACTTTCATGTAAAAGCTGTTTCAGTTGGGATTTGAAGTAGAGCTGTCGAGAAGCTGTAACATGCATACAGAAAATATTCCTTACCATCTCTGGACCTCCCTCACTAAAAGCCTTTGTTGGCTGACATGCAGAAAATTTTATTTCCCTTCTTTGAACTTGATCTGAATTATTTCAACAGGTCACAGCTTTCCTCTCACTCTCTTCTTTTTTTCCCCTCACGCCCTCATCTGTTGTCTGTGTCCTGTCCTCTTGGTGCAAGGACAAGAAAATGGGTCTCTAAGTTTAGCTTCCCAAAAGTCTGAATTCCCTCAGCTGGGATCGACCAAAACCCAACATTTGGATCTTAATCAGGGACGCTACTGGCCTATCTGAAGCCAGCTCAGCCAAACTCAGTCTTAGGTATTGCCTAAAACATCTTGTAATATGTTATCTGTGGCTCTCGAGGTCAGTGATGGACTGTGAACTCCTGATGTCTTGTTTCTGAAACCGGTCCATGTTCCTTGGCATCTTTCCTGAGGTTTTCTCCTACGCCCTGTAGAGAAGATGGACAGTCTCTTCAAGATTCAGACACTTAAGGATTGGAAAGGGCAAAGTACACATGTCTTAAATAGATTTTGTACATAGTGATACAGAGAAAGGAAGGAGACTGTTCTTGATTGAGCGATTCATCAGTTGAGAAAGTGGCACCTTCAATGTCCCCCACATGATGAAACATTACGCCTCCCCCATTACCTTGTCGCTACGTAGTACACAATATTAATTACCCCCCCACCGCCCACGTCCTCCAGCTCCCTCCAGAGAATTTTTATGCTCAGTCCACATAAACAGCCATTAAACCGATCACTTGGTGGGGAGTTGGCCATTAGATGCGGTGGAAGTGTGCATGTGAGGTGGGAGATACGGATGAAGATCAATGTCATGTCACTTATCATAAAGAAATCCATACGATAAAGGCTTGGAGAATCACATACCGTATAGAATAGTACAGTGTGGAGCTTGCAACATTAGGGCCTTGACAGATATATAATCATTTAATTAGCACAGAGGATTTAAGACATATCTCAGAGAGGCTATGATCAGGCAGGAGCAGGACAGTATTGATCGAGGAGGAGAAGTATTCCTCTGAGGTATTGATATACCTGTCAGGCCAAATAAATGATGATATCAACAACTGCTGTGCCCTCATGAACACTTCCTGTGCTTCCGAGTTTGGATTGTAGTTCTGTTCTTTAAATGGGCCTGTATGTTAAATACGAGAAAGTTCATTGTTGACCTTGGAGACCTTAAAGTTTGTGTTTGGAAGGTTTGGAAAAAGTTAGTTAGTGGACTTTTTGTTAAGAGCGACAGTTTTCCCAATATTATGTGTAGAGGTGCTTTCAAAGGTTTTTGTGGCCCACACTCATTGAAACAGCCTGGCAGCAGCACAGAGATATTCCCCTTCTAAAGTTTGTGAGCGAGCGTCGACCTGCTAACCAATCAGAGAAGACCAAAGGAGTGGATGAGCAGAGTGGTTTGCTTCCACATCTCATGGAAGTGCAAACTTAATTTCCTGAACTTGCATTTTGTAACTCAACTTATTTGTCAAATCATGCAAAATACATAAAAACATAGAACCTTAATACCCATAAACATAATACCCATTTATACAAATCTCAAAGCACAACCCAGCGGGTCAGATGATCCGTGGTTAAGAAAAGAAAAAACAGAGGTTAAATGATGATCTCCAGAAAATCACTTTAATTTGAGGTATAAACAAAGGTGAGTCCCCCCAAAATGTCTGTCTGTCTGTCTGTCTGAATCCCTCACTGCTCGTGTTTCTTGCCCAGTTTGATGTCTCAGTGTTCCCAGATCTTTTTTTAGTGATACTGTTAAATGTGCTGTGCAGAGAAAATCAGTTTGTCCGCTGGTCCTGATAAGGATTGTGAGTCTCAGACTCTTTGTTTTTTTTTTGTTTTTTTTTTTTTACATCATTTTCACAGGTCTGGCCGTGTCCAGCAGGTTTTTTGTTGTCCCTCTTTGTGTGCATGCCTGTATATGTCTGCTTCACAGAGATCAGTGCAGAGATTACACCAGTTGCTTGCTAAGGTGACTCTTCTGATTAATAGCCCTGTGGGCAGGCTGGGCCTTGCAGGATTGTCACAAGGGAAGACATCCTGAAGCTGATGCCCCCACCCTGCTCTGTTTTTCACTCTGCTCTTCATGACCCCCCCGCCCCCCCCCACCTAAAATCCTATCTCCTTACCAGAGAGGAAGCTGGTGGAGTCTTCAAGGAAGGTGTCGAGCCGGCCAAAGCCCCTGTCCATCCTGCGCTCTCTGGAGGAAAAATATGTAGCTGCCATGAAGAAGCTGCAGTTTGGTGAGTTTACATGTCTTTATACTTTTGGATGTGTATGCACGTGTATCCTTTGTAGAATTCCTACGTTCCTGTCTCCCCCTCCTGTCCGATATGATCCAGAATGCCTTCACATCCCAACTCTGAAATGGAAGCAGACTCGGGCTACGTTCCCATTCTGCTCATCCCTTCTGACTTTGTCCATCACTTTCTGTTCAGCCGTGTCCTAATTAATTACGCTGGTTTTGCTGTGTTGCAATTGATTTTGTAAGTAGCTTGATGTCTGAAGTAATTGCAAGTGACTTGAGTGTAAACAGTGTTGTTTCACTGTTCAGACAGCAGAGAAAAGCTGAAGACAGCCAGGGCCAGCCATCACTCACTATAATAAAACATTAGTGTCATTTTTACATTACCAGAGACCAGTTGGACCAGAAGAAGCAAACAAAGGTTGAAAGATTTTTAAAAGCTCATTAGAGAAGTATGACTGGCAGTGTTTCCAGCCAGCGCTAACACGAATGACTTGCTCGTATGCTGGTGCAAGCTGTTATTTAGAATGTTCACAGGCACTGATGGTGATGGACGTGAGAACGGGTACATTCCCGTGGAACAACAACACGGCAACACTCTAAACGTCCTCACGCTTCTTCTCTCCATCCAGACACATTCGAAATGGTTTCAGAGGACGAAGACGGGAAGCTCATGTTCAAGGTCAACTACCACTACATGTCTCAGGTGAAGAACGCCAGCGACACCAACAGCGCAGCCCGATCACGCCGCCTCGCCCAGGAGGCCGTCACCCTGTCCACCTCTCTGCCCCTGTCATCCTCGTCCAGCGTGTTTGTCCGCTGTGATGAGGAGAGGCTGGACATCATGAAGGTAAAGTACTACGTCAGGCCTGTCACCACACTATGAGCTTTTTAGATGGCATGAACCCAAACACCTGAGGCATTCATAACAGGTTTAGACAGCTCTTGTACACTTTGTTATAAACTGTCAGTGTTACAAGAAAATTGTTAGATCGTGAAACTGAGTGTCATAGTGGTGTTTGGTTTGTTTGGGGACACACGAGGACTGAGGCAGACTGAGTGAACACTTGTGTCTTCTTGTCTGTTCAGTCAGGATGCAGTGTACCGTGTTACTATGCCTGTTGTTTTTACCGTACGGCTTGTCATTGACAGCTCTTACTCATCCCTCCACTGACATTTAGTAACCAGCTCTAACCCCATGAGCTGATTAACGGCAGATTCTCCTCTGCTAAATGTCAGAATCCTCATCATTTTAGCAGAGATGGATATTTAGAGCAAAAATACTATTCGGTATTCACTGGGAAGTATTGGAGCGAACGTTCTTCGAAGCACTGCATCTCGTTTTCATTCATTTTTTTTTTTTTTTTTGAAGGAGTTCCACACAGAACTTTTTCACTGTAGCGGTCGTCTTTGGCTTTGCATGTTTCTCCTGTTTGAACAGGTGCATCTAATCTCAAAGCAACACACTCACATTTTACTGGCTCCTGGTAACGATGCGTTCTTCTTCTTCTTTGGTTGTTTAGTGGCGGTAAGCAAACAGCATGTAAGGGCATTACCACCACCTCCTGGTGCTCGTACAGTATTACCTACTACTAGGGTGCAGGTAGAAACAAGGGAAAATATATTATTAAGACAAAACAAAAGCTTGATTTAAAGGTGGCAGCATACCACCAACAAAGTCAGAATCAAAACAGAAACACACAAACACATTACTGCAAACAAACATCAGTGTGTTAACCAGTGGTAGGTTCACTAACATGACAGTAGCCATGATAAAGCAGAACAGCCAACGAAGTGGGACATAGAAGGAAAAGATCTTTGTTCTCAGCCAGCAGTCCTGTCACAGCAGTGCACTGTTGTGTTACGCAAACATGTTCCTAATCAACCAAAATGAACCTTTTCCCTTGGAATAGCATGGCCCCAAGGAGAGGCATCAGCAGAAAGAGGTGGAAATCCCGTGATCTGTGAGGGTTCAGTACACCCTTGTACCTCAGCCCTGCATCCTCACATCAGTTCCCAAACAGAACCGTCGCATTTATCCAGCCCCATCACAGTGGCACTTTTTTTTTCTTTTTTCTTTTTTCTTTCTTCCACACCAGGTTTACCCAACCTTGGTTGGAAGTGCAGTAAAAGTGTTGGGTCTAAATGTTCATGTCAAAATAAACTTAATGCATGAGTGGTGTCCAGCACCCTCAAGAAATCTTGCAAGTGTAGTTGCCAGGTCATCTCAGTGTTACAAACCATGGCAACACCACTGAGACCAATGTGGTGGTTTAGGCAAGAGCCAGGCTGTTTCCATCTCTCTGAAAGAAAAACACATTTTCCTCCAGGTTGTCTCCCAGGTGTCAGGTCTTGCGGCCACCCCGATCCTACAGCACAGACAGGTGTTTGAGCTGGTGTCGCTGGTCCGTGATGGTGTTTGGGGTGGGATCGCTCACTTGCTCATGCACCAGCAGAGACATAGCTCAACAGCATAACTACTAGCTGTTCACACATCGAGAGTCCTCACGGCTTCTGGTGAGAGACAGAGTCACATGGGAGTTAATGTGTTGGTGTTAGTGGACCTGAAAAAAACGTGACTCCCTTCATTCTTTTGAATGAAACCAGTCCAGTGTGACAGCAGGGATGCCGATGTAGAGGGCTCCGGCAAAACCTTTGACCCTGGCTCAACTTTTCCCAGATCTGTACGGTAGTCCTGTATTTCTCGTGGCTGCTTCTACCTTGTATGTCTTGCATACTGTAAACTCAGTTCCTTCTATCTGTCACTGTTGCCTTATACCTTAAGTCTGATTGGTTGGCAGAGCTCCATCACACTCCACCCAGCTGTGTCTCCCACTCAAGGAAGCATCACATTTCACTCAGTACGACTTGTTTGCTGACAAGAAGCATGCTAACCTTTTTGGCATCATCCGTCACTTATTAAGTCTAAATATGTAGTAGAGTCCAAGTCTCCCCTACAGATTAGTTCTGCTATAGTCACAACCAGTTAATGAGGCTGTCGAGCGGGAGGGAGACAAAACGCAAGCAAGAGACCGAAGAGGAACAAGTCTCATCCTCATGTAAAAGGTTTTTCGTTCACTGATCGTACAGAGTGACCTAAATACAAAGGAGCAATGTCACAGACCTGAGTTAAGGAAATCTTTGCCTCAGTTCTGCCTGAGATTAGTAATCAGTCACAGTTAGCATGTAGTCTGCTTCATAATTTGTGTAGTAGTAAAATGCTTCTCTGCAGCCAGTTCTCAAAACTGAAATCCTTGAACCCTGCTTAGTAATTATGGATTGGGGTTTAAAGTTGAGGCTGGTGGTTTAGATTATTTGTTTGTCTTTAAGTGCTTGTGTTTCTTTGATTAATGAGCAAATCTCATTTAGTGAGGAAATAAATTGGATTTTGCTCTAAATGCCATGAGTACTGTAGATAGTGTTGGTCTCTTTCTCTTTATTCTGTTTGGTAATTACATTGTTGTGGCTGTTGAAAAACCTGAAAGGGAGCCTGCACCATTTCTGCGTTTTGCCCTTTGTTTAATCCATATTTACTGAGATCAGCGCGCCCACCTTTCTTAAATGAACCTCTTTCAGTGTGAGATTAATCTCCCCTCTCTCAGGCTGTATGCGTTAAAGCCTTTCCCCTCTTTGTGTTCATAGGTTCTCATCACAGGTCCAGCCGACACCCCGTACGCCAACGGCTGCTTCGAGTTTGACGTGTATTTCCCCCAAGACTATCCCAACTCGCCTCCGCTGGTCAACCTCGAGACGACGGGCGGACACAGCGTGCGCTTTAACCCTAACCTCTACAATGACGGCAAAGTGAGTTGTCTGTTAATGTTAGACTTCTATCAAGTAAATGTGATGGAGGATTTCATCCTACCCTTAAAAGCTGATAAATAATTCATTTATTTTTTCTTGTATATGCCAAAATTCAAATATA
>JBBMJY010000003.1:22897401-22923875 GCA_037833715.1 Toxotes lorentzi
ATATAGTAGCTACGCGCTGTCAACCAACGCCAGTACGTTTCTCTGACAGACTACATCATTGAAGTCTGGCTTCCAGTCTTCGTTGCTTCGTCCTCATCTGTCAGCTGCTGCTAGTTGTACACTGGAACCAAATGCTAAGGCAGAGCTTGCTGGCGGAAACATTGGCACAGCGGTAGACATTTACATTTACACTGTACAACATTAAACAAAGTGCTGTCATATAAGCTCTCTCTCTGTTTCAAGGGTCACTGGCTTTCATGGTCTCTGTTCTCTTTTCTGTCAGTTAAATTTAATTTCAGGCTGTCGGCTTTCAGTAGTCGAACTGTGACTCTTCTACCAAACAGCAGCTGGTGGTTGTAGCGGCTTTTTTCGGGACCACTGGGGGTGTCCAGTCAGAGCTAATGAACTAGTCTGTGGGGCTGTACCTCATTTGATTTCAGTGTGGCACATGGGCTGCATCTTTGGAAATGAAACAGGAATAACCAATAATGACAAATGTCTTTTGTCTTTTTTGAGTAAACCTCTTCTGTAAATCTCTTATTTACACAAGTATTCAGGCAAGTATTCATACTGCAATCTGTGGTCCTATGCATCACCCTTGGTTTATAATTATCCTTGAAATGTATTGAGAACTGGATTGGAGTCCACCCGTGGGGAAACTGAATTAATTGGATGTAGTTTAGGAAGACATCTATGTCGCAAAATCCACACTGCATGTCAGGACAAGAACCAAACCATGAAGTCTAAAGAACTCTGCCACCACCACACTTGACTGTAGGAATGGTGTCAGTAGGTAATGATACTCTCTGAAGCAACTGTAAATACAGTCCAGACTGAATATCTGGACAGTTACATATTTTTTGTTCTTCTTTGTAGAAAGTGCATCATGAATCACTGTCCTCTTATTGCCTAACCATCATGTCAACTTTGTGGCAAAAAGGAGATTTTTTTTTCTCCCAGAATTTATTTATTTTTTCACAGAGTAAAATGACATGCAGATGATCATGAGACAATCAAACTAAGAATTAAAGCCAACTCAAGGCTCTTGCACTGCATCTACTCAGTGGAAGCAGAATCCACCAGACTGTATCTGTGTGCGGTTGGTTTCTTGCTGGTACACAGTGAAGAAATTGCCATTCCTGTCTGAGAGAGACCTGATTGTCCATCTTGGATCTGTATTGCTACTCAGCCCTGTATGCTTTTGCAGACGCTATTCACTGTTTCCTTATTAACCGCAGCTCATTGCCTGAACCTTTATGAATTATGGAATAATTTGAGGGCCTCTGTCTTGTTTCTTTAATTGCTGCCATTTCATCGGCAGACCTGAAGGGTAGCTGAAATGCCTTTTTTTTTTTCCCCTCATAAAGCCAGAGCCTTCCTCCTCTCTGTGTCCGCTCCCTCCCTTCTCTCTGTGCTATTATGGCAGCAGCCCCTGGGTTTCATTAGATCAGCAGCAAGATGAAAATCTCCACACCTCCTTTACAACACCATTTCCACCGCAATTACTTATTAAAGCCGAGGGTATATTTGAGGGATCATGTGACTAACCTGAAGGTGTTGCCTAAGTGGGCCAGAAATCTGGCTTCATGTGGGAATCTGAGCATGAGACCCTAATGAGCCCTCTAGGGCCCTATATACAGTGCATTCTCAAAGTATTCAGGCCCCTTCACATTTTACACATTTTGTCATGTTGCAGCTTTATGCTAAAATTGTTTTCATTAATTTTTTTTTACCCCATCAGTCTACATTCAATACCCCATAATGACAAAGCAAAAACAGAATTTTTATTTATTTTTTTTTCATATTTCATTAAAAAGGAAAACTGAAATATAACGTTGACATAAGTATTCAGACACTTTGCTATGGCCCACTACAGTCGTGTCATCCGCAAACTTGATTATGTGGTTGGTGCTGTAGCTGGGCACACAGTCGTGGGTCAGCAGGGCTACATTCACCCCTGTGGGGCCCCCGTGCTCACCGTCATGGTCCTTGAGGTGTTGTTACCGACCCGTACATTTTGCAGCCTCCCTATTAAAAAGTCTAGCACCCAGTTGCAGAGAGAGGTTTTGAGTCCCAAGTGCCTGAGTTTCTGTATTAGCTGCTGGGGAATGATTGTGTTGAATGCTGAACTGAAGTCTAAGAACAGCATCCTCACATGAGTTTTTGGAGTCCAGGTGTGTAAGGGCTGGATGGAGAGCAGCAGAGATTACATCAGATGGCTTTGATGTTCTGCATGGCCAGTTGCCCAAAGCACTTTATTATGATGGGGCTCGGGGCCACGGGTCGACAGTCATTGTAGTTGGATGGCTGGGAATATGAATACACTTAATGTCCATATGCATTATGATATTGAGGTATTTAAATTCACCCACTTCCTCCGTTTCCTTTTGATCAATGTCTGTTCTAAATGTATCCAACACTTTTCTCCTCAATGAAAAGTGTAAAGCAACTTCTGCTGATATGACTTAGATGCTGTGAGACACTGACCAGCTGCCTAGTCAGCAACTCTACAGCCTGATGAGCAGTTTTTGATGTTGCATAAATGACTGTGTCATCTGTGTACAACTAAATCATTTATATAGAAGCATAAGAGCACATTTCCCAAATACTAAGCACACCCACAATCAGGCACAACCACAATCAGGTCTTTAAGTGTTGGAAGTCTTTTGTGTCTTGCTCTGGGTTGTAAACATGTAGAATTAAAAGCGCAGGACTAAGATTACAATGGCTTGGCACTTGGACCTGTTTATTGAGATACACATACACATAATGAGTAAGCACTGCACAGTGAGGTAATTCTTCCAAACATGCTTAATGTTCCAGAGGCAGGTTCTCTGCTGGAGTCCTTGATGGAGGGCGACTTTGAGGCGGTTCTTCTGAGTCCCCACGTTTCAGATTTGCTCACTGGAGATGGCAACTTCAGCGAGGGGGAGGATATTGAGGCCTATGTGGAAAGACAGGTCCTACTGTACCTGACTGGTGGTACCAACGACGACCAGACCAACAGGTAACACAGCAGGAAGTCATATGACTTTACAAAGATCAAGTCTCAAACTGGTTTCATGAACATGACAGTGAGTTCAGTGAACAGACCTGAATCCAGTAGAACAGGTGACTTGCAGCTTGAATGATGTGATGAATCATGTGAACATGGAGCAGAAGCTCATAGGAAGGTTTCCATACAGACATTCACTGGGGGAATACGATCTGCCAACATCAGTTTGGAAGCAAGATCACCCAGGATTACATTACAACGTTCTTTTTCTCTGTGCTTTTTTTCCACTCAGAAAAAAAAAAAAAGAATAAAAATCACTGACATGATTTATGGCTGAAAAACTGTCTGTGATTGCAATTATATGGTGTTAATAATAAAAATGAATAGGTAAATATGAGTGTATAATTGAGAATTAGTGAAGTGAGCCAGCTAATTCAAATCTCCAAATTGACCTGGTGAGGTGTGTTTGACAGTGGAAGCAGTTGAGTGTAACACAGAGCTTTTTTCAGGAGTGCGCTTGTTCTCTTCTCACTGCCTGTGTTTCTTTTGTCATGAATTATTCATTTTTAATAAGTAAAGCTTAACATCTCTCTTCTTGCTCTGAGGGGAGGTCCGTCGGTGAGTATATGTTGAATGCAGGTCTTATTGCTGCTCCTCCTCTCCCTTCATCACACGTCCATTTTCTCTTTTCTATCACCTCACATTATTTTGTCAGCCAAATAAAAAGGCCTCTACCTTTTTTTTATTATTATTTATTTATTTATTTATTTTTTCCAATTCTTAAAACCTGAGAATATCTGAAGATATAATCTCTTCTCTGTCCACTAAGTCCAGTCTGTATTTTGTCCCTCCTGCTGCAGGGAGCTGGCTGTGATGGCCCTGGCTGTCTCCTGCCTCCACACCTTTGTCCAGAGTAACTGGACTGGTCCTCCAGTGTCCATCCAAATCTCTGACCTGCTGCCCCAGGCCCTGCTGTCCTCTCAGGTAGGATAGCATCTCATCAAGCTCTCCTGCTTTTCTGTCTTGTATCATCCTGTGTCCTGCACTGATTTTGGATCAGCTAGTTTCCTGAAAAGTTACACTAATATTTGAGAAGTGATTTAGTTAGAGCATTGTTAGTGTAAAACTACATCTACATGAAGTCATTAACTGAAATCATGATGATTAACCAAGCGGTTATTACCCCTCATTTTAATATTCTCTCATATTTGCTCTGTGAGTCTTAACATAATGAATAACTAGAGGACCAGAGAAATACATTTGTGCTCCTTTTTTAGTTGCCACTTAAAATGTCCTCCCAGGGGGTTAATATAGTGATCGGTCGGAGATCATTATGGTGTGCACATGTATAAGGTACATTTTATGATTTTATTTTATTCTTCCAAAACAGAGGAGGCTGTTTATTAGCTGTGTGTTGTGTATCCTTTGTTCTGTTGCTGTATAAACCTCTCCAGGCTTCATTCGTGGACAGTTATGAGAAAGAAGGTGATGGATTGTACACATACGTCTCTTGAGTAAACTGTAAATAACTTAGTGGTTACCTAGCCCCACTGTCTAGCTGGCTACTTAACAAGGCAGCTGCTATCTAGCTAGCTCTAACATTAGTCCTTATTGTGAAAGTCAGCTGAAATGCTTAAACATTTTTTGGTTACCTAAATTGTGCCTGTTGGAAATAGTGGCATTACTGAATCCTCTCAGCCACCAAATGAATAGTTACTGTGAATGAATTTAAGTTGATTTGAATTTGAAATGAAATAATGTGTTTCCTACACGTATATCATAGTCATCACGTATATATCACGGCGATTGGTAAAGCTTAATTTTACATTGGTGTGTAAAGTGAGTGGAGCCAGAGCAGAACCAGGAGGGGCTGTAGATGGGCTCAGTGCAGGAGAAATGCCCAGTAATGAAGCCTCTCTGGGGTCCTAATTACACTAGGTTGAGGAGATTGCTTCCTCTTGTCACTGCTGCGCTGAGAGCAGAACAGTGCGTCTCACACTGCCATTAAACCAGGCCTTTCTTTATTAATAATAAGGCTGGCTGATGCCTCAGGTCTTCATTCAAACTTAAAGCTCGTCTCTCCAACCGGCTCTAAACTCAGACCACACTCATTTGTCAGTTAATTCTAATTTGTGTGCTTTTGACTGGCAGCCCCAGACCTTGGTCGAGGTTATCCACTCCGGCCTGCTCCTGGATGGGGAGTCAGTGTACAGCCTGGTTGCCAACCCCTTCCTCCTCCTGCTGGCCAGAGTTATTCTCACCAAGTGCTCCTCCAAGATGGACAGCCTCCAGGTAAGAATGTCTTTCTGTCACAATCACCTCTTCATCTTTATATATTATTGATGATTTTTTTAATGGTTATTCAGCCCTTATAAGAGAATTATATCATTTAGAATGTTTATAGTATCTAGTAAGTGCTGGAGGTCGTTTTAGCCCTTTGGACTTAAGGCCACAGAAAGTAGGCTTCATAGTGTTTACAGTTACCAGTGTTTATTATACATGGGTGTTTCACTGGCATTTCATCAGATCAGCTCAGCTCAAGGACTCGGCTGCTGGCTGGTTAGAAGGGCTATATAATGTGTAGTACAGGGGCTACTCAAAGCTTTTCTCAATAAAAAGTAGTCCAAGTTTCTATTTATTAATTTTTATTTAATTATGGAAAGTTTATTTTTTTTACATGTAAGGAGTCAAAAATACACAGAGGCAGTGCTACTGTACTTCAGCTGTGCAGTTAAAACAACCACAACCTGTCTGCCACAAATACAGGTTTCACCTCTCAGACCAGAGTTTAAATTCCACAAGGAATCCTAAAATATCTAAACACTGAAGAGACTTGAGTGGCAAGTAAATTATCAAAGACTGTCTCATCCCAGGACGACTTTGGATGTTGCCTTGTATGTTTTAGGGTTTCCAACTTCAAAAGTGCTGCAGCCTATTTGGATCTGAATTGGGAGAACACTTGGGTCTGTCTGATGACATTTAAAGAGTAACTTAACTCCCAGGGAATCTTGGTGTGATCAGAGGCAAAACAGGCTTGAAACTCAACCACAGGAGGCAGCAAAATTCAAAGCTTAACTTTTCGCGAAGCTTAATTTAAGACAGAGCTTTTCGGCCAAGGGTTAAGTAACACTGATAAAACTGAGAAATGCCTTTTATAAACTGAGGAGTGGCGCCCCTTCGGGTCAGGCTAACAGCTACCTAACCATAGAGGCTGACTGCATCTTAGTAAGTTTCCAGCAGACTGGTTGCTGGAAAGCTTCTTGCTTTATGATATAAAACCTTAACGAGCTCAGTGTCTCAGCTCTTCCTGTCTATTATACAGCCCAGTCTTTGCATCTGTACCTTTGTGTAAATAGCCAAAAGCAAACTAAGTAAAAGAAATAGTGTGCTAATGTCTGAAGATGTGCACCAGCTGTCAAATTCCTGCTCTCACATTACCAACTGGGATGTGAACGTAACTAAGTGGAATAGACCCCTTTTCTGCTGTGAGGTGGTTCAGTGTTAACTTGCTCTTTGAATGCTAATGAGGGATAAGGGAATTACTTACCAGCACTGTTTTTCACCAAGCAGTGGAGAGGTGAGACCGTCGAACAACCCCACACCACCACCACTCCCTCCAGGTAGGGTTTGAACACAAGTGCAACATGCGTGTATGCTGATACGCTGAATATATGTATGAGCACGCTTAGTTAGAGCGCACGTTTGTTGGAGGGTATTGATTCTGTGAGACAGACAATTAAACCTCCACGTAACCATGCAACAAAGGTCAGGAGATATCCTCCCTGACCTGCAAAGAAGCTTTTTACATGGTTGACTTCCACTCTCCCAGCAGTAGAACAAGAGCAGGAGGGTACAGGGGCTAAGGGCATTTTGGTGTAAAGGGGTAATATAGCATCTACACAGCTGCAAGGCATTCATTTTTTCCCCTCCCTGCCACTGTGTGCTCTGGTCAGATGCAAACAGCGGAGTTGGCAGTTTGTTTTCAGCACTTATCCACAGCATGTAGCACTCTGGATCTTATGTGTTTATTTATTAAACCTACACATGTATTTTCTGTAAAGACTTTATTTAGAACACTGCAAAATCTTATTAAAGTTTATTAGTTATGTAGGAAAATATCCAAGTTCAATTTCCCTGACCAGTACTTGAATTGTAGTTTAAATTAGGATTATTGTGTATGAATTAATCTCAAGTTGTCTACATAATATTAAAGGAGATATGATGAACAGACTCAGATAAAAATAATGCAGTCGTGTTGTGCTTGAATATTACTCAGTACTATTCAAATATAACCAAGACAGTCAGAATCAGTTTTATGTGTATTATGTTATGCTACTGATGACAAACTGCTGGTTTTGGGGCTTTTGTTCTCACTTGCTTCCTTGAGCACATGCTCACATGGTGAGCTGGAGCGAAGTATCTCTCCACCCATCCCACTGTCACGCATCACCTCAGGTCGATTGCTTCTCAAGTCTGGCCATTCTACTATTCTCAAAACCCTCTACTCCAAGCCCTGTTTCACTCAGGCACCATGGATGCTCAACCTGCCGGTTCGCCTCGCGGACAGTCCCCTCCACTTCCTCACCACTTTGAGGAATATCAAGAGCAGATCTCTTGAGACCCACTGCTTTCTAGGTTCAAGGATTTCTGACATTCTAGAGCTGACTCCCGGTCTTCTAGCTAAACACTCCTATGTCTCTTAGATTTTCTTAAACACCCTTGGTGCAGTGGTGTGGTGTGAGGTGTGAAGACCCTCAGTGTCCAATCATAACACCTGCCCTCGCTTTTCTTTCCCTTCTCAGCCCACCAAAAACACCTGCCACCAAGGCCCCCCACTTGTGGACCAGTCATAGTGCTGCTGCTCCTATTCCTGTACATATTACCAACAGTCTGTCCAACCCTAAGTTTCTTTTCTCAGCCACCGAGCCTGATAACACGGTTTATAGAAAATCCAATTGGCCTGGAGTATATGCCAATAATTGAATTTATGTTGAACGCTCTCCTCTGAATAAGTCCATCAGTGCTCACTTACTCACTAAAATTGCTCTGTTAAATGTAAGGTCATTCATCTGCAATGTCTTCACTTCAAAAAATATTGACATCCTCTTGCTCACCGAAACTTGGTAGAAGTGTGATAATTTTATGACATTAAATGAAGCTGTTCTGTCTTTTCGGTGCCCCTCTAGCCAGTCGGTTTATAGACAAACTTCTGGTTGAACTTTGACCTACCAGGCACACAGTTTCATGAGTTACTGATTCACTTCCACTTTCCAATAAAGTGGTGTAGATAAACTGGTAAAACTCTTATTATTTTACACAAATATTCTCACATATATTTATTTGTCTCTTCTGTTGTTGTTGTTTTTTTATATGTATGTATAGCTGCTGCCCTGGTGGACCCTACGCTACATAAACCTGCATCAGCAAATCCTGGAGGCTCGTTCTCCACAGCTCCTCGACTTGGCCCACAGCTGCATGGACAAAGGTCTGTCATAGAATGTGCACATCCTCATACATTTGGCTGCTTTTGGTGTGGGTGTGCATCTCATGGCCCAGCAGCCTCAGGACTATGAGGACGCTCATAGTCCTGAGGCTTATATTCTTACACATTGAATGTATGTTCTGTGTTGCATTGCAGGCCTGGAGCTTTAAATCACCATTCATAAATGGACCTATGGTGGTTGAATGAAAGCACCGTTGTTGCTGTAGTAAAGAAGCTCTGGTTGGACAGTTATTTTTAAGTCCTGGTCTATCATTACAGTTATATCATATTGAATGGGGAAGCTGTTTCTTTTTCACTTTCTCCACGTCATGCTGCTGGACGACTTTGTGAGTTGTGTTGAATTGTGAAAACAGCCACCAGGATGCTGTCGGAAAGTTCCATTTATAATGAAGGGTTGCCTGTTCTCTCTCTGGTGTTGCTTTCCGTGTGTGTGTTAGGAGCTGTTCAGACCTCCATCATCAGGGTGCAGGGTGCAGGGTGCTGTGGTGATGGGGGCATGTTGCTTCAGGTACCACTGAGACTGTAGAACTGTGACAGGCAGGATTTTATAGCTCTGGAGAACTGTAATAGGTACATTACAGCCATTGTTGTGACGATTGCAAGGTAAATACCTTGTTCAGGTTACGGTGTAATCCAAAAGTAATGTGTAGCGGGTTATATGGTGAGGTGTTCCTAATATTTGGTCAACCTTAAATGGGAAAGACAAAATATTAGGAACAGTACCCAGTAAAACCCAGTACAGTTCAACAGCTCCACAAATTAGTGTCACGCTGTACCAGATGTCAGCTGTTTTTATGTTACTCACTCGTCTCACTTTGGACAGAGGTCTCAAAGTGTGGATGTGAGCTGATTTAAATAGAAACATTCAGCTGTCTAAATAAAAATGTAGACAGTTGAATGTTTACGCGTGTGCCTGAACTGAAGAGGAACTTGTTTCATTTAGTTTGTTCAGTTGTGGGTCTCATAGGACTTATTTTCTCTGTTGATTGATATGATAGTTATTTTCTTGATTAATTGGCCGGTTTATGAAATGTCAGAAAATAGTTAAAGGTGTCTGCTCTAATTTTCCAGAGGACAAGAATTGAGATTGAGATTGCTTGTTTTTTTTTCGACTGACAGCCCAAACCTACAGATTTATGAAAAATCATGTTAAAGCTTTGATGCTACCTTAAAAAAAAAGAAACCTAAATCTTTGATTGTGGGCTGAATGTTTTTAGCTGGATGGCTGGATTTTGCTGTTGGACAGCTGTTTGATATCTGCTGTTTTCACAGAGCTCATGTGTGAAGCACGAAGTACACTTTTAATTTGAGAGATGTGTTCTCCCTCTCCCTGTGGTTCTTATTTGAACAGTTGCATCGGGCCACAAAGCATTATAGAAATGCTATTAATCCAGAAACTGTTTACTTCAGTTAGAATAATAGTCTTTGATTAATTGGTTTAGAGAATATTTTGTGCCTCTGTGTGTGAATTTAATCCCCTCTTTATAAAAAAGGAATTATAATAATAATAACCAACCAGCAGGACTGTTACCAGAGGACATTAAACATATTTGTACGATTGTTGGCTTTTGTCCTCGTGGTGCGTTGCTTGCAGGAGTATATTGTTTATAGGCAGAGGGTGTGTTTACTGGATTGCAGCCTCTGTTGTGTGATGGTGATGAGTGTGAAGGGTAAGCATTATGCGCAGGCTTCAAAACAGCCTGATCCATATTACTGAGGACTAGTTGGCCACACAGTCCCTTTATGAGAGATGAGAGGTGAGGAGGATGCTGTGAAAAGCATACAGATGTGTTTTCTCCATGCCACACAGCTCTGGGGAGGTGTTTGTGGCTGACTTGTCCTCATCCCTTTTTTCTTACACTGCTCATTAACAGTTTGACAGCTTTAATTAACTATTTATACTGAGAACAGCACTCACCAAGTAATTGTGTCTTTGTTTTAGCTGTCACATTAGTTTTTGGCAGCATTCAAGGGATCATTTAACCGCCCAGATTGGGACAAACTCATGAATGTCTTTTGTGTGTCTCTGCAGACTGAAGGTTTTGGAAGGTGCAGTTTTTCCCCTGAGACCGGCTTAGATCAGCTCAATTACTGAGTGTTTTTTGGACCAAGGTTAAAAAAAAAAAAAACATCTGTAAACAGATGGATGGTTGGCACAAAGATTCATGATACAATTTACATATTTCCAGCTAATTTTATCATCAAAGGAAAAGACTGATGTTATTCCCTTTTTCCTATTGATAGCAACTCTCATAGAAAGACCCAAACCAACGATATCTTAGTCCGTCTCTAAACACTTTCTGCCTGCTCTGTCTTACCTGTGGAGCTCAGCTCCAAATCCAGTGGTTCCTACTGAATTTATAAATCTTTTTTAAAAAGATATATAGTTTTATTTTGAAAATAAGCCTCAGTATTTTCCTGTAACAGCTTGCTATTGTAGTTCTCAGCAAACAAACTCAGTCAGTGTCAATAGTGCATTTACTGGGGACTATTTTCAGTTGAGGATTAATAAAATTTGTACAATTTAGTCCATGTAATGTGTTGCTTTTTATCTGGACCTTGAATCTGTAATGAAGTTTTTGAAACTTCATTACAGGAACTCTTGATCAGATATTCAAGGAACTCTCTTGAATATCTGATCAAGAGAGTTCCTGCAAAAAATGTCAGGCACAGTTCAAACCATTCAAAACATTGGTGCTAAATGCTAATGCAGAATGAAATGTTCATCATGTCCACTGTCTTGGTTTAGCATGTTAGCATGCAAACAGTTACTAGTAAGTGCTAAACACAAAGTATGCACGACTGAAACAAGTCTACGAAGTCTAAAGCCATGCTAATAGCTCCACGAGACGGAGTTGCACGGTGGTACATTGAGCTAACAAGCTAACATGCTCCTAATGACAGTGTTGACATGATAGCATGCTAACGTTAGCACTAAACACAAAGTAAAGCTGAGGAGGATCTTAGTCAGGTAAGGTCAAGAGTACTCCGTCAGTGCTCTCCTATAACACTGTCAGACTCACTGAGAGAGGTTTAAAAAAAAAAATCGAGACCAGCTCACACAGCCACCAGAAATGTTCCAGCAGTGTGAAATTCCTGGTGCTTAAGGTGACACAGATGTGTTGCCTGTAAATCTCGCTCTCTCTCTTCTTGTTCACTCAGGGTGCCATCAGGCTCAGTGTCACTTCATTAATGTTGAATGGGGGATGAAAGTGTATGATTTCTGATCATGAATTATACACCTCCTCTCAGCTTCCTTTCTCCTGCTGGTTTCAGTTGAGGGTAATCTCTCTGTCTCTGTGACAGGGCCTTCATCGAGGCCCGAACTAATAATCTTCACATAAAAATTCAAAGCGTTCAAAGCGTCACGTTACTCTTGCTTTGAAAGTCAAAGCAAGAGTAACGTGACTGGCAGTTTCATAAAGATTACCCTAAAAATAGCCCTGCTGGAGTCAATAAGCTCGTTGACCACCTGCTCCTGGTGTTCTGTTTTTGTACCCTATCAGAAAAAAATGCACTCTTGGGCACTGCATCGTTGGTAGTGATGAAGAAATCCTGTGCTCTTTCACAGTGCTGAAATGCCGGTCCCTGTTGACGGAACAGAGAAACCTGGCCATCCAGTTCCACCTGGAGTGTGTCTACACCAGTCTGACCTACTATGAGTACCACCCAGCTAAGGACCACATTAAGAAGGCGCAGGAGCTCTCAGGGCTGAATATCAACATGACTGGTATGTAAAATACAGCAGGTATCAGGCCTCGAGAATATAAGAGGACGCCATCGTACTTGGTAATGATCCTCCTGGAAACACTGATACTGATCAAGCCTTTATTATAGCTGAATTTGAAGGTGACAATTGATTGTATTTGGTCAATCAAGGTGCCCTCGGCAAACGGACCCGTTTCCAGCAGAAGTACTTAGCTCAGCTCATCCTTGAGGTCAGCAGAAAGCAGGAGCAGCCTGACCAGGTGGACAATGAGCCCAGTCACACTCCCACACCTCAGGCCTGCCTACCTAAGGTATGAGCTCCTATTGACTTCTTTCCAGCTTATTTATTGTTGTTCACTTGACTGACTGTTGAGCTCTGCTTCAGCAACACTTGCCTTCACTCATGTGTTTTTTTTTTTTTTTTAAACCGTTACTAGGGTGATGCCAGAGGATCTATAGGTGTAGGAAGCGAGTAGGTCCTGACCATTCACAGGCTTTAAAATGAGCAGTAAAAATTTTCAGTCAAATCTAAACCTCACAGGTAACCAGTAAAGGGCAGCGAGGATTGGTGTGATGGGGTTTAAGAGAAGCAAAGCAGTCTGTATGTTTATCCTTCTTCCATTTCTGCTCTGCCTTCCTGCATTGTCTTTTTAAATTCCTTACTGCTTCATTTAAGCTGTATTTCTTTATTTAACCTACAGAAGCTATAGCTATAGAATCTTGTGCAGGAGCCATTAAAAACACTGTGCTTCCCCCACTTTGTTGGTGAGCACCCTAGATCTCCCTAAATCTGAAGTCTCTGTTGGTGCTCTCCGATTGACTGACTTGGCAGCAGTTTTCCATCTTTTGTACGTAAAAGATGATCCTGCACAGATTCAGATTTGCGATCATCTCAGCCTTCCCTGCTGATGAGAATACTGAGCAAGGGCAAATACTGTGTAATGCCCTACATCAACAGCAGAGGGAGATGTCCTCCTCTGGACCTTTAATACAGTCTGAAGCCTGTTGCTACTATTGACCCATTGGAATCCCCATGCACTGCTGAACTTTATCTCCATCGTCCCCTTGTTTTAAATGCTACAGGTGGAATATGGTCAGGGATTCATGACCACCTGGTTGAGGGTGAAGCCTAATATCCTTTAGATTTAGCAACCTGTTTTGGCTTTGTTGCTGATAAAAGAGGAAGCATCAATCAGATTCAGAATCACTTTATTAATCCCCGTAGGGAACTCACGCAGACTAAATTGCCACAGATTCAGAGAAATTGATTTTACATTTTACTGTTTTTTGTGTACGTGCTCAGATCATGCTTCCAACACCTTTCACAGAGACGTGGAAGATACTCAGGAAGATACTCCATCCCATCGCTACCATCAACGGCCTTCAGATGTTACAAGAAAATCTTGAAGGACAAAATAGAAAATCCGAAAAGATTAAAAGAAGAACTCCATAAAGGAAAGAGCGTCAACAGGCAGCCAGCTCTTTTATCAACCGGCAGGTCTAGACGTACATTATGGGTGGAGAAATGCCAGTTCATGCCCGAATTGCAACTCGCCTCCAATGCGCATTAACTCCTTTGTCTCAAGGAAAGGGGGAAGGAATTGATTTGGAACTTTTCTTACTCCAAGGATATAAATTTAATTGAGGTTTTCCACACAGAGATCAAAGATGACATACTTAAGCTCATCACATAGACATGGGATTTGAACAAATTTTCATAATTCAGGTAATATTGCAGAGTAATATTACCTGAATTATTGAATAGGTAGGTAGTTAATTCATGTAGATTTAGACACACGATTAACCGGGGAGACATATCATTTTATCAATTGCAGGAATGCAGCTTCAGTTTATGGCAGGAGTCTGGCTGGCAATCCTTCATCTTAAGGGCCGCTCAGGTTGTGAGAGAGATGGGAAGAATGCAGGTGTGTGTGTGTGTGTGTGTGTGTGTGTGTGTGTGTGTGTGTGTGTGTGTGTGTGTGTGTGTGTGTGTGTGTGTAGAGAGAGGGAAGGTGAGAATGAGACTGCCTATCATTATTTGGTTAGTTCTGATGATTTTCCTTTGTTCAATATATTTTAGTTTGTTTGAATAAAACATCGATCTAAACCTAAACCTGCTCTATAGGAAAAAGAGACCTGAGATAGTCATGTGACTAAATGTGCTCAAACACATACCCTTAAACAGTCACACACAGTGTGTGTTTACATGCAGCAGATTCATTTACCCTCCACTGCTGGGTGCTGCCATCTAGTTTGGCATCAAGCCACGTATGTCAGCTGAGCAGATTTTTGTTCTGAGACAGATTCTTGGCCTAATCGTGTCTACTGGGTGTTTTTTCATACTTCTCATACTTTGGTCAGTATGGCTGTGAAACTTATTAGATTGCATTCTATGTGGTAATTAAAAAAGACTTATAAATCTTTAGCTTGTAAACCCTGCAGAAATCCTATTAACAGCCACCATAGCCACCAAACTGGGCTACCCTAAGAAAACTTTATCAACATGAAATCTGAGGAACATCCACCACAGCTGTAAAATCTTCATGATGGCCAAGAATATTAGGACTTTGTCCCAGATTGGTTGTGAAGAACTTAAGTGGATCATGCTCATGGTCAGTTTTATAACCATTCAGATTCATCAGATGGCTGTGGCACTATCTGTGGGTGAAATGTAATAAAATGTTGCAGGGTCACTCAGTGATATTCTGTTTGATGGAAGACGGCCTATCAGTCCTGTAGTCTTCCAGCAGTCAATGTTGTTGGACCACAATCTTTACCTAAACTAGACCAAGGAGTTTTTGCTTTAATTTATGTATATAATGTATACTGGACTAAAGAAAAAGAGAAATGGGCATTTTCTGCTATACCCCACAGTTGATGAGTAACAAGTTAAAACCACAGAGTAGTCAGTGCTCGCTTGGGCCATGGCCTAACAATTTGACTGAAATCTGTCAAGTAATATTTTGCATCGGTGCAAACAAAAAACACTTTGAAAATACAGAAAAAGGTCCTTCTTAGTAACAATAGAGGGATGTGTGAGAAATCAGCAGTGAGACATAGTTCCATCTTCTGTATATTTTATTTGTATGTTTTCCAAATGACCCGAAGGTGGTCAGTTCAGTCTCATCAGCACTGCACTGTGGTGTCCTTGAGCAAAGCCCTTAACCCCGGCTGCTTCAGTGGAGCTGCTCAGTGCCAGCAGGTCAGACTGTGGTTGCACTGGGCACCTTCCAGATTGAAAGTGCGTAATAAAGGTTAAAAATGTTTCCATGAAGCTCTCAGTCTCGTGGCTGTGGCCCAGCTCCATTTCCTTGTGCTGTGCTCACACCACTAATGCTCTCATTACTGGAGGAGGGAGGAGTAAATGCTCTCAATCAAGGCTGCCATTAAACAGAGCTCACTGGCTTCCAGTCTAGAATGGATAGAAGGAAAGCAGAGAGGGACGAAGAGGGAGCTCTTGATCACTGGCCAATCAAAATCACTGCCAGCAGGGAAATTGGGCCATTTCTGTCGCTGTGGGTCTGCCTGGACTTGGAACACTTGTGTTGTTCTAATGAAAGCAAGTCTGATCCAGAGTTCTTGTTGCTGGTGCCAGACCACATTGTTACGGTGTAGGGTTTGGACTGAGTTTGCTCTTTTTTGCATCAGCATATGTTTGCCAAGATTAGAGACCAGAGGAATGCACTCGACTGTCGTGTGTCGTGCATTGTTCAGTCCTAAAACTCTGTAATGCCTCACACTTGAACCTTCACATTTGCTCCATGCAAGTGGTTTGATCCCTGGCTCCTTATGTCCACATGTCTTGGTGTGGTGTGCAACACATTGAGCCCCTCTACCACTGATTACTGTGTGTAATAACTGTAACTGTGTGCACAAGTCTCAGGTTGAGGTATGTAAGTGAAGCCTATTTACAGTTTAACTGGATACCAGGTCCTTATACTCATCAGCCTGCTGGTTGTTGGGTACAAGGCAGAAAGTCAGTTTGCTAACACTTGAGTCTATGTCAGCAAACAAAGTGCTGTGTAGGTGAACTGATCTCTGTGCATTAAAGTTGTGCTGTGACTTTCATTCTCTTTCCTCACAGTCATTAGCATTTGACTTACTGTACTCTCATCTAATTAGGCAATCAGTGGGGATATCATGGTAGATAAAATCCATGGTTAAGTACAAGTAAACCAAAAGAAAATGATGAGGAGCAGCATTTTCGTCATTTATTTTGGGGAAAAAAAAACAAGAAGTGGTATTTAATTGCTGTAATTCTAGCAGTAAAAATGGCACTCTCAAATTCTGGAATATGGTCAACAAGGGGGAAAAAATGCTCCATGGTTACTACAAAAGACTAATCTGCATACTCTTAAGCCCTGTAGACACATTCAGATGTGTGACAGTGTCTGTTATCAAAGACATACCAGCTTCATCTCACTCACTCAAACACTGTCAAGCTAGAAGACAACAAGTAACAAGTCTGTAAGTTTATTTATTTAGCACATTTTTAGAAGCCAAACATCAGAAATGGAAATAAATATATATTTTAGTAAAGAATATAGATACGTACACATTGTAGATCTATCTCTGTGAGGACCACTCTGAGCATAGACCTTATGGTGGGAGGACGTTTTGGTCGGTCCTCACAGCTTTGAAGGGCTGAGAGTAAGGGCTAAGAAGTTTTAGGGTTCAGGTTAGAATTGGGTTTTGATCAGGGTCGGGGCAAGGGATTGCATTATGTGAATGAGGGTTCTCACAAAGATCTAAGTCTACAAATGTGTGTTTATGTGTGTAGGTATGTATAGTTCAGAAACATGAGCCATCCACTCACCATCACCTAGTGTTGAAGAAAATACCCACGAAGAATGTGTGAGGGATTGAGTCTTAAAGTTGTGTGTTTCACAGTTGTTGTGGCTGGAAGCAGTTTCTTAAAACGATGTAATGTTTAATCCAGAGCAGCATTCTGCCTCCCTTGGCAGCACTTTGGTGGTGGTTTTGTGTCTGCTGCATGTGTGCCATGTGTCTTCATGTGTGTTTCTTTGCTTACAGGACTACAGTCTGGGTGATGACACCGTACTTGATAAAATCAGCTTAGCGGAGCCAGATGAGTACAGTCTGCCTGACCTCAGTGCAGAGGAGCAGGCTGTCATCCTGGGCGTCTGGTAAGTCCAGTGCCTGATCCCTGAGCACTCTTTCTGCTGCTTTCTGTCCAATGAGTCTGTTTAAGCTTGAAATGTAGTTGTAATAGAATCATAGAATCATATGAGGAGGAATGACCTCCAAAGCCTGAAGACTGAAACGATTTCCCACTGATCTGCACATCAGTTTAGAGATAACAAACCACTCAGCTCAATCTGCTGAAGCATGAGTATACAGTATGTCATATTCAGAAGCCCTTTTACCTGATGTGTCACTCTTACCTTGCTAACACCTTAGGAAAGGGTGGGTACTCTATTTTATCGACCCTGTGACCTTTTCACATGGTCATATCACACATCCATTCACTGGATATTTACTTGGATAAAGTTAATAAGCTCATCACACAGCTGGTCTGCAGACAAAGCCTTGTTATGTTATGTGGAAGAAAACTGTATAAAGCCTTGTGTGTGAACTGCTAAATGTCCTCAAGTGATGTCACTTCATAGACCTCTACTAACAATAACACACCCAAATCTTCTGATCACACTCACTGGGATAAAAAGAACACTCTCAGCTGGTTTTGATACTTCTGATACTGCCCCATCAGAAGTCCCAGTATGTCATATGAGCGCACAGTCCAGTCCATCACTGGAAATAGTTACTAGCAGGATGTCCAATGTCCTCTCAAAGTTTGGAATATAATGGTCCCGTCTGATCTCTCTCCAAGAACTCTGTGTCTTACCGAGTGCAACTCTGGGAACATCTCATGAAGATAAGACTACGAGTGTGTGGAGTAGTCATCTAACAGAGACATCACTGCAAACCTTCTGTCCACTGCAAGCCCCACTTTAAAGTTTTCATCACAGTTAATGAAAATGTAAATACTGCATCTGTTCAGAAGTTGTCTTCTATTTAGTAAATGAAACAAGTTGAAGCTGTCCCAGTGTCCCCTAACACAACGCAACACTTATCACAAAATAAATAAATAAACAGAGACTGTAGGAACACAATTAATGCTGCAAACGTTCTGATTATGTATGATTTTGCAGTTATGTATGATATTGTGTGTCAGAACCTGCTTAGTTGGTGTCTTTGGCTGGACTCCGTAATTTGACTTTAGGTGACTCTGTTTGAATTAAACTGTGGTCATCTGACTCTTAAATACTCTCAAATCAGTGGTGAACTAAACCCTGTGCTGTCTGCTCCTTGGTGATAGGACAACAGCTAAGGGGGTGGGTTTAGGATTGGTTAGTATGTCAGTTGTGTTTCTGTGATGTGTGGTTTCCCTCTGGAGTTAGGACTGTAAATAGTGAACTTTTTTGCAGTGGTGGTTTCAACCAAAAGGTGAATATAAGACACTCAACATAATAGCAGTTAGCTTCACAGTGTGTCAGTGATTAATTCCCATGCTGCTGGTGGGTCCCTGAAGGGTCAAGTGAAGGTCAGTGGAGCAGTCAGGGAGATTGCTAGGAGATGATTGATGAGCAGCAGGTCTGTCTAAATTAACTGTAGATGGGCACACCTGCATGCTGCTCCAAGACCAGAACAGCTTGTACCTCTTGAGTCTTCCAAAGAGTGAACAAGGCAAAATTTAAATAAGTACTCTGGTCGCTTGAGAAAACATATATTCTCTCCTACAGTGACCTGCCTCGATATGAATCATGACCTTGTTGATACAGCTTAGATGGAAGTTTCTACGCTGATAATAGCATGTCTGCTGTTCCTATGACTGGATTTGGCCACCATACTGCCCTGTACTGAAATACACGGTCGAGTACATGCATATATACAGTAAGTAGAGAAGGCCTAAAAAAGACACTGGAGGCAATCCCAGCAGACTTTGGGCAAAAGGCGGAGTACACCCTGAACGGGTCTCCAGTCTGTCACGGGGCTGACATATATACAAACAACAATTCACACTCTCATTCACACCTATGGACAATTTAGAGTCACCAGTGAACCTAATCTGCATGTTTTTGGACTGTGGGAGGGAGCTGGAGAACCTGGGGGGAACCCACACAGGCACAGGTAGAACATGCAAGCTCTGCACAGAAAAGGCCTGGCCGGTGGATTCAAACCTTCTTGCTGTGAGATGATAAGGATAACCACTGCACCAAAAAAGTTGTAGCCATTACCTATTATTCAGCCGGTGTGGACAGTGGCACTGGTTAAAATGGCAGCGTTTCTTCAGTCAAATGAACGACTGAAAGGTGTTCGTTGTAGACAGTGATGGTGACTTTGTCAGTGTCAGGAACAGTTTCAGTGTCTAAAGTTTAAGTGGTCAGACCAGAGCAGACACACAGTTCTTCAAGTGTTTTAATTGCCTCGTCATTATCAGTGCTTCTTGTCTTAATGATAACAGAACATGGTCCTTTTAACTCTGGGAATGTGACCTTGTCTGGACCGTCTGTGTTAACACTTACCCTTTTGGTCAGGCACATTGAAAAACTCCCACTGTAACTATTCTGCATTTGACATGAAATGAAACCAGTTTAGCTTGAAGGTTCATTCTTGACCTTGGATACAGCCATTGGACAGAACGGTCTGAAGTTAAGGTCCTCCCTTACTAGAACTTTCAGCATGATTTCCATCAGTGGAGGCGTGTGCTCAGTTGTCATGGATCAACATATGTTACAAACAGTCTCAGCTCAAGGTTTCCACGGTTTACTTGCTTGTCCTGGAGCTTTTAATGTGTGATTCCACTGATGAAGACCCTGTGGTATGACTGAAAGCCCAAGAACTTAAGTTTCTGAGGAATTTTTAAGCTAGTGCTGTGAAAAATGGAAAGTTTGAACAACTAAGTAAGCTCCCTCTGCTGATGAAGACTGAGATATATAGTTAAGAACCTGAGTCGAGTTTGTTTTGGATAATAATAATAATAATAATAATGTTTTCTTAATAATCTATATGATATGTCATGACCAAGAGTGTTGTCTTGCAGCACTGACTTCCAGAAGAACAACCCTGTCCACAAACTGACTGAAGAGGAACTCCTAGCCTTCACATCTGTAAGTCTTTCTCTGTTTTGTTTCTGTGATCAGCATTTTTATTGCTTTTAACAAGATGGTAACATAATTTGAACAATTTTGATGCTGTAGTTAGACAGGCCGAGGTTGTGTTCTGGTGTCAGGAAAATTAAATCAATAATACTTGATCAAACAGATTTCAATCCATTTGCAGGTCAAGGTTTTGCCTTTTTTTTTAACCCAGCAGTTATAGGTACTCAGTTACCAGTTTATCAGGTACAGTCAGTCAGACTGAGGCAACTTTTACATTGTTGTTCCTCCTCATGGCTCCACTCAGACGAGATGTTGAGCTCCACACTGACATGACATTTGGGACAGAGAGAGTGAGAGAAAGAGACATTTCCACCCCTGTTTCATACGCTAACCTCAGAGAGTGAATTCTGCTGCATGTTTTTACAGTATTGAACAGGTGGAACCTAATTCCTTTTACGTGTGTAAAGAGATTTAGTGAATATTCAATTATTCATCCATGCACTTGGCATGAATAATCACTGAGGATGTGAGGAGAGACTGTTGGTCAGGTTGTTTCTTTACTTTTGTCCTGGTTACACCGCAAGGAGAAAATAGTTTTATAAACTGATCCGATCAGAACGGATTGATCTCAAATATGTGTTCCCTTTGTCCAGGTGGGTAAATCCAGTGTGTGTCGCCAAGGCGATGGTGTCATTCATGGCCCTGTTTGGTCTGTGTGCAAACTAAGAGGGTCCGGACTGTCAGAAAGAGAGGAACCAATGTGGGTTTTTGATTAGTTTGCTTGAAGCACTTTATGATGACGAAAGCCCTCCTCTGGAGCTCCCTCTGCTGCTCAGGGGCTCAGACTGAGGGCCTTTGGGCATATACAGACACCTAATCTATCATAGATAGAGCCTGTTGAGGATAGATAGTCTTATAGGTCTATCTATAATCTATTACCTCCATAATTCTCTTTGCATATCCCAACAACTGTTATATTATGTCATCATGTTTTTTTTTCTTCTTATTTCCATGTATTTTTCTTTGGTCTCATGTTTATTTGGTAAAAAGTTGGACTGTAGTTATCATCCATGCATCCAGCTGTGAGGTCAGCTTGAATGATGAGCTGGCAGCGTATGTGGTGTTGTTGCATGGGATGGCAAAGCTGCTGTGGGCAGCTGCCGGCTCTGTGAGCAGGCATCTTCCCAGCCTACATGTAGATCCAGGAATCTGCAGGCTGGTTAGATGGTTGTCACATGTCTGGCCATCTTCATCAATACCCGACTCGTGTCGCCTCTTGAAGGACCGTCTGGAGGTAGTGTGAAGTTATTTACCCAAGCTTTGTTTAAAGGGTTTTCACCTCATACAGCAGCAGGCTTTGTTTATTTCACATTTAGAAGGCACTGTCTATATTATCCTTGAAGATATGTTAAAAAAAAAAAAAGAGAAAAGAATCAGCTTGTGTCAGTTCCTAAGGGAAACGCTCAATGCCAAAAAGTTAAAAGTGAATTCTCCACATCTTGTTATAGGAAAGACAGTTTGGCAGAGTAAAGCTCCTTTCATCATTTGTAATACATTATTTATGCATTTTTAAATCAGCCAGTTTTTGCAGTTGCTGTAAATTACCATCAATGAAAGTCATTTCTTGCATAAATTTCACATTAAAAGCGACCAAGGGGAAGGAGAGATTGTACTAATTCGGCTGCTTTTAACTCGTTATAACGGTAAATTCAGTCTAATGTACATTTCCACCATACCGATGCTTCACCTCAGAGTTCTTACTCTCACAAGATCGTAGGTGACTCAAAGATTGTCAGCTAGGAGACAGAGAAGAGAGCTGAACACGTCATCTGCCTCCCGCTGTGCATAACTGGTGGATTTGTGTGTCCGTTTACATTTTTAAACGGACCACCAATGGACACTTTCACTAAATCACTAAGGACCTACCCATCACCTTAGAAACACCGCAGTACCGCAGATTGCACATTATCTGTGTAGAGCATTGAAAATTTCAGTGTTGCTTCCACCTCACACAGCTCGCCTCGTCATCTCTTTTGTCACATCTGAATGTGTTTTACACAGCTCAGAGCACACTGTGCAGCCCAGCCCCAAGAGGGTACAATCTGGATGCCTCTCACATCTGATTAGTTTTGATCACCATACCCGGCACCTCAAAACAAATTATTCCCTCTCCCTGTTCTACCAAATAAAACTCTCTCCTCTAAACTGAGTCACAGTGTGGATGAGAGAAGTGCTCTGGGTATTAAAGGCATTCTTGTCTCTTTAATTACAGACACTCAAATGAAAATGTGCAGACAGTGAAGATGACGGTCTGAATTCTGCTGACTTTTATAGGTGTGATTATGTATGATCGTCAGCAGGGCTCTAAGGGTGGCAGTGCTGGTCTGTCCACCTCTTTGACCTACACTGAAATATCTCAACAACTGCTGTAGTTAAAGTTTTCATGAAATTTTATACAGACCATTCATAGTCCCAGGAGGGTGAATCCTACTGACTTTGGTGATCCCCTGACTTTTCATCTGACACCATGGAATTTGGTACAGACATGTATATTCGCTAAACTGATGACTTTTCTGAGTTGAGCAACACTAGCTAAGTTTGAGCTTTCGAGCATCCCTAGTCCCTCAACAACAGTTTCTTGTTTCATGGCAAAACATCAAAATTTTCCATCTGATAAAGTCTCACAAGCTTAATAAAATAATGGCCTTAAGGCTTCTCTGACCACGTTTGAGGTGGATCTGGTCAACCTGCTGGGAGGAGTTTATCAGAGGAAACATTTCCTGTTTCCAGGTGGTGCTACAACCATTCAGCGAAAACAAAACTCAAAAGCTTCACAATTGCAAAGGTCAACGTACAACAGTGGTACAACATGCTTCATGTGTAAATGGCTGAAACTGTGCTAAACTTGCACAGTAAATTCAAAATGGCTGACTTCCTGTTGAGTTTGGGGTTATGTTTCCAAGAGGCCTTTTTTTGCTACATGTTGCATTACCATCGAATGTCCCTCCAACTTCTCTCATTGCTTTTGAGAAGCACTTACTGCTCTTTTGTGATAAGAGGCACACAACAGACTTGGTATGCCTTCTTATTTGAGTACTGTGTAATAATGACAGTTTACTGTTACACTAATGACTCCAGCAAGACTCGCAGAGCATCCACGAAGATCAGAAGAGTTTCATCATCTCACTTAGAGCCATGTATGACTTTCATGGCATATTTCTGTCAACATCAATACACTTAATAAGAAAGAAATCAGAATCAGAATCAATGTGTAATTTCTTCTTAGAGATTACCCAGAGTCTGATTTCAGATTAAAAACTAGGGTCGATATACTGATATACTGACAGGTAGATATCTACCTGTCAGTATATCTGCTGCATACCCCTCTCCCCTGTTCCCTTTAATCATCGCATCTAAAGCTGTACCACAAAGCTGCCCCGGCTATCATACAGCGGATTATCACCACAGCACACAGATAAAGACTTTCAGGCGGTAATAGGTTTCAGTAATTAGGTGTTCTCACTGAAGCTTGCTGGTTGACTCATTAAAGTGCACTGCAGATAGCTAAGCCCTGTGTTGCTTTAGCTGTGGGGAAAGAGAGGAAACAGGACTTTAGGTGTTTTCTATTGTCACTGCTTTCTACCAGGTTGTGTGCTGTCCAGATCTCTACAGTGTCCCACTGTATTTTCTTTGAATATTTAATTTGTTTTTACCATCTGAATAGGGATCAGAAATGATAGTACGCAACACTGAAACTGACTGTACTCTGGTAGTCGACCCGCAGTCCACAGTTCTCTGGGGTGAACTATTCATATATAAATGAAATGCCTGAGGCTATGCACATGAAGATGACCAGTCTGAAAGTGCATTCTGAAATGAATAGTCTTCCTTCAGAATGCATAGAATGTGTATTAAAAGCCATTGTAATGGAGCTAGATATGGACCTATGGAATAGGAAAGAAAGGTAACACTTTGGAATACAGACTGAAGAGTAGTGGTGGTTTATTTACCCCAAATATAGAAGCACTCTGGCCTTTTATCAGAGCCAGGCTTTTCTTCCCCTGGTCAATGCAAGCTCAGTACTTTTGATTATCATTAAGCTACCATCAGTGAAGGTCATTTTTGTCCAGATGTGACCAGAGCAGACTTATTCTCTGACAACATATGAACAAAGCAACCTTGACTACTTTCAAGTTACTGGAAATGGACGAACTGTCGTCCCAGATCTTGATGTCCAATGATCCCAGATGACTTGATGCTGACTAAAAGATTATCTTACTCTCCTATTCCCCCACCAACTGTCCTTCTGCAGTGTATTCTGTCACAGCCCAAGTTCTGGGCTGTAGAAGTCACAGCGCTTTGCCTCAGGACCAAACTGGAAAAAGGAAACTCCCGGTGTGTTGAGAGAGCCATGATGCAAATGCAGGTAAGGAGAGATGTGTGTATTTATAGATTCATTAAGAGTGCAAGTTCACAGTCAGACTGCACAACTTTGTAACTACTCAGGGAAAACTAAAGGTTCACAGACTGCATACAATGCTTTGGTCTATGAGCACCAGCCTTTCAAATTTTATTTTTTCAAATATAGGACAGGGTCATTTACAATAAAATCAACAGAGCTATCAACACTCACCTCAAAGTAACATCAAATACACATGTAAATATGTTACACATATTTACATGTGTTACATAAACAGATGGGTGATAAATTAAAGGAAAAACCTGAAAAATGAGTAGGGTATCAGGATGACGATGCCCCTATCCATAGGACTGGAGGGATGAGTATGTTCATCCCTCCATCCATAGGACTGGAGGGATGAGTATGTTCATCCCTCCATCCATAGGATTGGAGGGATGAGTATGTTCATCCCTCCAGTAGAGTCCAGAGACTTGGAGAATCAATGCCAAGGAGCAGTGAAGCTGTTCTGGCTCCACATGGTGGCCCAACACCTTATTGAGACACTTCATGTCTCTTATTCCTTTTATTTGTGACCCGTCTGTATATACACAAGCATATCACAGCTGTACACGATGTGAGCTGACATGTGGTGGCTGTGAATATAAAGCTATAGACTCGATGCCTCGGGGAGCATCTCATGCATCCTATCGTTGAGTCATGAGTTGGAGCCAGGCTCATGAGAAACAAATGACTGTTATCTCTCTCCTCACGCTTCCTGGAGCTCTACTGCCCTCTCACCTCTTTCCTCTCCAAATACTGTTATAAAAAAAATCTCAGCTCTTTCCCTCCTCCTCCTCCTCATCATCATTCTGCTCTTAGAGGTCTATATTTCAGTATATAGTATAGTTTTATTCGTTCTAAGTCGATACAAAGAAGTGTTGTGACAAGTCACTTCTGTCAACTGTCAAACAACATCCCAGTGTGGTGAAATACAGCACCATTCTGCAGGAAGTAGTACATCCGGCTGCAGATAAATGTTCATCTCTTGTTTTCCTTTTCCAGGCTATAGTAGACCACTTTGAAGACAAGAACTGTCCCATGACTGAGAGGCTCAAAGTCTTCTACTGCTGCCAAGCCCCACCCAGATGGGCTGTCCAGGTATCAGTTTAATTTCAAAAACATTATGAATGTTGAATTATTCAAATGAATCATTTTAATGAACCAAGTGAAGATGTCCAGAGAATTGCTTTTTAGGGCTGAAGGTGACAACTCTGAAGCCATGAGGGGAAAACAGGATATATAAAGGTCTCACAGGGGCTGTAGAAAAATACACTTATGACATTTTGTGACACATTTGCTGCACAAAGCATGCTAAGATCTATGAAACAAACATTAGACAGTATAATAAAGCTCAGGGTACGGTAGAAAATAAAATGGAAAAAGCAGCAGTAGAATAAGCAGTAATAGAAAGATTTAGATTTGTCCAAGAGGTTGAAGGAGGAGTAGAATTGGAAAGAGGGAAAGATCAGGTGGAGAGGAGACATGACCCAGGCGACATAAAGCAATAAAGCTGGAATTGAAGGGTACCTATTGCCGCCTGGGGACTTGGAAGTGGGTTGAGGTGGAGGATTGGAACAGTACTGTGATGCATTTCCTCTGAAGGCCTTTTTATGGCTCTGTGTGTGTGTGTGTGTGTGTGTGTGTGTGTGTGTGTGTGTGTGTGTGTGTGTGTGTGTGTGTGTGTGT
>JBBMJY010000003.1:22925612-22944093 GCA_037833715.1 Toxotes lorentzi
TATTTTTTTTTTTTTTTTTTTTTTTTTTTTTTGTTCACTACCCAAAATCAAACTCTCATGACCTCAAACTCTAGAGGTCACCACACCACGTTCACACCAGGAAGTATTTTCTTTGATCCCTTCTGCCTCAGGTTTGAGCCTAATGTCATCGATAGATGAAGCCAACAAAACCATATCATCAGCATAAAAAGATGACTCAGCTGCAAACCTGAGGTGACAGTGCAAGACACTCCAGCTTTACCTAGAAATTGTCTCACAAACGTAATTGCCCAGCAGCAAAGCATAGCCCTGGTGTTGCCCAACACCCACTAAGAACATCCTTTATTGACTGTGGCACATGTTTGTGAAGTAGTGGCTGGTAGCTGTCTGTTTCACCTTTGTGTGGGATTTTCTTCCTACACTGGCATTAGAAACAGCAAAAAAAAAAAAGTAGTAAATGGACAGCTTTTCTAGCCATTTTGACCACTCAAGGTGTTTTTACAGTCTTATTCACCCATTCATACAGCACCTTTTACTTGTGCATACAGCGCTTTTTTAGCTAGCACACACACATTTACACACCAGTGAGCACATCGGGAACAATTTGGGGCTCAGTATCTTGCCCAAGGTACACACAGACCGGCAAAGCCGAGGATCGAACCGCCGACCCTGATGAGTGGATGACCTGATCTACCTCTTGACCCACTATAGTCACTCCTCATCAAAGCAATGCCATGAGCAGTGTATTTAAAAAAAATAAATAAATAAAAGAAGTGACCACTGAGTACAGGTGGTAACATTTGATTACACTGATCTTGCTTACTACTCTTAAAATGTATTTAATTCAATTCAGTTATTTGTATTACCATATACACAGGAAGTATCCACACATTCATCATCAAATGCACACATTATAGAAATTAGAAATCAGGCACAGTGTCTATGGTATGCATAAGTATATAGGCCAGAGAATGTGTGGCTCACCAGCTACCTGCGTGTGCATACAAACACTCTCATTGATTGCAGATGTGCAGACATCACGTGTGACTGGAGGCTCATCACTAACCTGAACGTCTCCTCCTGTCACTACAGAGTCCTCTGTGGGATCCTGAAGGCTGCCAGGCCTCCATTATTCAATTAGAGCCTGCTTTGTCTGTCCAGTTTGATTACCCAGGTGCTTCTGGGTTGTAATATATCTCCTGCTCCCCTCTTGTCTGAAACCATGAGGTGTGGTAGTCCCGGCCGGTTTGATCTCAGTCCAGTGCTGCTTCTCTTTTCTTGACTGGACTTCCTGCTCCTCTCCTGCTTTCCTCTGTCACAGTGACATTGTTTCATTGTAACACAGTACAGCAAGAACTGGAACTACTGCAGCTAAAATTGGAATTCTGATATCCATAACGCAAAATCAAGAAAAGAAAATCATTCTGAGACATGATTAAATTACATTATAATCATTATTATTTTTGTTCAGAGGGATTTTTTTTCACTTGAGAATATTTCTGGCAAAAGACAAGGGATTTTTTTTACACTGGGCTGAATGCTTCCTTTGCTTCCCAATATTCTGAGTAAACATTGGTTGCAGGATTAAAAAGTTGTGGACCTCCAGGCTCAGTTCAACATCAGAACTTCTCGTGGATCGATGCTGCGAAGCTAACATCCCCAAGTCCCTCATCCCGATCTCATTTCTGAAACACTTTGCTTTCCAAATCTTCCATTTCCTCGGAGCAATGCAAAAATAATGGAAGCAAACACCTTGATACGTTTTTCAATTTGGAATGCTCCCTCGCTTCTCAAATGTTGTGGTGTCGTCATTATGTATTCAGATGTTTGTGCTGTGTTCACAGAATGTACAGTAGGGTTGCAGTAGAACAGGAGTACATGGAATGGCCTGCATCCAGTTTTATCTGGTACAACCTGTTCAGAGTTGTAGATTAGATAAGAATGGTGGGTTTCTTGTTTCTGGGAGGGGTGGGCTCTTGTCCCAGCATCAGCCCTTTGACTGGGATGAATTCAGCAGAGGAGTGCAGTGAAGCTAAGGCTCTGTCAGGCCTCAGAGGACCTCAGCCTTTCATTGGTTAGACCAGGACACTACACAATCTAAATCAATAAAAAGGGATTTGGAAAGAGAAAGCAATCTGTCCATTATTCCACCCTCACAACAGTGTGACTCTGTTGGTCCTTCTGTGTTGTTAGGCTGAGGAGATCGTTCGCAGGGAGTTGGAGAAGAAGGAGACGCCCAGTCTCTACTGCCTCCTGGGAGACATCTTGAGGGACCATCAGTACTATGACCGGGCGTGGGAGCTGTCGGGCAGACGCAGTGCCAGAGCCATGCGGTCTAAAGCCCTGCTGTACCTCCGCAACAAGGACTTCCAGCAGTGTGTTGATTGCTTTGAGCAGTCGCTCAAGATCAACACTATGCAGGTACAAGCAAAGCTTTTTATTTGGTCCATGCACATTTTTTTCCCAAGTGTATCAGAGATTATAGAAAGAGTTGAAATATAAAAAATCAGCGGTCTGCATGCTTCTCTATGGTCCTAATCAGACCTTAACAGGTGACCACATATAATCAGATCTCACTTCTCTGCTCTATATGCCAAAAAACACACATCGGTTCTGTTCGCAAAGACCAAATGTGTTGTTGTTTTTAACCAGCAGGAGGCAGCAGTCAACGCAAGTAGTTTGTTTTTGGATGATTTCATTTGCTTAGTTCTGTCGAGCAAATGAGGAAACATTCATCGAGCTAGCTTCCATCTCCAGCAGCTGTGGATGCAGCACGAGCTGTTCAAGTTTGATACACTGGTTTTGTAATGCTTCTGTGCAAATGCATCACAGATATAGCAAACTAAATTGCCCAAGTCGTTAGACACCGTCGTGATATATCTCTATATATCTCGTGATATATCTCTATATATCACGAGTGGGGACATGGCAACATGTCCAACCTGAACCTTGATCTAAAGATGCCCCTGTCCTGAATTACTTCCCCTAGGTCCCCCTAGGGGATGCCAAGGCATTCTTAGGCTAGATTTCATACGTAAATCCTTCTGTGTGTTGGAGGTCTGCCGTCAGGATTTCTTTGCTTCTCTTTATGACCTCATGCCTGCACAATGAATGTCATCCACCCTGCTTTAACAGGTGTGAAATGTTGTCTAGCGAGGGAAGTAGAATTAAAAATAATCTTTCTTCTGCTGATAAACTTTTTGGATATTTAACACTTGAATTCAGTTTGATTGTTTTGTCCATATTTGTGTGTGTGTGTGTGGGTTTGGACAGCTTGGTGTGTGGTTTTCCCTTGGTTGTGCCTACTTTGCCCTGGAGGGTTATGAGGGAGCTGCCAAGGCTTTCCAGAGGTGTGTGGGACTGGAGCCAGATGTAAGTACCTACACACGCACACATGCGGAGAAAATAACAGCCCCATCAATGTTTCACCGTAACACTCCTGGTCCCGTATTCACAGCTTTTATCTACAGCCATCACACACCACACAGAGGAATCCACTTGTTTGGTGATGTCTTTAATGCTCGCTGCACCACTGCACATTTAGACACACTCTGCATAAGTGTGTGGCCACTTGAAACGACACTTTCTCTCCCATTCTTCGATACAGTATGTTCTGTTATTATTAATCTCTAAAACTCTGCCTTACTGTCTCCTTCCCTTTGTCTCTCCCCTTTTTTTCCCCATTTTCTTCTCAGAATGCAGAAGCGTGGAACAACCTCTCCACAGCTTACATTCGCCTCCAGAAGAAGTGAGTATGTCGTTCTTTCTTTCATGTAATAGAAAGAACTGAGTTTTGTGTGGGTGTGTTTTTTTTGTTTTGTCTTCAGCTACAAGGCGAGGTGGTCTCGAGGGAAAACAGGGCTTTACTTTTCTAGATAAGGTGTTGGTAAAATTTGACTTGAGGGTGGAAATAAAGGAGAGATCAGGACATCTGTGTGAAGTATTTCTGGGCCAAAGTGTTGGACATTTACTGCTCTTTTACTGGATCCACACTCAGTGGCCACCTACCGTAGTTACACTGTTACAGTTCTAGGTAGGACCTCAAATGTTACTAAACTCTGATGCATGAAAATTATGACATTACATATTTTTTCTAACTGAGCTTGCCTGTTTCAAACCAGTAAAAGGTAAAATGACAAAAACTGCTCCAAATTTGGCATGTTGTGTTCATGTAGGACCCTATCACTCACATTGTGTACATGTACTCTCTGCTTGTCACAAACACTGGGAAGCGACACAGCGCACAAACATGCAAAAGATTCTTACAGCTTGTGTGGAACAAAGTGACATTTTGGCTCAGGTCTGAGTTCTTTATGGCTCTGGCTTGGCGTGGAAAGTGGTGTTCATGTTCCCACAGACACGGCCTCTCGCTGTGCTGTGTGGGAGAACAGAAGTTATCCAGTGAATCCAGAGTGTCTCAGAGCCTTTGTCCCATCGCACTCATGTGCTTTCAGGCCTGAAATTGAAAAGGAAAGCTTTTTATTAATACCTGGTTAGTAATTCAGTAGAAGCACTTTATAATAAAGGTGTGTGTGTGTGTGTGTGTGTGTGTGTGTGTGGCAGCAGCAGCATTGAATCTTCTCAGTCAGCCATTTCAATTATTACTAATTATGAAGTAATTATCACTGTTAATCACAGTTAATACTATGACTGGTACTGGCAGATTAAAGCTCTCCTTTTCACTAAAACAGTTCCTCCGGTCTTTCTTTCCCCGTCTCTTCCTGTCACCTTGGTTGGCAGAAACAAAGCCTTTCGTACTCTGCAGGAAGCCCTGAAGTGTAACTACGAACACTGGCAGATCTGGGAGAACTTCATTACTGTGAGCACTGACATCGGGGACTTTGCTGAAGCCATCAAGGCATACCACCGTCTGATGGACCTCAGGGAAAACTACAAGGACATCCAGGTAAAGGACTTTACCTGACTCTCTGACTGGATGTAGTGTAAGGATCTAATACATCGTATATTAAAGTTATTCATGAGGAACTGATTCCTCGTGTTGTAAACTGTTGTGACAAGCTGTTGTAACACTGCACAGTTGTAAACTGTATAACACACTGAGGTGGACTGAAATTATTTGTGCATGTTTCTACCTTGTTTGCATTTTTGTGTGTCTGTTTTACGTCCACATCCTCTTTAAGGTTTGCTGCTTCTGTAACAGAAACTGGAATAACTCTGAACGCTGAAATTTATTTTAGCTAATGCCCCCCATTTTTGTGGGCGTGGCCATGTCCCTATAGGCAGGAGCTGGAGCTTGTCACGCAAGATGGAGGGGGGAGACAATCCTGGGATCTTTGACACGTGACTAGCTATAGCTAGCTATAGACAGGCGTGGCTTGTCAAGGTGAAGGTGAAGACATCCCGGCAGACAGCAGCAGTTGAAGGCGAGAGACTTTTCGGGAGACAGGAAAGGTCTTGAATTTAAGAGAAGTTTGCTACTGCAGCCGTCGTGGAGAGGTCTGTTTCACTCTGGTCCATTTTTGTTGTTGGTCTTGTTAGACTTGCTACTAAATACTAAATCATCTAAACAAACACAAAGAAAAAAGATGAGAGGATTCTGAATAAAGTCCACAATGCAGAATTGTGTGGGCTAAGGAGACCTGGCCTGGGACTAACTGCTGGTCTGGTCTGAAATGCGTGGGGTACACCAGGCCCAGGTGTGTCCCATGCTGCTGAGTAAGCTCTTAATTGGTCTGTAGCCCTGAAGACAGAAAGCGCAGCAAAAGCAGAATGAACCAAGCAGAGGGAGCCGCTACAGTCGAATAAAAAGCTGAGCTGCACATTGAGATGGTTTTCATGGGGGAGGTCTGCATGCCACTGGTTTCAGTGATGCATCAGTGTCCTGCTGTCAACACTGAAGACTTTCACACAACTGAACTGAGAGTGTCTCAGAGCTTTGTGAGAGTTAAGTCATACAAGTATTTCTGATTAATCTTCTTTATTGTGTTCACATATGCAGAGTCATTTACAACAGCTAAGAGAATAGCCTCTCTTAATCATGTCTCAGTAATTGCGCACCCACCAGTGCATTCAAAGTAGAAAATTAACAATCAGCTTCAAAATATCAAAGCAGAACAAGCCAGAGTAACATTTTTAGGATGATTCATTCGCTCCTTCAGCCCTGTAATCATTTCACTCTCATAGCTTTGACCATTTCACTTTAAGGAAGCCATCTTTCAACGGTTGAAATCAACTTGATGCAGAGAGGCATCCTTGGGTCTACTACATTCACACATTAAAGATTTTACAATAGGTTTTCTTTCTCTTGCTGCGTCTCTTTTTTTTTTTGGCCTTGTTTTAGGCTATTTTTCATTTATTCTGGTCGTGCTTTGACCAGACTCATCAATAAGGCTGCGAGATGTAAACACTGAAAAGGTCAGCAGCTGCCTCCATACTCCAAGTCGATCAGTGAATGGAATTCGGGTTTGCTTTGTTTTCTTCGTCCTTATTTTCTAAGGCTTGCGCACCGACGGTGCCAAGAGCCCTTTTCTCTTTGGAGAGATTATTAATATTGTCTTTATTTTTGTGGAAACGTATGTTTTAGGCTCGGGCTGTTTGAAAACTTGGCACATGTATCCAAAGTGGCTTAACTTTATACCTTTTTACTAACACACACACACACACACACACACTCACACACCAATGGGTGCAGTCAGGGATCAAACCACCGACCTTCTGACCCGCTCTGCCTCCCGAGCCACACCCACCCTTGCGGTACCTTTCACCTAGATGTACCAAAGCTGGTAGGCATGTGTGTCATAAAAGATAAAAGCTTCTCAAACTCGGCCATTTTGAATACAGTATGAAATTTTAGTCGATTTACAGGTGATGTAACAAACTCCTCCTAGGGAATTAACCCGAGGGACTTCAGATATGGTCAGTGTAATCTAAAGAACTGTTTTTAGGTTTCGTTGAAGGCGTGTCTGACACGCCTGTTAAACCCACTGTGTTGGTCTGAATGGGGCATAAGCTTTGATTAGCTTTGATTAAATACAGCGCTTTCAACTCTCCTGTCCTCTCCTCAGTGAAACCAAGCAGTCAAGACCTCTCCTGAAAACATCACATCAAAGTACAGCGTCTTACTTCAAATGACTGCTCCATTTACAGCTTTCTATTTTTAAAACCATCCATCTCACACCTTCACATGGTGCTTTGAATAGTCACAATCAAATCTGTGTCACATTTGTAGAAGCAACATTTCTGCCGTATTCTGTTGCGTATTTTCCCTCCCTGTTGTTTTTAGCTCGGACTCAGACAGCGGTACGGACCACCATGAACTGCCTCTCTGATGGAATGTGTCGAGGGCTGGTGACAAAAGAGCTTTGACTGGCTGATAGATTTCAAAGGAGCTGGAGGGTCACATGGCTTAGCTTTATGCCTCATGGGGGGTTTAATGGGAAACACAAGAACCTTACAGTGACACACTACACACAGAGGCAGATAATATCCACATGATGGGATCAACGTGTTGTTCGTTGTTTGTCTTTGTACCAGTACCTTTGGCCTCCTCTGCTTAAAAAATATAAATGTCCTGATATGTCACTGAGTTTCTGGCAGCCTGTATGTTGAGATGCAAACGGATGTGAAGGATGCGGCGTCACGGCTCCTCTGCGGCATCGCGCAGGAGCTCTGACATGACTTTACAGATTCAGTGTGCTCCGCAGCTTTCCAGCTGATTTATCTTAATTGTAGGTGCAGGGAAAAACCTCCCTGTCTCACACCACAGACGCCTGACAGATGCTTCATTAGTTTCTCCTGGGATGTGGAGAACTTATAGATAGAAGGTCTGAGCTGGAACTGAGTTCAGGAGGCCAGTAACGTTCTTACGGGAAGAAAGGGGGGCAGTGGGAGAGGGGAAAATTGCTGCCATTTCCAAGAACAAAGAATAGAGATGCGTTGTGATACATATGATTAAAACAGTGTGTCCACAGACACACACACTCTCCCTCCCTCCAACAAGCACAGACACGCTGCAGACACGTGTCTGCTCACTCTTACCTCTAACTTCTCCACATATCATTTTATTTTCTCTTTAGTTTCTGTGGCATTTCCTGGTCAGACAACAGTAACTGAGTGACTGCATGTGGCAAAGAATTCAAACCCATGAATCACATGTAACAACACTTACACCGAGGTGAACATTTTGTCCTCAGAGTTGACGTTTTAGGAGCAGGAACAATGGGCGAGCGTAAAGATTTGAGTGAGTTTGACAAGGGCCAGGGCTCTTGTGGGGTGTTCCTGGTCTGCAGTAGTCAGTATCTATCAAAAGTGGTCCAAGGAAGGAACAGCAGTGAACCGGCGACAGGGTCACGGGTGGCCAAGGCTCATCAATGCATGCGGGAGCGAAGGCTGGCCCGTGTGGTTCAATCGATGAGCTACTGTTGCTCAGATTGCTGAAGAAGTTAATGCTGGTTCTGATAGAAAGGTGTCAGAATACACAGTGCATCACAGTTTGTTGCGTATGGAGCTGCATAGCCACAGACCAGTCAGGGTGCCCATGCTGACCCCTGTGCACCACTGAAAGTGTCAACAATGGGCACGTGAGCATCAGAACTGGACCATGGAGCAATGAAAGAAGGTGGCCTGGTCTGCTGAATCACGTTTTCTTTTACATCAGGTGGATGGTCAGGTGCATGTGCATCGCTTACCTGGGGAACACATGGCACCAGGGTGTACTATGGGAAGAAGGCAAGCCGGCGGAGGCAGTGTGATGCTTTGGGCAATGTTCTGCTGGGAAACCTTGGGTCCTCCCATCCATGTGGATGTGACTGTGACACGTAGCACCTCCCTAAGCATTGTTACAGACCATGTACACCCATTCATGGAAGCGGTATTCCCTGATGGCTGTGGCCTCTTTCAGCAGCATAAAGCACCGTCCCACAAAGCAAAAATGTTTCAGTAATGGTTTGAGGACCAAAACATTGAGTTTGAGTTGTTGACTTGGCCTCCAAATTCCCCAGATCTCAATCCAGTCGAGCATCTGTGGGATGTGCTGGACAAACAAGTCTGATCCATAGAGGCCCCACCTCGCAACTTACAGGACTTCAACATCTTGGTGCCTTCAGGGGTCTAGTGGGACCAACACAGTATTAGGCAGGTGGTCATAATGGTATGGCTGATCGGTGTATGTTTCAGTACAAATCTGATGTTGAAGTGTGAATCGTTTCTTTTTCTCCATGGCAGATTCTTCAGATCCTGGTGAGAGCGGTTGTTGAAAACCTGACGGACAGCCAGGGGGAGCAGGCGGTAACCCTCCAGTCCAAACTGAGGGAGCTCCTGGGTCGGGTCAGCTCCCGCCACAGCAGCGACTCCGAGGTATGGCGGCAGTACGCGCTGCTGTACGGCAACGGCCACAGCTCCAACCCGGAAGACAACGAAAAGGTCAGTGCCGCAGCCGGCATCAAAGTGGAGGCCAGTGGATGTGAACAAGGAAAAATTTGCACAAGTTGAAAATACTCAAATTGAATGCTTGTCCCACCCACAGCAGCATTTTAAAACAGCTAACGCTCCAGCTGTCTGTTAGGAGGCTGGAGAGAATCTAATATGATGCAATGAAATTCTGCAACCATGCGTCTGACCATGCTACTCAAATCCTGATCCGGGTAATGATTAAAACCCAGACTGGCAGGCTGAGTGAAACAAGGAGAAAAAAAAAGAGCCACAGCCATGAGTGCAGCTAACTGTCATGGATGACTGTGCACTGTTTCTTTTTTTTTTGGGGTGGGGGAACTTTTTTTCAGGCACTACAGTTCTTGTCCAAGGCTCATCGCTGTGAGGTTCAGGCTGGAGGCTGGGAGAAAGAACCTGGCCTCTTCAAGGAGGTGATGAAAAGAGCCATCGATGTGGGAGAAGGTGAGAGCATCAACCACCACTGTACCATCAAAGAGGAGTGCTAACATAATCTGTCAACAGGCTTTCAAGCGTGCCTGTGTGTTGCTTGGCAACCATTCTGATGATTGTCACTGAAGAGCTGCACTACTTGGCAGAAGAATAATTATTTGTTATTAATAAATGATTGTTTTTTCTGTTGCTATGTGTTTCATAAAAGCACAAAACCCCCAGAGGCCGTGGTTTACAGTAACTTTAGAACAGCTAAGGGCCGTTGTTAGACACAACATTAGTCATATTAACAGGAAACACTGAACACAGTGAACTAGAACTGCAAGCAGTCCTGTCTTTACTCAGCCCAGTAACTTGTTTAGTATTGGAGTAAAGCTTCTTAGCAGTGATCATTAATCAGGTGTCTCTGGGACTAAAGGTGTAATAGTGTAGTGCAGAGATTGTGTAGTAGAACAACTTCACTGTTAGAGCAGTGGCTTTCTCAGAGGAGGTGAGAGGACGGAGGAATGAGAAGCAGTGGGAGGAAAGAGACACTGAGACACACACACACACACACACAGCGTTGAATGAAACATTAGAGGAGCAGCCAGGAGCCCGAATGAAAAGAATAGCAGTGCGGCCGTGTGGTAATATGTGTGCTGTGTCTGTCAGAGCCTGTGTTGAAAGAATCATTTAGATTTGTAGCTGCTCAAAGTGGAGCTAAGCCACTTTTTAAACTGGATTTGTGAAATTTAATCTTTAACAATACATCGTGTTTTATAAACTGATCAGAGGTGTAACAGTGCAAAACCACACAGAAATTATGAGCCAATTTTAGCCTGTCACGTACAGTATCAATAAATATAAATATGTTGAGGAGTAACCAGAAATGTCAGTGCAGAAAGGTTCATTTGAGGTCAAATATATCAATATAAGGGCTGAGTCAGAGTCTGGAATGTGTGAAATACTGGTTTCCCAGAACCTTCACTGTGTTGTGTTGTATTTATGCTTTTATTTTGGAGAGTACAGCAGAGTGGATTCAGATTCACAGTGTCGACACACGGGTTTTCTCTTTTACATGCTCAAAGCTTTTAAACATTTCAAAGTAATAACACATACAGATTATAAATCACAGATACAGTCCTTCTTCTGAACCTCTCTCTGTCAGTGACCATCAGTTGCAGTAAGAAGAAGAACAATCCAACAGAAGCTCTTCAGATGCTCTCCTCTGCCCGTCTCAGCCTTCGGAGTTTGGCCACCAAAGCTAAGGTAACAGTCCACCAGTGACAGTGTTTGCATGGATGTCCACATCAATTAATACTTCCACTCTTATCACCTCTGGTGGGTGAGGAATAAATCATGTGGAGGCTCCATGATTTTACTCTCAGTCCTCCTGGACTCTGTGTCTTCTCTGGACTTGCAGCAGCAGCAGAGACAGAGGAGACAGGAGCTGACAGAGACCACCCAGCTGGTGATGTTAGCAGGCAGGCTGAAACAGAATCCCTCCACCTGCCTGTCTGAACAAGTTCTGCGTCCACCTGTCCATAAAGACAAATGGTGGACGTGGAGATTCACAGGCACACAGCTGGTCCGTCATGGTGGAATTTGGCAGAGGGATTCTTTAAAGTGATCACATGATACCAGCTCGAAGGATCACAGTAAATTCAGCTCCAACTTCAGCTCCATATATGGAGCTAGTGAACTGCCAGATAAATGTCTGGTCTGGTCAGACCTGGACAAATGACTTTTTGAAGTGACAGGAAGTAAACAGAGAACACACATTAAAGAATGAGCCTTCTTTAAATGTTGCGCTGTCACTGTGGCCACTTGTTGGGAAGACAGTGCAGTGATGTCTAAGACACGTTTGAGGTCATTTAGAAAGTGTCCACAGGAGAACTGACAGGTTTACTGTGTCGATCCTTCACCTTCATTATTTCTCCTTTTCGCTCTGCTTCTCCAGCAAATGCACACAGATGTGGCCACAGGTCAGATCCACAGCGAGCTGCAGGACGGTGTCGCTGCTCTGGAGCGACTCATCACAGAGCTGCAGGAGCTGAGCGGCAAGCTGCGGGACCAATCACAGTGACCGTCCTCAGGCCACGCCTCGTCCTCTCTCCTATGGAAACAAAGCCAGATGCCTCACTCATACTGACGACTAATCAGAGACAAAGACTCCCTCAGCCGGGTGAACTGTTGAGCTCCTTTAAATGAAAAACACAAAGGACTCACTGAGGAGTCATGATGTTTTTGTACTTCTATGTCCATATTCGAACATAAACAATGACTGGAAGGACATCAAATAATAAAATATTCCACATTTTTAATGCTTTGAAATCTTTTTGTTTCTTTGTGAGGAAAAACTGTGGACGGTGGAGGAAACAACCTCAATAATAAGCTTGAGGAAAGAGCTGGTGTTAAATTGTAGGTTTTGCATCAGGGTGTGGAATAGAACAGCCAGTAAGAACAGGATGACTGATTTACAGCAAAGTGTGCTTTCCAAAGCTGGAGAGTCTTGGTCCACACTTTTAATGTTAACCTCAAGTTTTACATCTTATCTGTGCCAACTTATGTTTCTAACTCTGAATCCACAAAACATGAGCCTCAGTACTGTGGCTGAATTTACACCATTCTTTGCACCTCCTTTTTAAAATGAATTTGCCTGTAAATAATGGCATCTCATCATGGTCTTCCAGGTACTTTCCATGTCCACTTGTGCACAAACACCTTAATGATGTTTTTAAGGAGGCCATTACTCTGGTCAGCTGGCAGGGAGGCCTTAGGAAACCTCCCTTTGTGAAGGATCCTGGGAAATTGAGTTCAATGGCTTTCCTTCGTCTATGGAACAAGGAGCACGCAATTTTGATGACCCCCTTGAAAATTTGAAAAGTCAGCGTCCCCACCGTTAAATTTAACATACATGAATGAAATTTGGTTGGCAGATTTAAAATCACGCTTCAAGAACAAGCTTCTTGGAGCCATTAATTAACTGAATTGACAAGATTTAGAATTCATACAGGATTTTATTTTGATGTAACTGTAATGGAGGCTTAGCAGTCACTTTACCAGTGGTCTGTTGATAGTTGTGTAACTAAACTTGCGTTACAACAAGGAGGCTGGTGTGAAGAGATTTTCCTGAGCTGGCTGCTACTAATTACACTCTGTGATACACAATGTGATATACACACAGCATCAGCAACAATCCCACAATTCCCTCTGCCAGTGACGCAGCCGTTTCAGACTCTGACTCTCTGCACCGTTTTAGAGTTCGGTTCTTCTGCTTTGTGTGCTCTGAGTTTTAAAACAGCTATACAGAGTTCATCCTCTGATGCTCTGAGAGATCGTTTCCTGGCGCACACACACACACACACACACACACACACACTCACTCACTCCCTCACTCCCTCACTAATCGTCGGAGGCTGGCTCATCTTGCTGCCCTGCAGTTATTACACGGAGGATTCTTCTATCTTCCCTCCAATTGGTTTTTTCACCCAGCAGGAAAATGACCTTTGCATTGCACAGGATGTTTATCTCCCTTGTTATTGTTATTGTTATCATCATTTTTTGTTTGTTTGTGTTGTTTTAATATAATGGAGCTTGTGTTTTAGTTTGCCTGGGCCTTTTTTTTTTTCTATCTTAATGCACCTCTGCTGAAGGAAGAGCCTGCTGTAGCAGACAGATAAGAATGGAAGACTTGTTTATGATGGGTGATACATGAATGCCATAAAAAAAACTTCATGGATGATATAGTTATTAAGAAGTGAGGGATTTGAATGCTACAACAATATGCAATATACAGGGACTGACTGTTGAATAGATATTAGTAGTTCAGAGCACTGGTTGGTGTTTTTGCACAGGAAACCTCTGAGAGCCAACACTCTGGTTAGACAGCATTAAATCCACATTTCCAGCCTCAGACACCATTCATGGAATAAAAATGGCTAAAGAAAAAAAGACCTATTTCAGGCTGTGTATCATTCATTCATCACCTCAGTACATCACACTCTCAGACACAGGACCAGTCAATGGTGGTGACTAATCTTCTTAATGGGACTGTAAATTTCCCAAACGCTTTGAGAAAAAAAAAACAAAAAACGTAAGAGTGATTTGCTGCTCTTCTGTAATCAGCCAGGGGTTAGCTTTAATAGAAGCAAACAGGAGTTTGCTTGTTCTGCCACAGACTCATCCTCCCATAATTCCTGGTAATTCCTCAGAGGGGACACTCTGAAGCTGATGTAACCACTCACAAAACTCCCAGCAACATCACATTAAAGTTAATGTAGGAGAGAGACCATCTCACACTATCTCTCACTGTGGGCAGATTTTCATCAGGACCAGGGTTTGACCACAGCCCCATCAGGATTCTTTTCCACAGAGACTCTGACAGGTGAGGGATGTTTGAACGCCTTCAGACTTCGTAGCTCCTGTTCAGTATTTCTTGAGATATTCTGATGAAGCCACATCACATACGCTCATCTAAAATTGGATCTTGCTACTTGTTTGCATCTTTTTAAACATGAACCTTCAAGCCTGGGCTTTTTCAAGTTCTGTTTTTAGAACTTGTCTGACTGCAACTAAACCAGAACATGTAAAGAAGCTGATTATCGCTCTGTGGGTCGGTCGGCTTTTACCACGCCGTGCCAAGCAGAACCGCAATGACGTATTTCCACTGCAGCCCCTCAGCAGGGGATAGCTTTGCTGTGCCAGGCTGCTGTGGTTGCTATGACCTGTGTCCTGAGCAGTGTCTGTGCTGGACACAAATGTCTCTCTGTCCTCAGCTCTCAGTACTTGTACCTTCCTCCTGAAGTGGATTGGACTATAGTTTCACTCCTGTGTTTGTTTTCAAAAAAAAAGAAAAAGAAAAAACAAACAACAAACAAACAAACAAAAAAAACCAGCACCAGAATGGATACCTGAGTCTTCACCATGACGACAGAGAGAGGTGTAGATAGGGAGGTCCTCATGTTAAAGTCTCAGGCAAGATATGCAGCAGCTGGCATCCCACTGTTGATCACACGTCCAGCGGCACGAAATAATTCTACAGCAGAAAAGCCATTCCCCAAATGGTAGCCCCTACATTGCAGTTGGAGCTCTGTCTCAGGCCATCTGATGAGTTTCTCTCTGCTTTGGTCTCCACCAACTCCTGAGAAAAAGATCTGGTTCTTTAGCTGCTACATGCTCGACGATATTCACCTGCTAGTCTCTGTGTCTGCCTGCCCAGCTGTTTGGTGCAGGTAGTGGACAGTGGGTTTGGTTGGAAACCAGATTAATGAACCAACACGGAACTGTTGTGGACGATGATTAAAAGCCACTATAATGCTCCGTAGATCTAAGACCAGCTGAGTCGGCTGATAATTCTCTGTGGGTGTTTCTTCATGAATGATGCCTTTAAAATTACATTTGACCCAGTGTTTATACGCTGAGTTAGCACTTTAGCTATAACTAATGCCATGAAGGTAAGTAGTTCATTGTTTGTGCTGAAACTGTGTTAAAAAGGTGTTGAACCAGCTGTGTGGTAACTTTGGAGGCTGCAGTTTGTGATGCCGTTGAACTGCACTGTTATCTTGACAGCTGTTCCTATTATTGTGTACACCCCATTCAAATCAGCGAGGGTTGGCTAAATAACACACCCTGTCTCTGTTTAATGTAAAGTTCGACAGCACCACAAACTGCAGCCTCCGAAATGAGTTGGATCAACACCTCTTTAACACAGGTTCAACAGAAACTGTTTCATGATTTGCTGAAGGACTGTTGTGTTGGACGACAGTAGTTTTAGCTTGGTGTTCCTAATAAACTGGCGACTAAGTGGCTAAAAAGCACTGATTAGTGCAGTCTTAAAAAAGTCTTGGTGTAAGCAGAGAAACTTCATGAATTCAAGTTAAAGTTTAAAGAGTTAAATGAAAATAGTAGTTATTATATTTAAACAGGAGGAAAGACATATTATTTATATACATATTATTATATCGTGCTTCTTTTCTCCTGATGGTGAGGAGCTTCACTTGGTGGTCGTGACACACACACACAGGTTTGAGGCTCAGCAAATGTCCAATAACAACATGTTTTTATTCAAGCAACCAAGCCCTGAATCAAACATAAGAATCATGACTCTTATCTGTTGGAGGCATTCACAATATCATTTAATTTGGAAGACTTGAGGAGAGGCTCACACCAACACATCATCCTATCATCACAGGCCCCAGTCAGAGTGGGTCGCCGCTGTAGCGTCTGCGGCAGCTGGGAGCTGAACCCTAGTTTCTGGAGTGGCAGCCAAATATGCCAAATGCTGGCATTAGCTCTTAATGCTGAAGCCAACATCCAGTCACTGCTTATGGAGCTCATTCCCTCAAACAGTTATTAATCTTTTATAAGGGTAGAATTGATTTTTCGGTTTGTCCGCCTGTCTGCCCCGGATTCTTCTACATGCAATATTTCAAGAACACTTTGAGGTCTCTCTGTCAAACTTTGCAGAGATGTTGACTCTGCTAAGGCAGATCCCAAAGGATCCGAAAGGAGTTTGGAGGTGAAAGGTCAACGGTAAAGGTCCCTATGACCGTGTTTACATTTTGCTTGGCAATGCAATATCTTAAGAACCCTTTGAGGGATGTTCTTCAAACTTTGCGCATATGTTGACTGTGACTCAAGGATGCACTGAGTAGACTTCAGAGGTCAAAGGTCAAAGATCAAAGTCGCTGTGACCTTATGTTCATTTTATGTCTGGATGGTCTTCAAACTTTGCACAAAATTTGACTGTGATTCAAGGATGAGCTGATTAGATTGTGGAGGTCAGAGGTCAAAGGTTCGCTGTGACCTTAGTGCAAATGTTGTGCTTCAGAATGTGTTATGCCAACATGGCGCCCTCCGTGGTGGACGTGTTTGCTCCCTCCGTTCTCGAATGCCGGCTTTTTCTTTGTTTTGTGTGCTTTTTGCTCTTTCTGCAGTGCACAAATGCCATGCACTGCGAACATACAACAGACAGGCACCGCTGGATATCGCCAACCCACACAGCCCCGACTGTGAGTGAGCAAGCTGACCCCAGGACAGCGCGTCGCAAATGTAGACGCAAGCGAGGCAAGAGTGGAGGGCTCCATGCTAGGCTAACAGCTCGCGTTAGCAGACCACCGCTGCCCAGCCTCTTGCTAGCTAATGTGTGGTCCCTGGAAAACAAACTGGACGAGCTAAGAGCCAGAATCGCAACACGACGGGAAATAAGAGAGTGCTGCGCTATAATTTTCACTGAGACCTGGCTTTCAGACAAAGTCCCAGAACTAGCCGTTCAGCTACAGACTCACCCCGTACACCGAGGACACCGGAATGCAGCCTCCTGTACTGAGACTGAGAGCACCCTGGAGGACTGCTTTGCTCAGACAGACTGGGATGTGTTTAAAGCCACAAAACACCCATAACCTCTACCTCTACATCTGCTACAAACAGGCACCCAACCGTTTATTCTCAGTACTTTCCATCAGCCAGTGTCTTCAGACTTTTCCCTTGACCCCTTTCTACATGTTTCAGACATGTTAGTCCTTGATGAAAGGAGTCTCTGTGCTGATGACCCAGGCTGACGGAATGAATAAACTCTCAAACATTGCATCATCTGTGATCACACGTCATGGCTGCAGCCCTCCTCGGGGCTGTGCCACATCTTTCCCGACAAGTGCCATGTCTTTTGGCAAACAGCTCTTTGCCTCCACCCTCTTACCCAGAGAAGTTGTTACAAAGTAGTGGCTCTCTGCCCTCTGGGAAATTCATGGGTCGAAATTCAGCAGGCTCCACCACCCAGATCTGTCTCACACGTACGTAACCATCAAACAGACAAAAGAAAACACACACACTTTCCATTCTGCCTCTGTGGGCGGGGTCTTTTGGATATATGTGTGAAACTTTCTCATGCAAACTGAGCACACATTACCCATTACACATTACATCACTGATCAGATGTAAGAACTCAGCATGGTGGTGAAATAAGACTCGTGTGGAATCAATTAATTCTTTAGCCATGATACACCCACAGCTGTGCCTGCTTTGTGGCACGTGGTGGTGGAAAGATTCAAGATGTTGGAATTTGCCAAAGTTGACATTCAGCTTTCGAGCAAGTGTGTGGTGGGATTAAAGGTGGAAAGCAGCAGTTATCTGTTAAATAACTCTCAACCGTTTGAGGCATGGCTTTCAAACTTAGCACAAATGTCAACTGTGCCTTAAAGATGAACTGAGTAGATTTTGGAGGTCAGAGGTCAAAGGTCAAGGCCACTGTGATCTTGTATAAGTTTTGCTTGTGAACACCCAACACTAACCTTCCCAAACATTGCCATTATCACTACAAAACACCCATAACCTCTACCTCTACATCTGCTACAAACAAGGCACCCAGCCGTGCTGAGGCATACCACCACCATACGGTACTTGTAGTTTATAATGTATTTATTTTTGGCCGTCTCACTAACTATTGTGGCTCTATTATATTAAAGATTGGATTTTTCACACAGAACCATTACAGCAACGTGATTTTTAAAAATTATTTGGCTTTTAATGCCACACTGGGGCGGTGGATCAAGCTTTAAACAAGACAAGATAAGATAAGATAAGATAAATCTTTATTGTCATTGCATAATCATACTTTGTACAAAAGTACAACGAAATTGAAGTACTGTCCCACATCAGTGCAAAAGAAGACATATGAATCCCA
>JBBMJY010000003.1:22974828-22985129 GCA_037833715.1 Toxotes lorentzi
TACTATGGGCTTTATCCTTAACTGTAACAGTGTCTTATAGAAATAATTGTGACTAAATATGGGTTTAGTCATAATAATAAAACTTTAACTAATTATTGCATGATTTACCTTTGACACCCTAAAGACAAGGAGCATGAATTTGTTGTGTTCAGCTGTGGACTGTACATTTAGTGTACAAGCAGTAAACAATTTCAGGTGAAAGGTGAAGTCTGAACATTTTCTGACTCACTCAGCTCTAACTGACTAAAAATGTTTTAGATATATTACCACTCACTGCTTTAATAGCTGTAACAATAAATAAAGAACTTTAATGAGTGGTGCTCTTTCCACAAACAATTAATTTATGTAATGATTCATTTTGTAATGAACTGATTAGCCAGCCCAGCCATCCAATAGTTATTTAGTGGATGCAAGCATGAAATTATGATCCTAAGTTCATCTGTGTGTGCATACAGGGTCTTTGTGCATCTGCACAGGAGAGCAGCAAAAAGCCTGTAATTACCCAAAGCCCTGTTCTCCCCAGGCAGATGATAGGGGCATCCATTTATTGACTACAAAGCCTGTCTCCCAGACAGCATGCAGAGGTTTACATACTGTACTCCAACACAAACATGTACATACATGCATAGATATGTTTGGTCGAACCATACAAAGGAGGGTGATTGCAGATAATGCACACACAGACACACACATCTAGACTTCCCTCTGACTACATTCATCCCTCAACCTAAATACACTGTCATCTTAATAATGAGGCTATAGATACTAAACTAAATCCTAACCCTGAACTGAGTAGTGAGGCTCTGTCGTTTTCACTCTGCAAAGGTCTAAAACTCAAACCGGTTCTTATAAAGACGCAAGTTATAAACACACACTTGCACACATGCTTTTAAACAATACACTTTATTGAAAGTATTTCACTGTGTGTGTGTGTGTGCGTGTGTGCATACAACTATGCTTTATCAGCCTGATCATAGCAGGTTTGTGCTGAAATTCAGATCACTTTCATACCTGGTGGTTGGGTTTACTTGGTTCAGACCAAGCTTGTTTCATGTTCACACTGACTTTTGACAAATGAGCAGAGAGATGTAAAGACAAGATAGGCCTGAGCGATTTGCCAGTGCAAATCCGAGAAGCAAGCAATGATTTCTATTCTATGAAAAACGAGCAATTACCAGGGCTAATTTCAACAATTTGACGATTTAAACATCTACACCGCCACTGCTGTATGTCGAAATGCCAGTTGCTGCACCTTCTTAAAAATCTCTGGCTGTGTTCCTCAGACTTCATCACTCTTTATCTTGTATCAGTGTCCTGTCTCCTGAGGCACCGGTTTTCAGCTCTTATCTGGTGGATGCACGAACACTTTCTTATTCTCACCCCTGACATCGTTTGATATAGTTTGATGTTGATATAGAGACTATTGACAGTGCTTCACTCTAGATGCTTACGCTAACCTTTGCTTCACAGATTTGACTGCTCTGCACAGTTTGGAATCTTGGAGGACAAAATTCAGAGCTCCTAAAGTGATAAGCTTAAAACAGCAACAGCTTCGCTACCTGCTAGTTTTCTTCTGTCTTAAACTGGTGTGAAGTAATAGATGGTTTATCTATATGGTTTAAAATAATGAAAATTCAAGTCCAGTTTCATATCCCTGTTTTTATATGTGTGACCCTTTACTGTCATCACTAATTCTCATTCTCCATCTGTCTCTCCTTCCTCTCTCTTTTCTTTTTCTCTTTATCCTCTGTCTGGGTTTTGTGTTATAGCCAACTGCGTCCCTCAGTGCCAGAATGGAGGAATGTGCCTCAGGCCTCAGCTCTGTGTCTGCAAGCCTGGCTCAAAGGGGAAGGCATGCGAACAGAAGACGGTGTCCACGCATCCCTTTCCAGCCCCACCAGGGAATGAACCCACCAATGGGCACACCACTGGTCACACTAATGGACACAGTGTAGTACCCCAGCGGCCCATACCACAGAAAGTGCCTCCTAATGGTTATGCTTCTGCCCCCCCACCAGCCAGCAACATGGCTCAGATGAAGCTAACTGTAAAGCCAGCTCCACAGCTTGTGAGACCACATTACATTCAACAACACATCCAGCAGCAGTAAGTAGCATGCTTTGATTCAACCTTTATTTGTTCAGGACAAATGCAGCTGACCTGCATGCTGTCGTCTACCACCTTAAAATTCATACAGGTTCACCAATGACTCAGTTTCCCACTGTTGAGCAGCCCGATGATTCGGCTGCTGATAATCATTGGGCATCTCCACTGGAACAGCTGCAGGGTTCAAGGTCTCGATCAAGGCCATGGCACTGTATGGTGATAGAGTATCTTTTTGTCCATGGAGTGGAGACACTGGGTTAATAAATCACAACATCAGAAAGATAACAAAATCACTTCAAAGATAGATCATGGGGTGTTATTTATAAAAATAGACTAAGAAAAAACAGGTATACCCTGAAATTTTTACAGACCACATTTATTCATATCATGTAGCAATTTTTGTGCAATTGTCACATGTCCAGTTAATCCCTTTTTAATAACATGTACATCACAGTGAGCATAGGAATAATCTGATTTCAAATCTGTTGTGACGAGGTCATGGGAGCAGGTCACTGGACTGTACACGTCATGAAAACATAGATGTGTGTGGTGGTTTCAAAACTCATGAATTTACACTTCACACAGACACCTTCAGCATTGGAGAGGACCCCGCTGCAGATTAGAGTTCTGCACGGGCCTAAAACCAAGACCTGAAACCAGCCTGTACCCATGTCTTTCACACCCAACCCAACCGGTACTGTTGAATTTGAGACCCGAACCTCACCTTAGGCTGAGGCTATATTCCACAAAGTTACATGCCTGCTTTATAGAGGCCTGGGTTAGATTGGGTCAGATTGCTGAGCTGAAGATATAACTCAGATAGAAAGCATGGTATTTCTGTTTCATATTGACAACAAAGGTTCCCTAACCTCTGTTATTTTGTTATCTACCAGAAACCATTAAGAGTGTGCGTCACTTTACTAGTAGCCCTGACCATGACTGTCTATAAAATCTACTATAATACACCATTACTAAATACAAATGCAGAATCCGAAGTTAATGCAGTACAAGTCTCTAAAAAGCCAATCCAGCAGTACAACTGCCAATTATCAGCCCTACAACCAAAACAATCCCAATAAAAGCCCACCAGTACATATGGTACAATATGGAGCCATAAATTTCAAAATACATCCAGTCTTAGCATTTTGTGAGCAAACTGTAATATATAACACACTACAGCTGCAAGCACAAAAGGCTCTCTGAACGTCTCTGTGGAGCATCTGGGCTTGTTTAACTGAGTGTACCATCACGTTGAAGAACGGAACCTTTCTTCTGATTCATCACCTCAGAGCTATTTCAAGCAAATTGAGAGCAGTTCCAGCTATTGAACCAGCTCTTTGAATCAACTTCTTAATCCTGTTTCTGTGATTGAGTGTGATACTGTTACTCTGGGAAACCACAGCATGAAGCAGCCACTGACCATGATGTTTTGATAGATAATATCAAACAGTTACCTCAAAGCAGACACTTTTCTTGTGGAGTGGGGTTGGTGGGCTGTATTATGTCTGGAATGAACATCTAGTTGATTTAGGACATCTAGGACATCACAGAGTAAGCTGAAGACACTTTCTCAAATTTGCTTTTCAGTGTCACTTTTTCATTCTGTCACTGATGATTGTTAGCTGTCAGCTTTAGTGCCACAGCAACCTCTGGCCCCATGTTATCTTGAATAAAAATGATCCCAAAGAGTTTCAAGAATACAGAATTTAAATTTGGGTAAGGGACAGAACTGCTACTTGGGAAAGAAACAGTTACATCAGTGCTTCCCCAATAATGATGACCGAATTTTGATTAAAATCATGAACCTGTTTTTGTGGCCTAGGAGCAGTAAATTCGGGATTATTACAACACAGCTAGCCCACAATAGCCTTTAAAGTTATATTTTTGCTGTTCAGCATTTTTCTGCATCAAGTTGTTTCCCTGCAGCCTTGGTATAAAAAACGTTCTGAGGCCAGGTCCACAGTCCTGGGTTTTTGGGAGCTTCTGCCTCAAAGGACTTAAGTGTCCTGAAGATAAAAACCTGGATTACAACTGCAGTATTTGTATTGTCTGCCTGTATCAACAAGAACATCCAGATGTGTATGCTGAACCAGTGACCATTTCTGCTACAAGCAGCTAACGTTGTTCCCGTCCACTTTCTGGCTAATTGTCTCTGTTGAAAGACAGTTAGACAATTAGCAGTAATCTCTCTGTTGATATAGAGCATCAATCCTCCCCATTGTTTTTTTGCTTCACGCCTACTCATAGTTTACTGCTGGAGTCCAACAGTATGGTTTCTGTCAAACATTACCCCAAACTGGTGTGAGGCTTCATCTGTTGATAATATCACAGGCAGAATATTTAGTAGCACACTGACTCTTTTTTTTTTTATTTGACAGCATGGTGAGGACTGCAATACAACTCTACACAAACCCTGATACGAACACAGGGAATATCCACACTTTTATTTTTAAACGTGAATCTCTCACTCTGAAGGCTGTTTTAGTGCAGTTTGCCTGGCCTCACTCTCATGATCACCATCAATCAGCTTAATAACGGTTAGAATTTCTCCCAGCACTTTCATTAGTGGAGTTGAAATGCCACTAACTCCTGCTGTGGTTCACCGTTGGTTTATTTTGCATGCCTCTATAGCAGACGACCAGAGAATGTGCAGTTGCATCAGACGCCTTGTCATGAATGTTGGCACACGTCAGACCAGGCTTGCGATACTAATGAATGATATTTAAAATGTAAATGAATCCATTTTATGTGCTGTGTTTTACATGTGCTCTAAAATGTCAAGGGTTTTTTTTTAATGCGCTGCAGAGGCACAAATAATTGCTTCCAGGTCTGCGTTCTCGAAAGCTGCTCTGAGTTTGCAGAAGGGATTTATCTTTCAAAAGAAGCTATTCTCCATTTGGTTTGAGCAACAGAGCAGTTTTGTTGTTGTTTGTTGTTGATAGGATAAAAGAATATGTCTGTAATCCGCAGGTAAGGAACTTCTCCTCAGGTCAGTCGGGTGGTCAGAGAGGTCAGTGAAAGAGATTGTAAAGTTTAATATTTATCACAAACAGTGACTTCAGAAACTATTCAGACCCCTTCACTTGTTTCACTTTATTTTGTCGTTTTTGCCCATCAGTCTACACTTAATAACCTATAATGACAAAGTGAAAGCATGTTTTCAGAACAGAGGCCTTGGGAACAGAAGCCTTCTGTTCCCAGGAGCATGGTGGCCTCAATAATCATGAAATACAGTAAGTTTGGAACTTTGTACTCTTCCTGTAGTTGGTCGTCTGGCCAGACTGAGTAACCAGGCAGGAAGAATCCAATTCTGACTCTAACAGAGTTTCAGAAGTCCTTTGCAGAGATGGGAGGAACTGCTGGAAGGCAGCACTCCATCAATTAAGCCTTTATGGTAGAGTGGCTAGATGGAAGCCACTTTGAGTTAAAAGGCATGTGACATTCCACTTGGAGTTTGCTAAACGACATTTAAAAGGTTCTGGGAGCCTGAGGAAAAAGATTTTTTGAAGCTGAGCAGCAGAGTGGTTTCTGGACATAGCTCCAAGAGAGTCCAGTACAAATACCAATCAGTTTTCACAGCATAAGCAGCAGGAAGAAAAACAGGAAGCTAGTCTAGTCAAGTCAAGTCAGTTTTATTTATAAGGTGCAGAATCATTGCAGAAGTTATCTCAGGGAACTTTTGATATAGTGCAGGTTTAGACCAAACTGTTTATTATATTATACATTTCCTCCATGAGTGGCAACAGGTAGGAACCTTGAACGGTCTCATGGTGGTTGGCTCGGACGAAAGAGTACACAGTGCAGGTTCCACATAGTAATAATAACAAGGCTAATAATACCAAGACATTAAAAGGACTAATAATTGAATTAATCATAAGACTAACAATAAGAATAGAAAAAAAGAATCATAATAAGAATAAAAATAGGACTAATAATAATTATAATTAATTAGTCAAATTATGGGGGCAGTGGGTGGCCCACAGCTGCAGATCCAGACTCTAGAACACCAGAGGCAGATGAACCTGCAGAGAGCAACAGCAGAGGAAAAGAGAGAGACAAAAAAGAAGAGGGAAGACGAGTACAGATGGTGAGGGAGAGGAGAAGAGAGGAGTTCAGTGCATCATGGGAAGTCCACGGCAGGCATAAACCTATAGCAGCATAACTAGGGGATGGTTCAAGGAAAGCATGAGCTGGAACTAACTATAAGTTTTATCAAATAGGAAAGAAGAAGCAACACCAATGACCGTAGTCAAATGTGTTCCTGGAGCCAGAGTGGGCGGTCCTGAATCCTATATAAAACTGCTGGCTAAGGAAAAATAGAAATATAGTAAGACTATTTGTAACGGGGAGTCTAAGTCACAGGCCCTGGACAGATGAGTGGAGTTCAATCAGTTTATTCACAAGGTGCAAAAACAATAAGAGGAAAGAAAGGATAGAGGAGGGATTCCGGAACAGCGTGGCAAGATCGGCTGTAGTGGTGGTGAGATGGCAGGACAAAGACCGGTGGAGACTGCAGATTGGAGCAGAGCGAATAAATCCAAGAAGGTCAGGTAAGTAAATCCACGAATAGAAGACACTAGGTTGAGCACAGAGAATAAGTCACCAGAGAAGATGACGGTACGATCTGGCGAGGGTAGACAGGAACACCGAGCCTCTTATAGGTAGACATACTGATTGCGCCCAGGTGTGTGCAATCAGCCTGATCAGGAGGATGGAGTAGGGAGGAGCTGCCCCAGAATCCACAACCTGAAAAAAAAACACCCACAAAGACACACACACCCACAAAGACACACACACCCACAAAGAAAGAGAAACCCCAGAAGCAGCAGAGCTACTTCATGACACTATTATTCATGTTGGCAGTAACGGCACCTGGTTACACCTGATTATCAGAGGTAACTAACATTAATATTGAGTTGGTGTGCATGTGTTCAAAGACAGTGTCAGGCTCAGTAGTTTTCTCTGGGCCCCTGCCTAATCTGAACGGTGATGACTCATAGAGCCACATGTCATCATTCAACCACTGGCTGTCGAGGTGTCGAGCAAACGATGTGGGCTTTGAAGATAATTTTCTTATAACTTTCTGGGGAAGACCTGGTCTGATTTGTAGAGATGGCATCCATCCCACTTTGGATGGAGCAGCTCTTTGCAGCATGCAGATGTGTTTAGTTGAGCACATCATTTACACATTTAGCTCTGATTGTACAGTTGTTTTCTCTTATTGTCGCGCACAAAGTAGCACTAGCTCATTAGTTTACCCAGTCATGCTTCCACACATTGTTTTTAAGTCCTGGTAGCTTATCATAGTTAATTCATATTGAATGGTGAACCTGTTTACCATGAGGATCTGCTTTTCCCACATTTGTTTACTTATACTTTTACATACTTGAGTTGAGCTCAGCTGCTAAGAGCTAACAGGATATGATGCATTTGGGCTACCAACCTATGGATTAATAGTGTCTTAACCAGAGGCTTTAGTCAAACCTGTACTATAATGGTTATACAGTGGGTCCCTTTCCAAACCATCCTCATTTCTTTAAATTCTCACTTGTCAGGTGATGAATCATGTAATTCGTAGCCAGTGCTTGAAGAAAAAGAAAGGGTGCAGACAAATTTCTGGGGAAAGTGTTGTCTGTGTCAGCAATAGGATGGCTAGATGCACTAATATATCAGTGGCACTGCAATTCCCATTTGGTTTATGTGTGCTTATAAGGCTAGGAAGTGATGGAGAGAACTTTCCCGTCATTGCAGCCCATAAATCATGGTGGACAGGATAATGCTATTGTAATGGCTGTCACTGTGGTTCAGCTGCAAGGGTCAAATGCTGATATCTGGGTAAATAGAGAAGACCACTCAGAGTAATTCACTGCTATTTTTCACACAAACAAAAAGCATACTCCTGTGGTTTGATACAGAATTACAGGAAGAGACTGTCCATTCTTCCTGCAGGAGTTTCAGACCCTGACTGTGTTAATGAAATGAATGGCTGGAACTAGTTTAGCTACACTACAGCTGGCCAAGATGTTAACTCTTGATGATGATGCAAATGTTTGTGCCGGCTGGGAGTTGTATTTGAATATGGTAAATCTGAATTTGTGTTTCAGAATTTTGAGTAAGACTTTGACAGTGACTGTAAACTGAAATTGTATGCCCTATTGTTTAAGGTTTTCAATCTGATTGAGGTTATATTAAATTTGAGAAAATTTATATTTACAAAGTTACAAAGGACCAAAGATGAAAAAAAAATAGCAACCTTTTCAGATTTACAGGATTGTAGCAGTAGCTCTCTGGAAAACAGTATTAAAAGAGAGATGACCTCAGCCTCAAAAATATTCAGCACGTAACAGTTCAAGCAGCCAAGCAGAGCTGTCAGTGGGGCTAGAGTAAAACCACTTTCTCTGCCACGGTCCTGGTCCGAGTCCTTTAAAACTGGGTATATGTCGACGCTTTGTCCGATCCAGCACTTATATGTGACATCTTGATCTTGATCATCTTAAATTATTGAAATGATATGAATGAAGCTTCAACGGGGAGAGTGTGCCTCCTGAAGCGTACATGTGCAATCAGCAACATCATTTTGTGCTTGTCACTCCCACTTACACACCCATTATCTAGAAGCAGAGCGTGACCACAAGAACTGTAAAGAGGTGGACACAAGAAGCTAATGAAACTCTGCAGGGATGTTTTGAGGCTACGTACTGGAATGTACTCTGTGAGCCCCATGGAGGTGACAGCAGCTCTATGACACACTGCCTAGCAAAGTACATAAACTTCTGTGGACAACACCATCCCCAAACACCATCAACCTGAAGGAGCCTCCAGGGATGGGGACAGGCACTAACGTGTGCAGAGGGAACTGAAAGTCAGACTGAGAGATAGGTGACAGGTGCCGACAGGAAGAAGCTCCAGTAAAACAGTAGGAGGATGTGTGTTCTGGTAAGAAAAAGGTCACAGGTTTTGTGGATAAGGGGAATCTCTAACAGGATCAGCATAGCTCAGCAACGTCCAGTTGCCATCTCCTCCCCCTCCAGCCACACAGACACCATCTCCTCCTTACCCCCTCCAGCTGCTTCCCTCTCACACCCCCCCAGTGATTAATAACAGCAGCTTACACTATTACTTCCCACAACTGCCATAATGGACTTCAAAACAGCTGATGATGGAGCTGATGATGCCACCATCTTCCTGCTTCAACAAGCCCTTTCTCTCTGGGACAAAGCAGGCAGCACTGTGAGAACCGTGTTCTTTGGCTTCCCTTGTGCCTTTAACACAATCCAGCCCTAGAGATGCTTGTGTGGGAGAATAGTCAGACCAGCCTGCAGCGAAACAACCATGCAACGTTCAAAGTCACTTAAATCACCTTCCCTATTCTGATGCGTGGTTTGAACAGGTCATCTTGACTGTGTCTACATGCCTAAATGCATTGAGTTGCTGCCATATGATAAGGCGCTGAAAAGGTTCAATTCAATTCAGTTTTATTTATATAGTGCCTTCCATAATCAAATTTGTGTCAAAGCGCTTTACAGAGACCCAGAGCCTGACCCCAGAGCAAGCACTTAAGGTGACCTAATAAAGTGGCTGATGAGTGTATATCACAGTTTGTCCAGCTGTGAGGATGGGTACCTGAACTGGTGCTCGGCAACACAAAGGACTGCCCCCTCACCTTCTCTGTTCACCCTGTATGTAAGAGGAGGTAGAGTACAGAGACCTGGTGGACCGCTTTGTGACATGTTGTGGGACTAACCACCTGCTCTTGAATGTGGCCAAGACTAAGGAAATGGGTGGGAACTCCAGAAGGACCAAGACTAGGTTAAACACGATTTCCTTTCCCCCTTTCAGAGCTTTTATCAGTATGTTCTAGCTAGTGCAGTGTTCTTGGTTGATGATTCTCTTCTGCGTGAGGAGGCAGGACACCTCTGACAGAATACTTTGTCTTTGTAACAGGAGAGACAGCTCGCTCAGACTTTTGTTTATCACCGGATGGTCGCATCTGTTATATATCACATAAATCTGATCTTTCAGGGTTTGTGCAGTGCATTCAGAAAGTATTCAGGCCCCTTCACTTTGTTCACATTTTGTTATGTTGCAGTTTTATGATAAAATTGTTTAAATTACGTTTCTGTCAGGTTGGATGTGGACTGTCAGTGGACAGCCATTTTCAGGTCTCTCCAGAAATGTTTGATTGGGTTCAAGTC
>JBBMJY010000003.1:23025589-23044546 GCA_037833715.1 Toxotes lorentzi
TGATAAAACTGTTGGAGAAGCGTAGGTTGATGTCCAAAAGCTCCTGTCGGGTGTACGACGTTAAAGCAAAGCTGTTCTGTAAACAGAAGTTATTTTTCCTTTTCCAGTGAACATCCAGAAAATTATCTAAAGCCCCGAAAATCTGTGACAACTTCTGGGGTAATATATATGTAATGAAGTCTAATTCCTGAGGAAAGTGCCAAAGAATCCCTGAGGTTTATGAATCAAATTGATTTACAAACATGAACTGTTGGAAGTTCATGTTGTTCAAGTTGGAAAGAAGAATCCATTTGCTCATAAACAGTTAGACACCATCTCTGAGTGGCTACAGCTACACACACATCATCTACAACGTGTTACAGTTTTATTAGATGATTAGTTTGAAACTAGAGCCCAACCACGCTAATGGTCCCCATTAGTCAATATTAGCTTAGCACAGATGTACCGGTACATACTGGATGTCAGCAGAAGAACACCAAGACATTGCAGTGCAGACATGCCACAGTTAACGTCAAAAACAGAGGACCATCATCAGTATAGAGGCTGATTTTATGTTAGGATCCCCCAGCACGTTCCCCATGATGTCTCAGTGAGTTCCGTGTGTGTTCTGCTCTATTTAGAGTTTGAGAACAGCTAAATAGAGCAGAGTGATTAATACACAGCCCTGACAAATGTTCAGTATGATTCCTTTTAAATAAACAACTGAAATGCAAAGTTGATGAGCCACACTGTTCAACACTGAACTGTCTCCAGTTATTTTATTCTTAGCAGACGTGGTGGAGCTTGTGGTGGGATGCCATCTTGAGCAAGTTATCATGCCATGGTTTGTGTTGAGTGCACCCATGGACCCAACAATGTGTCTTAGACTGTTTATCAGGAATTTAATTGTAACTCAAATTGTGATTCGAGGGAGATGCCCAAAGTTATTCCGAGACAAATCCTGGAAAGTGTTCTCATGTTCCACAAGAGGTTTTGTTCTAGTACCTAGCTTTTATAGGCTTTTTTAACTCATATAATTAGTTATATGATTTGCACTTTTGCACTTTCACTTGTATGATAAGCACTTGTATTTGTTTTTTTAATTATTTAGCTAAGTTCAAAGAGATCTGTCCTGGTGGAATGGGCTACACTGTTCTACCAAATCCACCTGTCAATAAGCCAGTCACCGTTTACCAGGAACCCATTGACCTGCTACCTCCTCATCCCCTGCCAACACCAGAGAGACCAGTGGAAGCTTTTGGGAGACCAGAGGACATTATACCAGGTGAGCCTCACACATGTAATACTGCACTGTCACGTGTGAAAACTGTTGTTTATCAAAAGCTAGATATTTCCCAACTGCTGTAAGCTTCAGATACAGACTAATGAAATCAAATGACCTCTCACCCTTGTCACAGTTTACTAAAACTGAAACAATGGCAGAACCATGTTATCCATTTTTGAGAAACTTGTCATCAGGTAACGGGGGAGCCAAACAGACCGAGCAACTTTGCACTCAGTAATTTCTTCTAGCTTCTCCTGGGTATTCCCAAAAATTCCCAGTGCAGCTGGGAAATTTAGATCATCCAGTGGGCACCAAGGTCCCTCTCTCAGGTCTGTCATTCCCAGAACATCCCAGGATGTTGCCAGGACGCTAAACAGTTAGCCAAACTGCATCTGTTGAGTCCTCTTGATGCAAAGGATTGCAAGGGGGGTGAACGCATGCGTGATTGTCAATTTCACAGTTGTTTGACTTGTGAATAAGACTCTGATGTGCCACTGTTCCATGTAGAAGATGTGTTTTTTCTAATAATCTGAGGTTGTCAGATTATTAGGGAACCTCACTGCAAAAGCTCTGAGTTCTTTGGTCTTCAGTGTAAACTTTGAAATTGATGTTAGAACTTTGCCAGTATATCTACCAACCACAGTGTTTGAATACTTAAATATCCTTTGAGATCAGCTCATGATAAAATTTCATCATCAAGCTTCTAGGAGTAGGATGCCAATAGAAAGACTGACCATAATATTCTCTTTCAGTTTTGCCAAAGTTTTGTCCCACTAGTTTTCACTGAATTACAACAACAATTACATTCATTAGGAAACTGGTGCAAAACAGCCGGCCATTTTAGAAAAACCTAATAAAAAGGTATGACAGAAAGGTAAGTTTTGCATTTGACAAAGAGTAAAGCTTGAGTTTACTTGCTTCACAGAGCAGAAAACTACAATGTGATTTTGTTCATCGCAGAATTTGCCATGAAACGGTTAAATTCTTTCTTCTTAGCAACTTTCAAACATTATTATGGTTCAGCTGTATATCACCTGGCATAGCTTTAAGTGACTGAATGAACTAAATGTTGTGTCAAAGAAGTCAGTATTTTTGAAGGATTTCATTAGGCAAGGCAGAAGGAGACTTTGCTTTTTGTGCCTTTCTAATCTGTTGTTTGACGTGTGGTCTCAGCCGCACAATGTCAGTGGGATAACAACAGTCTTACTTTTGCAAAGTACAGCTCCAAAAATAACACTAGAGATCCTGATTTATGAGTCCTCTTGCATGTGATTAGGAACGCAGATCTTAAAAGAAGCATCCCTCTTGGGACGTTTGTTTGTTGAGGATAGGGATTAAAGTGCTTTGGCTCACTTCACATTCCCTTCAGCCCACAGGCTGCCAAAAGGGGGGGGGGATAAACCTGGCTGAGAGAAGCAAAGAAGCTTCGCCCTCTCCTGTTATTATTCAGGACATTCTTGGCGGAAATCTCGGGAAGGAGAAACTTTTCAACATCTTAGCCAAAGCCAGGCAGCGTTCAAATTACTGCTAAGCTTCTCTGGAGCAGAGGAGTACAGAGTTTTCAAACCACACAGGACAGGCCTTAAAAAACTGTCTGACGGAAATCCAAAACCCAAAACCTGCGTAGATTAGTGTTTGGATACCACCAGAATTGAATGTGGCGCCTGGCAGTCATACAGATTGTCATTTAGCAAAAGGTATTTATGCAATTAAGGTGTTTCACATACCTGAGGTTGATCTTCTTTGGCTTTGTCTCCTTTTGTCTTTGCATTTAATCTATTGATTGTGGCGGGACGGGGCTTTTTCTTGTGATTACTGAAACATTATTTTGTGATTTTTGCAAATTGTGCAAGCTGTTGTGCTGGAACTATTGGAACTTAAATATGCCCACTTAAACAATGAAACCATTCTGCATATTCATGACAACAAAGATTTACTTCTTCAGGAACTGCGGCTGAGAGCTAGGGACAGGTTCGGGAAGTTGTAAGGTACTGAGAAACTAGCGTGTTGGTTTTGGTTCCTTCATTGGATTTTTTGGACAATAACAAAAACAGAGAACATAGAATTGCTTTAGGAAGTGAACACCATGATGTTTTTTGAAATTACGGATTAAACTGTGTTTGTTAAAACATTAAAACCCAGTTTACCATGACCAAAACATTACAATTTTGATGTTCACAGTATATTATGTTACAAACGTACACTTTTGTTTCTTTTTTTTTTTTTTCCCTTTGGTCAGTAGCAACAACTGCACCAGATCAGGTAGGTTTGAGAGCTTTAAAGAGCAAAACTGTAGAAGCAGTGTGCATGCGCAGACACCCCCCCCTACCCCCCGCCACTGAGGGGTTGCAGAATCACCTGTGCATGAGTCAGCAACATTGCTGCATGACTTTGGCTGGTCAACACAGAACAGTTAGTCAATGTGTACACCTTTGATGTGTATGTATGTATGTATACGCAAGTACCAAAAATAGACAGACCAAACTCCTGGACTGTGTTCCCAACAGATCCAGACAGAAGTCTATGCAGAAGTGGCAGGTAGTCTTTGCTTTCTGGCTTGCTGACTGAGCTATTCATTCTTGCTCTGTTATAAAACTTCAGTCAGTTGCCATGCAAGCTAAATGCTAATCTTTTTCCCAGCATAACATCTGTTTTGCATGTCAGATGCAGTGCGCAAAGCTTAAATTATGACTTTTGGACTGAAACATATGCATACAGTGCTTTGTTGACCTCGTCCCTTTGGTATTATTGTCTATTTTGTTGTTGAAGGAGCTGGTAGTTCCTGTGTTTAGTAATAGGCCAGTAATTGAACCTATCCTGCTCCAGCTCTCTCCGGGTGTGTCCACTGTCAAGATGGAGGCAGCCTACCCAGGTGTCTGTTTCACTATCCTTTATACTTTGTGGACAGTGGCCAGGTTAGGACATCTCAGATTGAAGTTGTCAAGCTTAGAGTACTTTGTCAGTCTCAGCTGTAGCTCAAGTCCAGTTATATTTTGTAGGGTTCAGTTGTACTGTAGAATGCTAATATTAGCACTTATTCATTTAGCAAATATTTTGAGGAAACAAGCTTGCTGATATGAAGAGTCTGTTAAGAGTGATGTCCTTGAAAGGCCACTGTTCTGTGATCTGTTTACAGTTGGAAATAGATGAAGTGATTAGTAACATTCATTGATTATTTTTGTACCACATGTTCTTCTTCCAGAGTTTTATTGTTTAAAGCCACAAATAAAACCAAGGCTTAACCCTTAAACAGCCATTTCTATGTAAGTTTCACAGAAGCAGAGAAACATATAGAACAGTGTGCATTCTAGAACATGTGTAACGTGCAGCTGGGTTTTGTGAGAGTCATTTATATATGGTGGTATTATGCCACCTCACAGCCTAAGAAGCTCTTCTGCAGTCAGGTGGTATGACCATGTATCACTTGTCAAACAGCATCAGCATCTGTAGCTGGGGTGGGTATTATCACCACACTAGTATTTCTGATTCTTGTTACATGACCATTTATGTTCTAGGTGGTTTCAGTAACCCACTGCAGATCCTTCCAGGTCTGGACCATGCACGTCCCATGCCAATTTCTTCCCAGTCAGGATGCTTTCTACTGCACCTCTAGAAAAGTTAACTGAAACTTGACATGGGAATATTGCCTTCTTAAGACGTACAGCCCGCTTTAGCAGGGTGAATATATGTGATGTCCATGAAGGGTACTCTGTGATACTGATTAACAGCAACCTAGAAATGTTCACCCCTCCAGATTGCTACTAGAGTTTCCTTCAGATTTGAAGCCTCATCATTGTTATAATCCAGCTGAAAACATGGTTTCGTCTGCACACTTCACAACAGAGTCCTCTCCATGTTGGACGCTGCAGTTGTGGATGTAGAGGCTGTCCCCTCTTGTTCACCCTGTACATCCACAGCTCCAGCCGTGGAGTTGAGCAGTAAAGTGGTAGAGGTGTGACCACCAGCCTGAACTGTCACAGGTCTTTTTGTGAAGAATTTGAAAATCCACTTGCATTATGCTGAATGCTGTCTTGAATACTGAAATCAGCAGAAATGTGTCGGTCACGAACAAAACGGCTCTTTGAAGTGAACGATGGGAGCCGACTTCTGCCTGGGAGCCGGAGCCACTTTGTTTTTTGTTCTGTTCACGTGATTGGTCAACTACCTGATGAGGAGGGGCAGGGGTGGGGGTTACAGACATAGGGAGACGCGAGAGAAAGAGAGAGTGAGAGCAGCCGCTACAGAGACAACAGGCTGGAAAGGTGAGAAAATGAGTGACCGCAGGAAACACAGTAAAATTTGGATGCATTTCAATTACATCGATAATACAAAGGCAGAGTGTAGAGTATGTAAGGTTAAAATCTCATATCGAGCAGGCTCTACAAATAACGTGCTCAGTATACAGAGTATATACATTATATATATATTATATGGATAAATGTTTATTATCCATATAAATAATAAACATTTAATATGATTATAAACATATAGGTTTTTGTACATTAGTAATTCATTTTACACACAATTTTACGTTATTTTGGTAATAATTTAAGCAACAAGGGCCAAGGTTGTTATCAGGTCCCTTTATTTCCATTCCCGTCCTCTGTAGTCCAGTTTTGGTGATCTCTGGCCTGCTCTAGCCTCAGATTGCCTGTGTTAGCTGCTATGGGTGGTCCCCAGGGCAGTATTCTTCTATTAAGAATTTTCAGAGTTGCCGCTGTTAAACAGTTTGATTGCAGAGTCCCTCTTTGCAAGTTATGGCCTTGAATAAATGTGGTCCTCTCTAGTCTCTGTCAGTGTCAGCATGTGTCTGCAGAGTGTATGGTGTTGCTTCACTATTGGTGGAGTGAAAGGATGGAGAGCTGTCTGTCTCCCCTAGACTTTGATACAGTGCAAGATGATGATGACAGAAAGTAAATAATGAGACTGCAAAGAAATAAATACTGTATTAACTGCTAACACAGTCTTCGTCTAGAATACCTGCTGTGATTCCATCTATTTAGACATATTGACTAGTGAACACTCTAGGCTCTCATCTCTTTCATGAATATGCAACCCCTGGCTACCAACATAAATGTATTGCAATGGAGTTCCACAGTGAACATGAATGGGAATTAGACTCAACTCAGTTCCTGCAGAACCGGACCACAATTGCATATATTGCAGTGTAAAAGACCAAACACCAAATTGGAGCTTCTTTGTATGACCGGCTAATCTGCTCATCCTTTCAACTTTAATGGCTCTCAGAAAGTGAATAAAGAACTATTCCTGAAATGTTGTCAAGACAGTTTTTGAAACATGCAAAGCTTCCAGTGGCATTGTGGTAAATACAGCGGAGTGTCATCTGCATAACAGTAAAATACTGTGCATACTATGTTTTTATTTAAGCCAAATATACAGTGTGTAGGCTGCTAAAACGTCCTAGAGTGATTAAGATGTAATCAGTGATCAATGTGATATGTTTGATAAAGAAAATATGTTGAAGTAATGAAGTTTAATGGAATTAATGTATGTTTTTGTTTTTGTTTTTTTGCTTTGGTAGAAGTTGTTGAGAGGACCTCTCCACCTGCACCAGTGGAGATCCTCCCCTCTAATGCAGGCCAGGACATTGCTCCCACCCAGTCAACCGGTAAAAAAATAAATAAATAAATCTTTATTATTTTATTTTTTCTTTTACTTCATTTTTACATTTCTGTTTTCTTCTTTTCTTCTTTGTCCTTGATTCGACTTTTAGTGGGGCAAACAAAACTGCCAATACTTTGTTCATGAAGATTTTATTTTACTCTATTTACATATACATATAAGATAAATTGTGAAATATGTATCCTTTAGTTAGTGAACTAAGTTTACTTAAGTAGAAAGTTATTATTCTGAGCCAACTGACATTAGGTCATTTAGTAAGTTCAGTTTTAACTACTGTTAGCATTGCGTCTTGTAATTTGAGGTATGTGTCTTGTGAGGAGCAAAGTAAATGTTTGAGCAGTTTCTATTACTGATTGCACCTCTGACACGCACCTCCAATCATGTTTCATGGATTGGACTCCATGTTTGTTAGCTCCTGACTCCTGTTAGCTGTTATGCGTTTACACACTTTTCCCAAATGTTTCAATGTCGTACTCAGTATGGACAAGAACATTGGCAAGAGCAGTACGATTTCTGTGTAATAAGTAACATTGTTTGTTCTGAAATGTAAGTTTGATGAAGATCTGACATATTTATACATGAATGCAGATAATTTGAAAAGGTTAATTTGCCTTGGCCCCTGCTTTTGGGGATTTAGAATCAAGTCTTAATCAGTAGGTAGAGCTCTGTCAATCTTATATTGACTGAATATTGTTGATTTTCTCAATCAGGCGTGCCCACATCAGAAAGTGTCACAGTAATATTCATGGTGATGGTGCTGGAGGTTTGGTGAAACGACTGTAGCTGAAACTAACTGCTAACACTGGTCAGTCCTCTCAGCTAGCTAACTTGCTATCTTGTTCATTAGAAAACCAGACAATGCGTTAAAAGAAGAGTTAGAGAGTTAGAGAGGAGCGTTATATTAATATAACAGGCAGTAGTTGTGACATGACCAGGTAAACTTGAAGGATATGTTGATGCAGGCCTGAAATAATGAGACATATAGACAGTCTCAGAGGGACAAGGTAGGTGTTCATTAGGGAGAGTGTCTTCATAAATGACTGTGCAGAAAACCGTTTGAATGAAGGGAAACAGGGAAATGTTTGGCTTTATTAAAATATCAATTAAAAATCAACAAGTTTCTCTTCATTGAATTGCATTCTACCTCCCCGCAGTCAAGATGTGAACCTGTGATACTTTTACTAGTTAAGCAGTTAACTTGTGGTACATTAAGGGTATGCAGTTCTTGCTTCTGGTTCTTAGTAATATTTAGTGAGACCCATGATTAGTTCTAAAACTGCTGCTGCATTTATCCTCTCCTGTCTCTCTCCTCTGTATCAGAAGTGGATGAGTGCCAGATCAACCCTTATATTTGTGGCCAGGGGATTTGTTACAACACAGCTGAGGGCTACGCCTGCCACTGTGATGAGGGATACCACCTGGATGATGCCCAAACCACCTGTGTAGGTGAGGAGTCCAGCACTGTTTTCATTTGCATTTAGACAGTGGTTTCTTGCTGAGCTGCAGCTGCAGTCTCAATATTAAATAAAAAGAAGGAATTTTGTACCAAAAATCACAAAGACTGTGACTTTTGTCCCCATCACATACACTAAAATCCCATTAGAGATCTTTTCAGAGCCAGTATCAAGCAGAGGTATGATTACAGCGACAAGTAACTGCTCAGAGTACATACAGGGCAAGCATGTGAGCTTAATAACTAAATGGACATCAATTCTTCTCTTCTTGGCCAGTATGGACAGGAGGTATTACAGGAAGCCTACACAGTATATGGTACATGTTAGTCTCATATTAAGGTAAACTTGAAATAGTGTGACCTATTCCCTACGTTTTTCAGGATTCTTCAGCTTTGGGACCAGAGGACATGCATATTAGAGTTTGCATTGATGCTCTGGTTGAACAGACTCCCCATGCATGTGAATGCCACAAAAATAATACCTTTTTATTGGACACAATAGCTCACATATTGATAATACAAAGAGTTATTTCTGAGTGTGTGTAACCACCTGAAATTTCATCTATCTACTATCAATATAAAGTCCTCAGGAACAGCACTGGGCCAAGAAGACTTTTTCACAAACACCCAGAAATTTCTTTTGGTATAAAAGAACACAGGCACTGAGGTAAGGCACTCAGGAGCAAACTTAAACGTCACATCCCCAAATATTTGTCCTGAGACCTTTATATCTAAATATCAGAGGCTTCTTATAGGCAACCAGGTAAGTTGGGCAAGGTGTGTGTTTTTTTTATATGCCATTCAGATGCAGGGAAAGAACAGGAAGGTGAATGTAACACACAGACTTATGCTTATCCTTGGTCTGTGCTCACAGAGCCACTGTCATTGGAATTCTGTTATAATTCTAATAATAGAATTATAACCATAATAATAACCACTTCTTCTAATACATCCATGATAACTGTACTACCTTTTGGTGGTTGAATTCAGTAACACCATCAATATTCTTTGCGTGACAAATGATCTAATTTGGGCCTTATTTTTATTAGCCGCCACAGTTACACATTAGGTTACAACATGGACTTCTGTTCAGTTCTACACTAATGTTGTCTTGTGTTGCGTGCTCTGGTTTGTGTGTCCAGATGTAGACGAGTGTCTGGAAGACCCATCTTTGTGTTTCGGCGGTCGCTGCAGGAACACAGAGGGCGGCTTCCTGTGTGTGTGTCTGAGGGGATTCCATGTCGACCAAGAAGGAACCAGCTGTGTTGGTAAATACTTGTGAACATATTTGAATGTTTCTCTGAAAAAGTCACACACACGCACAGACATATTTTCATACATGCACATTTCATGTCAAAACAAAAGGCACCAGGACACTGTGTGCTGCGCACAAGCAACAACCTCTGACACTGTCTGTATTCAACCAAGTCAAACACATGGGCAAATGTGAGCTCTGCACACTGATACGTTTAAAAGTCTATTAGAATTAGAAATCTGTGGAATTTTGGACGACACCAGGAACCACACAGTTACCAGCGTCTGCACCACCCTCCTCCCTGCTTCATCCCACTTTATTGGGATATAAATATGAGGCACTCTGTCATTACGTGGTTTCCTGCCATTTTAACGCAATTCCTCCCACCCAGATCTCCTCCCCTCAGCTGTGGGTGATGAGGGATCAGATCATGGCCTCTCTGAGACGTTAACATGCGTGTGGATATGCGACCAATGTATCTATTAATAAGCTTAATAGAAAAACAGGCTCAGGAGAAGGAATTTTAGACATCTTTTGGGATTCTAAAGAAGGGATTCTAATAAAAGAGTTATTACGCTGTGGTGCAGGTCAACCAACCACACTTTTCAACCATACATATTTGACTGTTGAACCTGTCTGCACTGGTGCGTACTTCAGTTTTTAAATTTGAAAGGTGCCATTCAGTCAACGCTTCAGGTTTTACCAGCTGAAAATAAAAACAGATTCCCTACAGTCATTACACAACCTCCTCAAATTTTCCTTTTGTGACTGAGTAGACTTCTTTGGATATAGTTTATATAGTTCTTTGGATACAGGATACAGTAATACTGATTGGGATTTCCACAGGCCAGTAGGTTCAGTGTGGCTTTTTTTTAAGCAAATAATGGTGTGGAGGTCTGGGGGGTGGCTAAGCATTGGGTGGTGGATAAGGAGTCTGACTCTTCAGGACTCTGGTCACATCTAAGTCCAACTATGGAAGGTTCTCTGAGGAGTTTTTACCTCTAGCGTTATGCAGGCATTTAAGAAATCAGCTTAATGGAAAAAGCTGACTGTAACCTTCTCTAGTTCATGTGACACGGACTGATTTTGTTCAGGGTCAACACCTTTATCAAACTCATTTCCAGCAGCAGGTCAGCAGCTGTTTGCAGTCAAATCACAGTTCTCAAAATGATCTGTGTGACCACAAACATTTGGTCTCAGAGGAATTTAAGGAGCTTTAGGAATCTGTGATATGTTGCAGGGTATCATAAATACCTGGCTGTGTATAACATTAATGCTCTTTAACAGTTTTCTGATGTGTTCTCAGACATCGATGAATGTGTAAACAGGACAGTGTGTCCTTCTGGCATCTGCTTCAATGTGCCGGGAACTTACAGCTGTGGCTCCTGTCCTAATGGCTTCTTGGCACAGGGAGGCCAGTGTGTAGGTAGGTCACTGCACCCACCCATTCTAAAATAATTTAGTTTCATTCTTTTTGCAGTGTTTGGTGATGTAAATGCAGACACTAAAATAAATCTTAATCTAGACCTTTTCCCAACACAGGAAATGCATTATGTTCATCTCATGGTCCCCCTGTCTGGGGTTGATTCTTCCTCTAGCTTCATAACTGTCGTCATTGTTGTCAGGAGTTTTTTGTTGTTGTTGTTGTTGTATGCTCCTCAGAAATGTGAGAAAATCTTTTGCTTCTCTTTGTTTGCTGTAATTATTCCGTTGCTTGTGTTGTTTCAGATGTCGATGAGTGCCAGGACCAGCAGGTCTGTACCAGAGGTCACTGCCTGAACACTGAAGGCTCCTTCATCTGTCAGTGTGGGCCTGGCTTTAGAGTGTCAGCGTCTGGAGACCAGTGTGACGGTGTGATTCAGAGTACTGTTTGTACTGTGTGCATCATTTAAAGAGCAACGTACGGGTTGGCAACCCCCTAGCAACAAAAGGGAGAGCAGCCAAGCGCTCAGCTTTTATAGGAAACATGGATCCCAATAGTTTGGCTGAAGAGGTTGAACGTACATATTTAAATGCATATGACAGATCATAGCCTTGTAATTATGAGCCTGTTCAGCATCCCAGAGAGCAGGAGCAGACAGGGAATTAATCACAAAGTGTATCTTATTGTATAAAAATATTTTATGCAGTTTTTGTGTTTGATGAGACTGAAATATGAATATGAATATATGAACCTCCCACTTCTACCCAATACCAGGTTTGTCAAGATTTCATTTGTGAACATAATTAAAAAAAAAAAAAAAAAAAAAAGCCTTTCTCATAGGGCTGATGTGTGTATGTTTCAGATGTGGATGAGTGTGCTGAGGAAGCCAGGCCCTGTGAGGCTGTAGGGGAGTGTGTTAACAACATGGGCTCCTACACCTGTACCTGCCCACGGGGATACCAGCAGATCAACGGCACCAGCTGCAAAGGTAAGCACCAGATGTGCTTCTGAAACAGGATTTACAGTTACACTGTCAATGTAGTGCTGCTTGGATGAATGAATATGCATACACACACCTCTCAGTGGCGACTGTCTGTGTCATCCCAGATGTTGATGAGTGTGTGGAGGACCCGGAGCTCTGTTCCCCCAACGGCGAGTGTTTCAACACAGAGGGATCCTATATGTGTGTTTGTGAGAGCGGATTCACTGCCAACATCGACACACCCTCCTGTGATGGTAAGGATGCAACACATAGTTAGGGTAAATGCTCTCATCCTTTTCATTTCAGGCTTTAACCTTTTGTGAACTACTGGGGTGAACAGGCACAGACACACTCACAGACTTATCTTGCTTATCTGGGTCCAGGCCCAGGTCGCAGGGACGACTCCTGCCCCTCTTGACTGAAGTGATTCTATATATTTTTTTTATTATTATTATTTATAATAAATTTCATGAAAAATCAAAAGCAACATGTTACTCTCTCAATACTTCTCGGTCAAAAATACAAAATTTCATTAAACCAAAAATCCTGAGCAGTAAAACAGCAGGTAGTTTTTAACAAACATCGAAATTCATACAAAATTCATTTGTTATATATGGCTGAATCAAAATAACTTTAGTGTAGTGCTAATAAACATGCTAAGGCGCTAAAGTAATCATGGTAAAACCATAGCTGCTAAACGTCAGCATTTGAGTCACTGCAGTCCATGATCAGTCAGCTGTGTGAAGGTGAGGAAGGAGAAAGAGTTTCTTCTCTTTCATCTTTCTTTTTTCATTCTTTGCCCAAACATTTAAGTCACTTTTGAGTTGAACAGCCAACTGCAGCACTATGAATGACTTCCAGGACAGACTGCCTGCATCAGGTCCATCTTTATCCTCATATATAAGCAAACATCGGCCCTTCTTTATGGCAGCCATTATTCTCCACTCCATCTTACGGTATGACTGTTCACTTGTTTTAACTGGTTCTTTCCTTGCATAACCCAACCCAGTTTTAGGAATCGCAATTAGCATGGCCACTCTTCTACAGGTTTGCACCAAAGTGTTTCACAATGACAGATACAGTGTATGTATACACACACAAGCATAAATAGATATGTATGCATAACATATTGGAAATAACATGAGAAAGTTGAATAAGAATCAGATTAAAAATAGACAGAGGGAAGAGAAACAGACAGAAGCCTTTGAGCTGGCTGTCTAGACGAGCCTAGACGAGGGATATTATTTGTTGTTCTCTGCCTCATGATTCATGCAGGAGGCTCAGACTGAAGTGTATCTGTGTGTCTACTTTCGTGACACCAGTTCAATAAGGAGAGATTGGTTCGAAAAGGAATTTACTGAGGTAGCAACAGAGGAAGTTTTGGTGGTTATACTCATTACTGAGAGCATATCATACGAGGGACTAGAATAAACTAGCAAAGTCACACATGGAGCAGTTTAATTATAGTGTGTGAAGGATACAGGAGAACAGAGGCAAGAGATTTATTTATTCATTTATAGCCATAGGTGATAAGATATGGTGCATGAAAGAGTAGCTGAACAGGAGTGGAGGACATTAAAGCTAAGAGAGATTTCAGAATCAGGCTGAAAGTAGGCGGAACATGCTGAAGATGACCAGAGAGCCCCGGCCGTTGGAGAGAGGACGAAGGACACTCTCCAATGGCACTTTCGTGAGTTTATGAAGAAACTAGGATTTAGACATAGAAAGCAGATTTGAGGATGCTAAGCATTATCTCATCTATGCTGAAGAAGACTGGATATGGCACAGTCAGTCAGGACAGGACTGGGGCTGGAATCCAGGCATCTTGGAATCACAGACATTCACCCAAGCAGAACCCAAACTATTGCCAAAGTCACATTTAAGATATAAACTGCATTCAGTTTTCACTTTTCATGTCATTTCACTAATCTGTTTGGAAAGAAACAAAGGAAAGCGCCACAGGAAGTTGTGTGCATCGCTGAGTGTGTGTTTGCATGTGTTAAAATCTGCAGTCAGCATGTATTTGTTTAACAGATGGTCATTCCATAGTGCAATTTAAACGGAAATCCTCTACAATAAATGTTAGAGACAGATAACACAGAGGCTAGTAATGAGTGTTAGAGATGGAAGGATGGAACAAGCCACTGAAGGAAGAAGTTTTTGACATTTCTGGGATTTGTTTGTTATCCAGATATCGATGAGTGTGGCCTCAATGAGACACTGTGTGGCCCTCACGGCTTCTGTGAGAACAGACTGGGTTCCTTCCGATGCCTCTGTGACCAGGACTACCAGGAGTCCCCAGATGGCCAAGGCTGCGTTGGTAAGTGTGGGGAGTTTATATGGAATAGACCTCCACATAAATCTTTAATCACGTGTTTACTGTCAGGTTGTAGGCTGCAGTAACAGTTTGTAAATGACAGGACAGAGAACAGACAGAAAATAAAAATACTTCACAGAAAATGAAACAGTCTAATGAAGCAACATATTCCTGAGACCATGACCCACCGCTTTAAAGGTAGGCCATGTCAAGAAAGGTTGCTACGCCACTGTGGGGCCATATGTGAGCCCTCACTGTTCCAGTCACAGACTGGAGCTTCCACTTCTTTCAGTATTCCCCTTTCAACTTTTTGGTCAACATCAGCTAATATTACCTTGGAAGGATTCACCAAACACCAAATATTTGAAACCGTTTCAAATGTTTTCAATAGACGTAGGGCACAACAAAATGTCTTCAGACAGTCTGAACTTTTTGTTGTTATACGGCTTGAATAAAGATCTGGTTTTCTGTTCAGGTGAGGTAAATGAAAACCCAGGCACTACTGGAGAACTCTCTCAGATAATCTTTTAAAGAAACATTGCCAAGTATTGCGGACACACCATCCCAATCAGGAATACAATGATGAATTAATGATGAAAATCAGTGGTTTGCCTCTAGCTTGGTTTGGACTAAGTCTGAGCTGATGGGTGCTGGTGGTTTCCCTGGTCTAACTGGCTCCTATCTACTCGAGTTTCTTTCGACTGTCAGAACAGACCCCCCCCTTCTGAACCCTGATAGAAAACTTCCCTGTCACACACTCTCCCTGTGGCCCGCCCCACCAAAACTCACGCAGAGAGTCATAAAGTACCAGGACTACCAGAATACCCTCATTCCACATACCTCAGCACAGCATTATACACATTCACACACTCACCATCTGTCTCTGGCAGTGCTCCTGGGTCCCACCCAAGCTCAATCCAGCCAGCTGCCTCCATGTCACTGCCAAACCATGCACTGTGTCTAGCGCAGATGGACTCACTTCACACGCAGCACACACACACGATCCTTGAAAACCGACAGTGGTGGTGTACCACTAACCACTCAGAATGTAACCACTCCTCTGCCCTCGCCTCTCCTCTCCCTCAGCCAGCTTCTTCTGCTGTCCTCTCTCTGGTTTCTAATTCATCGAGATTCTGAGATTCTGTCTTCTCGTCCATCTCTCTTCTTCTTCCTCCTCATTTCCACATGGAGGTTGTGTCAAGCGTTGGCTTTCTTACTGGATTTAGCAACTATTCAAACTCATCATCAAGCTAACTTGACTTGCTATCAAATCTTAACATGATGACTAGAAGTTTCCACACATTGATCTCCATAATACCCATGTTTTGTTATTGTTATTGATCACGTCCTATTTCAGTTAATTTGATTGATACAGCAGATACAAAGCGTTTTGTGTTATGCATTTCACTAATAAAACATGGCTTAGCAGAAATGTTGAAGAGGTTTGCAGCGTGGCGCAGTGCTGACTTCAGATAGCTGCAGAGATTTGACTGAAGGAGAAGGTTTATTATGGCATAAAGCAGCTGGGAAAACAGCAGCTGGAAGAATCCCCCATTCATTTATAGATCAGCACAGACTGATTTACTGACTGTTACAGCCATAACATATGTTTTTTTTTAAGTTGTCTATTTAATGCATATTTGATGAAACAGCTATACGTTGGTTTTAGTACAGCAGGCTGCTCTGGCCATGTCGGGGTTTGTATCTCACTTGAGCTTTTCATACGTGATCATCACCCAAAGCATTTACTTACATTTCAAGCGTGTTTTCCTTCCCACATATGCCTATAACTACGGGCGTGGTGTACTGGGCGGCAAATGCTGTCACAAGCTATCGGCGTGCAAAGCAATATTGAGGACAACATTTCCAAGAAACTAGCAGTAATTGACTTTACACCATCTCATTTGAGTGACACTCCCATGTTTCTGCCATGCAGTGCATTGGGCACAAAAACAGATTTGCAAAGAGACTTTGCAAATAAGAGAGACTTTGAAGAAAATAAGGCTGCCCTCAAAACAAAGGCGCTAAACTTTGATGTCAGGAGGTGCTGTTCAACAGGCCACAGAATCAGAGGATTTAAGGAGTCTGCTCAACAGGTGCTCCTGCAACCAACAAATTAGTTACAAGACCTTTAATTGACTTACAGTTACTGAACTGTAAGTTGATGATGCTTATCATATTATGTCTCGAATGTGAAGAGGCTAATGAGCAGGCTAAGATACTATAATAACGCTGTTCTGTTCCCTCTCCACAGATGTGAATGAATGCGAGCTGCTGAGCAGTGTGTGTGGAGAAGCTCAGTGTCAGAACGTAGATGGTTCCTTCCTCTGTCTCTGTCCCAGCGGCCAAGACTATAATGCCATGATCGCCAAGTGTGAACCTGTCCCCACAGGTGACCCCCCCCTCCCCCCTTCAGATTTTATACACATTAACAAAGAACCTGAGGACACCAAGGTGGACCTCTGGTTTCATTAAACTACCATTTCTCCAAACAAGTCAGTACATTAATGCATTAACATTACTAGTTTTTTTGTTTCATCTTACCCATTGATTGTTGCTGAGTACTGATCAGTGGTTTCAGTGAGGTTCAGGGTGCTGGGAAGCTTCCCAGCATGTTCACCAATGCTTACAATGACATGTAAGAGACTTTTGAGTTGTAGTTATCAGACTTCTATGAAAGGCAAATTTTAATTACATCAGTTTTCAACTAAGTGGGTTTTGCAGTTAATCAGTTTTACTTTTCACCTGTCAAATGAAACCTCACATATTCTGGTTGCATTGGTCTTTTTAAACAGCGTCGTCAGTGGAGCGTAAGGAGTGCTACTATCACCTGAATAATGAGAACCTGTGTGAGAGTGTGCTGACCAGCCACGTCACCCTGCAGGAGTGCTGCTGCACGCTGGGAGCTGGCTGGGGCGACAACTGTGAGGTTCATCCCTGTCCTGTCAATGGCACAGGTGAGTTAGAGGAAAGCTCGGGCTGTCCTTCAGTCAGTTTATCAGAACTTTTTAAAATCCCAGCAGCCCCGTCATTTAAACCAGCATCATCATGCGCTCCTGTGTGTAGTTAATTTAATGAAGTGTTCCGATTATTGGATAGAATTATCTACTGTATACACCATGACTCTCATAGTATGTGTAGAAGTGTTTGATGAAATCTGATTCTGCCCCCTCTCAGACCAGTTTAACCTGATGTGTCCATCTGGGAGAGGTTTTATTCCCAGTGGAGACTTGCTGTATGGAGTACCCACTGCTGCCAGCTACAAAGGTAAGACCAGGCTACTCCTACATCACTGCTCAACTCTTATCTATCAACTCACCTGTCGATAATGATCCAAATGATAATGATTCATTTGTCCAAAGTCTCAGTTCTGTTGTTAAGTGTGTGCTTATTTAATAGTATTCTCCTGGCCTTCCACTGTAACACCTTTCTCCATTTTAAAGTCAACAAAAAACTCTGCCTCTGTCAACGTGTGACATGTGCTGCCCTCTCTATGCTTGTCTGCAGATGCAGATGAATGTACACTGTTTGGCAAGGAGGTGTGTAAAGGAGGCTTCTGTCTGGATACTGTGGGCAGCTACGAGTGTTACTGCAAGACCGGAAAGGATTACGACCCTGCCAAACTAGAGTGCAGAGGTCAGGCTGATACACTGTGTCTGTGTCTGTGTGTGTGAATTTGTACATGACAGAAAATGAGGACGTGCAACTGGTATGAAGGAAGTCCTCTGAATACGTTTTGTTGTTTCTCCATGAAATGTCTCTGCCTTTTCTTTAGACATCAACGAGTGTATGGATGAGTCGGTGTGTGCTGGTGGACAGTGTCTGAACACAGATGGCTCATACATGTGTCTCTGTACACATCCCATGACACTGGACTCCAACAATAACCGCTGCGTCTTCACGTCTGAGGTGACCGGTAAGACAACCCCCCTCCACCCCTAATTTATTTATCATGAATGTTTAATTATGTTTTATGTCTAAATTAACTGAACACAGCAGATTGTGCTCATATTAACTTCTGAAATCCTTTTGTCATTTAATAAAATTTGCTGTGTTATTATTATCATCAGACCAAGCTACATTTCATTTTCAGTGTTATTAACATTTTACATTTACCTGAGATAATAAGATGATGAAGCTGTGATGTTAGGAAAACATTCTTAAACTTGGTGACTACAGAATCATAACCTGCTGTCTGAGCAGCTTCATAGAATGTATCATCATGTATTGTGACTAACAGTTAGTTGCATAAAACATTTTTTTTTGGATGGACTTACAGAGAAACATGAGATGAAGCAGACACACTACCAGGGCATCTGCTGGCAGACGGTTACAGAAACCTTGACGTGCTCCCAGCCGCTCGGGCTCGACAGGAAGACCACATTCACTGAGTGCTGCTGTCTGTATGGAGAGGCCTGGGGCATGGACTGTGCCCTGTGTCCACACAGAAACACAAGTACAAACTGCGTTACTTACACACACACACGCAGTGTAGTACTGCTTTCAAAATGCACTGTTCAAAAAAATGAAAGGAACACTTTTCAATCAGAGTATAGCATCAAGTCAGTTAAACTTCTGGGATATTGATCTGGTCAGTTAAGTAGCAGAGGGGGTTGTTAA
>JBBMJY010000003.1:23045207-23066389 GCA_037833715.1 Toxotes lorentzi
TCCTAACACATTACCTGGTCCATATCAGTACAGATATCCAGCATGATTCTTTTTCCCATTGAGATCTGATGTATTTTAGTGTTCCTTTAATTTTTTTGAGCAGTGTACAAACAAAAACATGTATGATTTGTGTCTCTCTCTGTCTCTCACCCTCCCTCTCTCTCTCTCTCTCTCTCTCTCTCTCAGATGATTATGCCAACATGTGTAACCTTCCTGTGGGTGGGGGCCAGAGGCCGTATGGTCGTGATGCCCTTGCTGCCGGCCCCATCCATGAATATGAAGTGAGCCCTGACTATTCACCATCACCTGAGCAAGACGCTGTCCTGTCCTTTTATGAAAACGAGGAGCGTAAGTACTTTTATTTTCTGCTTCCTGTATATGAACAGGGGAACTGCAGAACTCGGGATTGTTCTTTACAACTAGACTTTAGAAACTTTTTCGTTTTAGAAAGAACAAAGTTCTTGTAAATAATGTGGCCAAGATTAAGGCTTATGAAGTATAACTACAAAGTTTCTCCAAACAGTGGCCTCAAGGACGTGGCTCCTAATAAATAAATAAATAAATAAATAAATAAATAATAATAAAAACACTGGTCCAAGGTATTTATGATATCTATTGAGCCCATACTGATCTACAGAGAATCCAGTGGAGAATAAGGCACAGTTGGTTCATGTGTTCGAATGTGGCGCATTGATATCACTGTTTAATGTTTCCGTGAATACAACATAGTGGAAGTCTATGAGAGCTGCTGCTGCTGTTGTTCTGTCTGCTTGGTGAAATGAAGTGAAGATTATGTCACAGGCTTTGTAAGTAAACGAGATGTGGTCTTTTTACTCCAGGTAGCCGTGCTGTTTGATTCAGCTGGAAAATGGTTTATCTCTGTGGTCAGCTCTCACAAAGGCAAAGACACACAACACTATGGAAAAATACATCATTTTTACAGATGCTACAGTAGAACCTCAGTGGTCCAGTGGCATGTGTGGAGGTTTGATTTGAAAGCTGATTGACAGAGTTATGAACTGCTGCAAACTTTGATTTTTATTATTCTTTTATTTATTATGAAGATCCTCTGTTGAAAACTGGGGACTTTTAGGGACAGCATGAGCTGAAATTAAAAAGTGAATTTACCCTCACTGATTTAATTGGGATGGACAAAGTACTCGAAACGCCTCTCAGTATGACATGGTACGGTTAAACAGCAGAACAAACGGCCTCAAAAATGATCATAAAGTTAAATCAAGTCCTTTTTTGAACAGTTAAAATAACATGCACATCATAACCTTTATTATTCAGTATTAAACCAGAAATAAAGAGGTTCAGCTTTCCTGAGGACAAACCTTTCTTATTGCGCTGCACTTTGCTGCCATCTTGTGACTTGTTAAACTAACAACCTTTAAAAGGGAGGACGGTCCAAATGTCTGCGAGTCTTCACTTCCAAACAGCTAAATCATCAGCTTGAGAGAAACTGACTAAGACTGTAAATGACTCATGTAAAGCATCTGTTTGATCAGTGTGGTTTGGATTCATGTATGTATATGTATATGACCTGTGGATTTCAGAACGATACACTCTGTCGTGTGTTTTTGCTGCAGATCCATACAAGGCGTTTGAGGGTTTGCGAGCAGAGGAATGTGGGATACTGAACGGCTGTGAGAATGGTCGCTGTGTCCGGGTTCAGGAGGGTTACACCTGCGACTGCTTTGATGGATACACCTTAGACCTGTCCCGCATGGCCTGTGTCGGTAAGAGAGCAGTTACACCAACTAACTAAAACTAAAAAAAAACAAACACAACTTGTGACTCCGTCTCTGTCATGTTTGTGTGTAATGTCTTTCCTCCTCCGCAGATGTGAACGAGTGTTCGGAGCTGAACAGTCGGATGTCGCTGTGTAAAAACGCAAACTGTATCAACACAGTGGGCTCCTATAAGTGTGTATGTCTGCCAGGCTTCACTGCCTCTGACAAACCCAACTACTGTGTGGAGGTCGCAACACAACAAACATCCACACACGCACAGTGAGCATGGACAGACACCGTGGGGGGCGGGTCGACGAGACACAAAACCACACGCACAAGCTTGTATTACTATACTTGTGAGGACGTCCGCTGACTCGTTCAGTCACTGCCAAATCCTCAACACCAAACTTAAAGTTTAACTCGTAGGTTAGTGTCCACAGACTTCACAGCAGTGACCTGGAGGAAGGTTTGAGATTTGGGGGACATGTAACCAAAATTAGGGAGGATACTTTCAACAGTTAAAAATGTCAAATAGAAATCAAACCACCAAAACCTAGACTTTGTCTATGAATGAACCTAATCCTGATTGTAACCTCAATCCATATTTTAAAACTAATCCAAACTCAGATTTGTCGTTAATGAGTGTCATCCCTGCATTCCCCTTCTGCTCCACATCACTATGGATTTTTTTTTACTGTATTTCTGTTGTATTATATTTGTGGTTTTCCAATGTTGATGTTTTTAAAATAAACCCTTCCTAAATATTATAAGGTAATTCTTTTAAGGCTTTGTAAAAAGCCTAAAAGTATTTTTTAAAGGACTTTTCACCGAACCACACTGTAAACACTGTAACCTTCTTCTTTTTCTTTGTTTACCTTTGTTATCTAGGTACCACTGTTTACCTAGATGAGAAGATATCATGTTTGTTTTCTGTGTAGGGACCTGGAGACAGGAGGTGATTAGCCTAGCTTGGTGCGAGGACTGGAAGCTGGAGGAAACAACGGGCCAGTCTTGATGCTAAGCTAGGCTAACCACATCTCGACTCCGGCTCTGTGTTTAAAGAGACATGAGAGTGGTATCGATCTGCTTTTAAATCTCACTTTTAGAAATAAAGTGAATCAGTGTGTTTTCCCAAAATGTTGAACCATTCCTTCAGTTTGAATGGGCTGTGATTGACAGACAAAAAAGAACCTTAAGTGTTGTTAAAAAAAAAAAAGAGTCAGCATGGAGAACAAAATGCAGGAATGTGTGTAGAACCTCGGGTCTGTGCAGGACACGGGATACGAGCAGCACGTTAGCAGAGCAGCAGCAGTGTAAAGAGCGTCCAACAGTATTGAGTGTAGGTCCATGTTCTGGTGCTCAGGGTTGTGTTTAAAGGCATGTTATGCAAGTGAAACACAAGCTGTTATGTGTATCAAACATATTAACATATTGAGCAATTCGGTTTTGAACATACCAAAGAACAGACCCAGTCTCTATTGTTTTCATTTCTGCTTCTTAAAATTTCAGGGTGTCCAGGCACAGGAAGTGTGTTGGTGCCTCCCACTAGTTCAAAACAACGTTTGGGTCTTTGCAAACAGAACTAAGGCGTGTGTTTATCAGCATGTAGAGCAGGGAAGTGAGATCTGAAAATGGGTGGCCACTCAAAGACACATGTGGAGACACGTGTTAGCCCCAGGTGTGAACAGTGGCTCTGATGGAAGTGAGTCTGCTCCATCAGAGACACGTGAGACACACAGGAAAACACGGCTGACAGTGACTTCCTTACCTGTCTGTTACCTGTTACCTGTCTGTTACCTGTCTGTTGCTCCAGTCCTGGGAGTTCTTGTTTCTGCATTAATGAGTCAGAATGGGGCCAGTAGCTATTACTGAGTGTTTGTGAGTCTATCAGGAAACCAAAAACACACACCAGTGTTGTTTGAACCTCGTCGCACCTTAAACCCACCCTAACACATCACTTGCTTTGTGTTATTGTGCCTTCACTGCCATGACAAGTCAAACTGTACTTAGTGCAGTATTCTATATATCAAACTGTCTGGTTTACCTGTAGTGATCAGTACATTGGGAATTTTAGAAAACCGTTTGCACTGAGGGAATGAAATCTAAGAAAAGTGCACAGTCATTTCACCAAAACGCAGGTCACTTCCACATTGTGAGGCCACTCCACATTCATGGATTCTTCATGGATTATAAATTCAGAACACACAAACCGTGTTTGCTGTTTGAGGTGTCCTGTCACTAGTTGTATAATGGTGCTCTGTGGGGGAAAATACTTTTTGGGGCCATATTAGATTTTTTTATTGCAGTACTGTGAGTGGCCTCTGGGGTACAATTTGCAGCCAGCCTGAAATGTGGCACCACTTCCCGCTCTCTTCATTCGTCTATGGGAATAATTCATTAGTGTACATGTCATGAACAACATATTTCATCCCAGTGCAGAGTTTTGCAGATATTGTATGTAGAGCACAAAGTTCACATGGAGAATCACGTCCAATGGCAGTGGAGAAATGTAACAGGCAGTAACTAGGGAGGGATTTTTTGGACACAGTCAGTTAGTGCACAGCTTTATTCTGATGTTTAGCTGGTATAAATGTTCACCATTTAGCAAGTCACTGAATGTTGTTTGTTTTGCATGTCATAAACTATAAAGTATGGGACAAATTAGAATTTTGAACTGATGATTGCCCCAGAGGAAAAGTCCACAGGGTTGTTCCAGTTCATCTGCCTGTGGTCTGGATGTAGTCCATCCAGTTTTTGAGTCCAAATTTTTGTCCAAATCCAAAGTAAGATGGACTAAAGTGGTGGACTGTCCAACCATCACTGCCATCACTGCCATCCCCACAGCCACAGCCACTTCACCAGAGTAGCTAATAAGCTTATATAGACTCCCTATGTTGTTTAAGCATGGAATATGAATTAAAAACTCCAACTCCAAATTCATTCATTAAGTTTATTATTCATTAAGTGCTTAGATGAAGCCGACTAAATGAAATCCATATTTTATTTCTCCATTTTAAATGACAACCTGAAATATGTCACTCAGTATGTCTTCAAGCATTACTTTTTTTTCTTTTTTATCTCTAAGAGGCCATTTGGTCCTTAAAAGTATAGAAATACAATCCACACATAGACACACACAAACACACACACACACACACACATACACTCACATGCTTACTTAATCAAAGCCCATATATTCTGCACTGTATAAGATACACACTAAATGAAACAGTAATTTACTTGACATGAAGATTCAACTTAATCTACTATTTGGGGATAGAAACAGAAGTGTATGAAATGTATGTTTTGTTGTCTGTTGCTTTTCTAAGTTTGTGTCTTGTTTTGTTTTTAAGTGCAGTTGTGTGATGTTGTACAAGGCCGTTTTTGCTCATTTAAACAAGCTGACAAACCCTATGGACTTCATGCTGGGGGGATCCAGTTGTATTTTGTACCCAGTCAGACTGATTGGACATATTTATCTCTGCGGAGAGGCCAGCTGTTTGCTCCTTCTCTTCCTCCTTCGCCATCCCTCTGTCTGCCATTCACTACTCCACTTTCTGTAGGATTTTGTCGTTGTTTTGTAAAAATGCAATCAGAAATCTACTTGTTGTCTTTCTTACAAAGAGCTAAAAGGACTTTCTTTGTTACCTGGTATTCCCTCCCCTCCGTGTCTGTGTGTTGAGATGACTGAAATGAATTTTTGTTTGATTTTTCAGACTTCTCTTAAATACGTTTCACTGCTAAAGTCTTGCCAGGTGGCAAAGCTGCTATAGGACAGTGATGGGAGAGAAGAAACTTGTGCACATTGAAACAGAGTGGAGAAAACAGCTTATGTATTTGTAATTTGTACATGAATAAATAACTTTTTCTATGAATTCATATCACAATGTACATTAAACCCCATTTAACATTGGCTGGTCTGTCAGTTTGTACTGTTTGAAACATTCAATTCAATTCAATTTTAATTATTTAGCGCCAAATCACAACAGAAGTTATCTCAGGGCACTTTCCATGTAGAGCAGGTTTAGACCTACAGATCTACAGAGACCCAACATTTCACCCAAGAGCAGCACTTGGTTACTGTGACAAAGAAAAACTCCCTTTAACAGGTAGAAACCTTGAACAGAACCTGGCTCATGGTGGACGGTGGTCTGCCTCGACTGGTTGGGTTGGGGAGGGTAGAAGGGGAGGAAAGAGAACTTGGGACAGTGCAGGTTTCATGAAGACAGCAAGATTAAAAGTAATAAGAGGACAATAGCATGATTAGTAATAGGACTAATATCAATACAAACAACAACAATAGAAGAACTAATGATGGTAATAGTAGGAATAATAATTAATGAGACTAGTAATGGGGCAGTAGATCCACAGCAGCAGATCCAGACTCTACAGCTCTAAGGACAGATGAACCTGCAGAGAGCGACAGCAGAAGAGAAGAGAGGAGAGAAAGAACAGAAGAAGTTGAGTTAGCAACATGTATTAATGGGATATGAATGAGTACAGATAGAGAGAGGAGATTGGTGCATGATGGGAAGTCCCCCAGCAGTCATCTTTTCTGTTTTTTGTTGTTTTTGTAAATGAAAGTGAGTTTTATTTAAGTGTCAGGTTACAGGTTGAGTTACAGCTGTAAAAGTATAGCAGTCTAAACGTGTCTGCGTCTTCCAGCAGGAGAGCTCAGTGCGACCTGCCGACCAGAGTGTGGTGGAAAAGCATATGCTGCAGTGCCAAGCTAATATCATATCTCACTGACAGCATGTACACTGTTAGAGTTTATCTGAAGACACAGCCATAAGGCACCCAGCAATATCATAGTCTGCTCACTGAGCCTGCTGTCAGTGCCACACTTTAAACTCTTTTCCAAAAATCAGGCTTCTTTTGTTGTTGTTGTTGTTTAATAATATTAAATAATATTTAAATAATATAACAATCATTTAAATAATGAGAAACTAATCTGATATCTCAGGTACATCCCTGATCCGTCTTAATATAATAATTTCTATTTTCTTCCGTGTGATCACAGATCATCACAGACCCCCCCAGTTCAGTTCGTACTTTGGGGACAACAAATTGCTGAGCATCCATAGATCGGAGATTGTGACTTCCTTGTTTACTGCCATTTCATTGTATTGCAGTTGTTGCAGATGCGAGTAGATAGTGAGTTACGAGGGACAGATGGAGGGCTATATATATATATATCTATATATATATAGATATATAGATATATAACACCCCACTAACACAGTGTGATGATTTCTGAACAATTCATTTTCAACTGTTAACAGTTCAAGTTCTTAACTCACTGACTCAGCAAGTTCTGCTTATTATATATGGCCACTCCAGTGATCAGTACGTTAGACATTGCAGCCATCAATGTAAATATCTTTATCATGCACAGACTGTTTAAGCCAGGTTTCAGATAAGACCGCAATATCTGCATTTGTTGAGTCTATCCAGATCTTTATCATATCCAGTTTAGACAGTCAACTCTGAACACTGATATGAATGTATAAGAGCTATATTTTGCTCTTAACACCATTCATTATAACTAGAAGGACCAGAAGCTGCAGAACCAAGAGCAGGAGGGAAGAGAACATAGCTTGGTACAGGTTCCACATAATGATAGTGACAGAAAAGCTAAAAATAGCAAGAAAACTATAGTAGGATTAGTAACAGGACTCATAACAATACAAACATTAACAATGGAAGAACTAATGATAATAGGACTAATAATCATAATTAATGAGACCAGTACTGGGGGCAGTAGGTGGCCCACAACCACAAACCCAGACTCTAAAGCTCTGGAAGCTGATGGACCTGCAGAGAGCAACTGGAGAAGAGAAGAGAAAGATGAGAAAGAACAGAACCATGAAAGAAAAGATGAGGAGATGAAGAGTGGAGCTTGGTGCATCATGGGAAGTTCCCCGGGCAGTCTAAGCCTATAGCAGCATGGAGAGGGGGTCTGCCTCCCAGGATCCGACTCCTGTTCTACTTTTGGAGACTCTGGGAAAGTCCAAATGACCAAGCACTGCTTTCTCTAAAGCTGTCACAAGGTCTATTTAGTAGCTGTTCTGGAGCTCTCGATCCCACCACATGTTCTACCTCAGACAAAGGGAAGCTTCCCAGGTCTCCCAAATTTTCCATTTTAAAGTTTTCTCATGCATGTTGGTTTAGACTCCATCTGTTGAGATCAAGTGATCCAAGAGAAAGTTCAAGGGCAGCTACTAAATGGACCGTTTACCTTGCACAGACCTTTCTCTGGCTGTAACGAGACTACTCAGTGACATTTTCAGAGCTGTCCTGCTCACCATTCTTAGTTTCCAGTAAACGCAGAATCTATTTATAGACTTTTTGTGTTTGTGTGTGTGTGTGTGTGTGTGTGTGAGAGAGAGACTGAGAGAGAGAAAAGAGACAGAGAGTATGGAGTGTGTGTGGAAGTTACTGCAGAGACTGATAAAGAATATCATGCTTTGTGGCGGGGCCACCTGGAAGTGATGTTTGTGTGGATCACAGTGAGGTAAGTGTCTCCTTTAACAAAGCTGTGTGTGGAGGCAGAAACTATTCAGCTAAGTGATCCTGAAGTAATGATTAGAAACAACACTGCTTTAGGTTTCCTGCTGAACCTGGCCAACGCTTTTCAGCCTCTTAAACGGAAAATGACTTCAGTACCCACTGATCGCTTAGATTCTTTTATGTAGCACTTTTCTTATTGACCGCTCATAGCACCTTACGCTACAGCTCACGTTCACCCATACACACAAGCAGTCATACAGTGCTTTTCCACCTCACACACACTCACACACACAGCGATGGTCCATCTGGAGCAATTTGGAGTTCAGTATCTTGCCTAATCCGACTGCAGGACAACCTGCTCTGCAACTAACAGAGGTTGTTGTTCTGTCTTTGCGTTGCCACATCAGATGCTAATGAAATGGCCTAACTTTAATGCTTTCACTCTGTTCAATATGACTTTGTAGTGTCTGTGTGTTCTAGAAGTGGAAAAGTTCTGCTGAATGCAGAGCTTGGTCACACAGCAGCTTTGGTCTTTAGATTTCAGGAATGTTCATTTAGTACAAATGAACCAGAACTCAACAATACAATTATCAGTATAATTCAAGGTTCCATGACCAACAGTGATGTTTATGCATGTGGAAGAGTGAGTAAGTGTCCAGGGTCAAGCCTTTTGACACCATACAGTTGTAGTAGGTTGCCTAATCCCACAGTAAAGCTCATCTCCCACTGGACAGAGGCAAAGGCCATGGGAAGAAATAATAAGTTGTACTGGTTTAGAGACATGTCCACTGAAAGCTCCATTAAGCAACATGTTTTAAATAACACTGAACCAGAGGCAGACAGTGGTAATGTTTTTGAGCCACAGTACAGACCAAGTGTTCAGTTAGGTCTCTGCTATGGTTCACTTGCCAGTAGTGTGAAGCTTTTCCAATGAACCCAAGCAGGTGAATACAGAAGAGGCGGTCTACTGCCTCCCCAGGCTAATAGAATTAGCAGTGATAACAATAAAAGTATGAGTATGAGTATGGCCATTATCTTCAAAGATTAAAGCAGATTTGCATCAATGGAATCTTATTAAGTCTGAATTCAAAGGTAAAGGTGATCAATAGGAACACTGTAGCTCAGCTAAATGATTTCTTTCATTCTCTGTCAGTAGAGCTTAAGGACATCAGTATAGTGAGATGGATTTTGGGAAACTGGCTTTCAGCTCAATACCAAGGAAGTCCATTTCTAGATCCATGCTAAAAAACATGGTTCTAAGAGTTGCTTTAAGAGCCCACACCAGGAGTAGAATAACAACACAAATGTGGCTGCATGCTTCAGGGCTTTTTTTTTTGAAGCAGACTTTATATGATTCCACTGATGTCTCACATTTCTCTACTCTTCATGAAGGGAAGCAGATAGACAAGCTCCTCTTGGCTCTAAGGTGGTTCCATTTCTAACAGAAGGTTGGACAGAAGTTAAACTGGAAATTTGACGACGGAGAGAAATAGAAGTTTTGACGACGGAGAGAAATAGAAGTAGAAGTATGCAAATGTTGTATGGTAATATACAGTCTATGGTGTGGGTGCAGATGTCTGACACCTGTGCATGAGTGTGTATAGATAGTCTTTTTGGAGGTGAAGCTGGACCACTGGAAGTGAACACAGCTAAATTTTAGCTCTTGGAAGTTACCGCCCTCTTGTTGCAGCAGTGAGCTGTTGTCTCTGGAGGCTGGGTTGACTATCAGCCGTCATTTCCTCTGTCCTGTTGACAAAGGCTGGGGCTTGTCAAACGTGTGACGATGAGGGTTCAGCTTTTTTTGTGGAGCAGCTTTACATTTATTTACAGCTCATGTAACATAATAACCAATCCTTCTAACTGTGTTCAGCTTTGTAGTTATCGTTATTAATATGGTTTCCTTTCTGTTTCTCGAGGTGTAGGGTTCTCTGTGCAAGAGCTGCAGTAGGTTTGAAAGGTTTCAGACATATTGAGCCAGGAAAATACAGGTTTCTGAGCCATCACTGGAGTGAGTCATTGTTAATGGTAAATACGTGATTTATTTATTATTTTTTAAAAGATATTTTTCCTCTATACTCCAAATGTGATATCTTTACTGTCAGTTTGAAGGAATAATCCAATCCAAAAATCCAGTTTGTCTTCAGCCAGGAAGGAGCTCAGAAAGGTAAATGGCCAGTATAGACAGGAATAACAGTTGCAGCAACCAATGATTTTGACCTGTGGGAAAAAAAAAAGGGAACCTATTCTTTTATTATTTTGTGAGGGAATTCAACGCTGGAGTTCAGATCTTGTTGCCGAGCCCAGCAGCAGGATGTAGCAGTCAAGTGTTTGTGTTTAGGCAGACATTTTTAGAAGCCCAGAGAGACAAAACAATCGGTGCACGTCATTAGAGTGGAATATGGGATGGGTTCACCCTCTCACACAAAGTACAATGCATACACTTCACATACTCCACCCTAAGTGGAGTATGTGAAGTGGGATAGGTAGAATCACTAATATTACTAATACTACTACTATTAATAGAACATCAAAAAACCAAAAAAACAAAAACAAAAACAAACTCTGCCTGTGTAAAACTGAACTTAACCGCGTATTTCAGTGGATGTTTACTGGACACGTTTATCACGACTGTTGCTGTTGGATCTACGACAGGAAGACACACAGAAACAAACATGAACATGCACATAAGGATATTGTGATACATTTCCTCCTCTGCTCTTTTCCACTTTACCTTGTGTGGTCCCTATATTTAGCTCCATCCAGGAAAACCAACCAGCCCCGACAGGAAAACTAAGTTTGGAAAGAATTGGAGGAAGTCTAGTGGCCTTTTAGACAAACAACCCACACACTGGGATCAGCTCTGGATGAATACACAGCAGCGGTGTATGTGGCTGAGACAGACAAAGGGCTTCAGAAAGAAAGAGGGCCATCCAAACAAAAATGTTGGGAAATATTTCGATCCAGTACTGAAAGACTGGACAGCTATGCCTGGCTTAGTGGCAGTCCTGTGGATCCAGGTGGACTCGGGTTTTGATGTGGATTTGAAAAGACAAAAAGGTGGATCTATACATGGGCATGTTTAAAACGTGGATCCACGTGGGCTGCTAGTAGACCTGCTAGCAGACTGCAAGCCTCAGCTGAGGTAAGATGCCCTGTGTTTGTCTAAATGTTGGAATGAAACAGTAACATTGAAAACCCATTGCTCTCATCCATCATCACCACCTGAATATGAACTTTAATACGTAGTGAGCATGTCATGACAATTCTGTGCTGGTTCGGTTGGACACTGATCACGCGCTAATTACAGTTTGTATCATTTCTAATTCAAACTACTTCTTGTGTCTCAGATGAGGAGGAAAACGGAGCGTCCATTGGAATGGACGGTGTGTTTATTGTCAGACATTGGAAACACATGAGGGACATTGATTCAGTGTCACTACTAAACTAGTCTGTGTTCTAGATTTTGTGGCCTAGGGAGCAGAAAACATACTTTACTGTGTGTTTTAATTCCAAATGATTCAAGGTCCATCTTTATGGTTTAAACATGTAGAACTTGCCTTTTCTGACTCTTGGATATTTGCAGTAAATCACCAAACGTCTTTATTGCATTTGTCTCAGTTTTACAGGTTTATTACAGTTTTTGTGACAACATAGGAAAAAAAAACCGAACCCCTCAGTGCCTCTCCTTCCAACACAATCCACTGGAGCTGCACAGCCGACACATGCAAAATCTAATTAGCATAATTATTTCATTGGTTGTCACCTGAGAAACAGCCCAGAATAGACTGGTGGTAATCTGACTCTGCACCCTATGAATTTATCAACCAGTTCCCTTTATTCATAATAACAGCTACCTGCTGCAGTTTGTCCAGAGCGCAGCCACCTGTGGTTTAAGGAATAAATCCCTCACAGGCTGCTGCAGGGCTGTAGCTGTAGCTAGGCATTCATCCAAATGTAGTGCAAATCTTAACTGAATTAAAAGGAAATCAGAATTAATGCACATTTCCATCCACTACCATTTCTAAACCCCTTTTAGAAAACAAATAGGTTTGTCGGAATAAACAGCTGTAGGTGCTCATTTTCCAGTCGGGTGCCATTAAACATGGGCCTTTCTGTTTGTTGTCGTGTGTTCATTTGAGGAATTTTACAGTCTCATCGCTCCACACAGCTTTTGTATGCTGCTGATTTTCATTAACACACACATAGAAACAGGAAAAATTTAGAGATTTATTCATAGTAAAATACTGTTACCATTATTGTCAGAGACTTCTCATCAGGAAAAACCTCAGCTTTGGTAGTTTGCTCTAATACTGAAAAGACTGTGTCCAAGAAGATCAGCATCTATTGTTATAATGCAGTACAAATGTAGGGAACCAGTCCACTGGATGTATGGTGTATGGAACTGTTGTGTGTATGGTGTATGGAACTAAACTAGTTGTGTGTTGGGAAAAAGATCTGGCTCTTTAGCTGCTTCTGGTGCTCATTCTTAATGTTTCCACATTGTCATTTTATACTGTAAAATACTGGTTAGAGTTGTTTTAAGGCGTGTGTTTCCAGTTTGGTGTTACAGTCAGGCTTAGTGCTACCTGGTTTAACTAAAGCTCAGCCACAGACATGGCAGATAAGAAAGCCATGATGTGAGAGGCATTTTCAACTGTTCTGAAAGACACTAACAAATAAAGTTGTTTTGCCAGTGGGTGTCAGATCAGACCGTTCTACAGGCTGGTTTGGAATGGAGTAACTAATTACCTGTTCTGCTGCTTTGGTTTTCAATGTGTTGTTGCAAAGTAAGAAACTCACATTCAAACATGGAAATTCAATTCAATTCAATTGTATTTCAATTTTATTTATATAGCTCCTTCCACAATCAAAATTGTCTCAAAGCGCTTTACAAAGACCCAGAGTCTGACCCCAGAGGAAGTACTTAGGGCGACAGGAAGAAACCTTGAGCAGAACCTGGCTCATATGGGGGACCCTCCTGCCGAGGGCCGGGCTGGGTGAAAGGGGGAAGAGGAGGAAGACAGAAAGGCTGGGAATGGAGGAGAGGAGGAGAGGGACATGCAGCATATAAAATATGATACAAACAGGGATGGACGTGGACAATGTTAGAAGACCAGCATTTAGATTACATTTAGTGAACAGTTAGTGGATACTGTGTGCTCAGCAGATTACAGTTATGATGGGAAACAGAGCACAAAACCAAAAGCTGTCATGATTGGTAATTAATGAGGATTAATGATGAGTAAATGTGTGAAGAATCCATTGTTGTAGTTTATTATAAACTAAGTATAAAGATTTTCAATAATGGCAGCAACAAAAATGCTGGGATAACACCACCATCACCATCAGTAAAGACTTTTCTGCTTGGTTTCATAATCAGTTACTGGGTTCTTTAGTTAAATATGAGTTGTTGAAGACTGCAGTTTTATTTCAGCTGTAAATAAAAACAAGGTTTATATTCTATTCATTTGGATTTCAGTGTGGAAAAAGTCTTTTGATTGCATTGTTAAAAACAGGCACTCCTCTCATCCTGTCCTTCGGTAATAAGGTGGGTTTTTTTTTTGTTTTGTTTTGTTTCCTATTTGGAGTGTTCTGTAAAAACAAGTGTCCTCAGATGAAGAGGCAGTAATTGTACTTCAGTACATCAGCCTGTGGATCAGTGCTCTTTCAGAGTGTTGAGTGAGTGTGGAATAGGTTCACATCTATGGGGGCCAAACAAAAGTGGAACACACAGGTTCTTTATTTACTGGCTGCACATGAGTGTCCTGTGTGTGCATCTTTATCTTTATCTTTCAAACTCTAGCACAATGTTAAAAGACACATCGTACCTCAAAAAAACATTACGCTTTTTAACACTATGGCATCGTTCCACTGCATCCTCGGCTGAGGAAATGTTGGTGCTACCACATTTGCTAATGCAGGATCACATGATGAACCAGATCCCACCCAGAACAGAACCTGAGCATGATTAGACCAGATCCAAAATGCACTCAACCCCAAAAAGACCTTAACGCAGAGAAAAAAACGCAAAGCATCATACCCTGTCACTGAGTTTTTAATATGGTTCAATGATTTCGATAATTTAAAGTCCTATTTCTTCTTTGTGTAGCTAACTGACGTGATTAGACTATTTACACAGTGGAGTCTGGAGATGATACTTTTCTGCCTTGTCTAAATAACTCTTGCTGAGGCTCTGAAAATGGCAAACTTTCAAATTTAAGGTCGAGCCAGTCATCACCTTTTTGCATAAATTACTTAAATTCAACTGAAATGATTGTTTTCATTAATGGGACATGTGAATCCACCCAAAAGATTTTACTAACAAACACAAAGCCATCACAGGAGTAAAGAAAAAAAAAATCAAGATACTCTAAAGATATTAAGATACATCTTCCCAGAGCCTTGAATGTCTGTACAAATAATATCCAGTGAATGTTGAGATATGTGACAGGATAAGGAGGAGTTAGGGGATCACCATGGTCAGCAGACTTCATCCAGTAGTTGTGGAGATAGTTCAGTGGTAACCAAAGAGATCCTGTAGACAATGATGAAGATTAAAAGATGAAGGAGATCACAGGAGTTTAATAGAAACTGTATGCCATTTCATACAGTGTCACTTTATTGCTTTAATTACATCTTGTTTACAGCTAATGAGGGACAGCAGGTGGGAGTTATCAAACTCTAACTATGGCTGTGGAGGCTGTGTTCTTACTAATGAAACAGGACATATGAGCGGCTGTGAACACACACACACACACACACACACACACACACACACACACACACACACACACACACACACACACACACACACAGAGCTCATCTTAAGCCGTCCTGCCAGCTGTCTGAACCCAAGGTCAGTGTAACATCTGTCTGCAGCAGCAGACTGCAGCCCAGCCTGTCTAGGCAGCTCTGAACATCATGTTCATTCCTCACTCCTGACCTGATCAGTGTGTCTGCTTTCACTTTGCTCTCCCTCTGAGAGCAGTGCTCAAAGTTTTACAGTCTTCCTAACACCTTTTTCCAGCAGTCAGATGTGCAAAAGCACAATCATTGTGAAAAAAAAAAATTACACCTCTGAGTGAGATTTGCTTTAAATAGAACTACTACAGTCTTAACCAGATTTGAGCCAGAAGAGTCAGATATTAAAGCCACTAATAAACATTTAATGGATCCAACTACAATATGAAATGAGAGAATCATCTCTCTCCATCTCTGCAGTTCAGCTCTCAACCACTTTTAGAATCACAGAAACAGTTTTCAGTGAGAAAGTTCTGCCGCTTACCACTGGATTGTTTCTGCAGTGCCAACCAATGTTTATCAGCCTTTTTTTCCCCCTGCACTTGAGTTGAAACATTTGCAATTTACATTTATATGCATATATAACATACATATATATACATTTATATTTATATGTCTTATTTTAAGATGATGATTTAAGAGGAGAAAAAAAATCCAGTCATTATCAAACTTTCTCACCAATAATGTTGGATAATGGCATGAAAATAGTGGATCCATGTTTCTGTTCCTAACAGGAACTGATTTCTCTCATACATGGAGAATGAATACTAATTTCCAGATTGCTCTTCTGCCCCCAAGTGTCCAAAAACAAAGTGAATGCAGCTTTAAATATTTTAACCAACAGGTGAAAGGAAAAGGGGTAACAGCATAATCTGCACAATAGCACAGTGTCTAAAATGCTGTGCGCAGCGTCTTTAATACTACGGGTTAGGACTTGGACTTTCATTGAAATGTATAAAGTGACCTTTGACACATGAATTAACACTGATCTAAATGAAAGGAAAAAAAAGAAAATACTGATTGGGTCTTCAGTTTTACTTTAATCAGATATTTTTATCATTTAATTTGTGTTGTTCCTTTGTTCCTCCTCTCCAAGTGTTCAAGTTAGGATTGAAACGTGTGTGTGTGTGTGTGTGTGCGTGTGTGTGGGGGGGTCACATGGCAGAACTGGCAGGACTGCTGCTGCTCTAGGCGGCTGTGTTTACCAACAAGAAGAGGAGGAGGTCATAGCGTAGTATGCGCTCCACCATGGGAGTCTCTGCTTGACAGCCAGTAGCAGCCTGCAGCATTCAACAGCAGTTACACTCATCTGACTGAGAGGACTGATATTTAACATGGATCGCTGCTGACATGCTTGTACGGGGGTAAGATCTGACTGTTTGTTAAGTACAGACTGTGCAGTGTGTGTGACATTTATATTTGCTAGTTTCTGTGACAGCGAGAACAGTGTTTTGAGGTTGGTTTCTGCCTTGCAAGAGAAATGAACAAGTACACAGTTTACACTTTTTTACCGAGTCATTTTTCCACTATGGCTTCATTTAGTGTAATTAAAGCTCGTGTTGAGTCAGTGTGGGGCTGAAGCAGGCTGTGTGCGGTACCAAGTACAGGTCAACAACATCATATTACAGTCTCTGACTGTTAAACTTTAAAGAACACTGAACCTGTGTGCAGGTGTATGTCTTTGCATTTGTGTTTCGGTCTGGATGTACATCTGTGTGTGTGTGTGTGTGTGTGTGTGTGTGTGTGTGTGTGTGTGTGTGTGTGTGTGTGTACCAACGAGCAGTGAATGGCACTGGACTATGCATAAGCACACAATGACGCATCAGCAAACCAGAGGCGCAGACACAGTGACCCATTGTGGAGTCAGAAAAGCACAAGTCATGCTAAAGGGCACAGCTGACTGTAACATGCACGTCCGAGCTGTGAAATCAAAAGGAAGAGAAACGTAAGAATGTGTGTATTCTGCAGCAACTGACATAAAATGCATTAATGTTCCATACACTGTGAGAGCAGCGTGATATCTGCACAGAGAAAGTCAAAGAGAAGACTTTGAGAATGGCCTGTTTGTTGTTTGTGACGCGCGTCTACGTCACACAGTCAGTAGCGAGCAGCATTAAGAGTCCTCGCTTGAAATGTGCAGATTTTATGTCCTCACTCGGCCATTTTACTTTTACCAGTGCATTTGTTTGACATTTGATTTATACTTTGACTTAAGCAGTGGCCTACTTTTAAATCACATTCACGTCAGAGGCTGTCATGTCACAGCCAAGACAAGTCAAAGTCTGTTCTGATCAGGGAGTAAGACAAAGAAATTTCACTTGATTTAAATATATGATGGAAACAAGCAATCACTGTTGATGTAGTCTATTATGAAATATTGTGTGGCTGGGGGGGGGGGCTTTCTGAGTTTGAATTTCTGTGTGGGTTTCCTCTTTGGGCTCTGGTTTCCTCCCACACATGAAAACCATGGAGACTGTAAATCACCCCTGGGTGTGACTGCGGGTGTGAATATGTTTGTGTTAGTCTTGTGATAGACTGGCAACCTGGTTAGAGTGCACCTAACAGAATGAAGAGAGAGAGTGAAATGTGAAATGTGGTTAAATAATGTAACAACACCAAAATCAGTGTCCTCGGGGACAATGGCCAGTAGAAATCAGGATCTGAAATAACATGCCAAGGCAAATCCTACATTTCACTATAGTTTTTAATGTTACCAAAGTGTTATGTTTTGTTGAGGAGGATGTTTTCATCACCTCTGATGGTTACTAATGTGAATCTGTGGAGTGTAGGTGAATGTTTTGGAACAGATGTATCTGACAAGTGCTTGAATTTCTCTGTATCTTCTGTCATTGTGCCATGTGTAAGGTACAGACAACCTATAGCCTCTTACGACCCTGCTCAAAAAAAAAAAAGAATGAATGGAAACTCTCTATGCTGCTGGAGACATGATCTAATAGTACGCCATACTCAAAGTCACATGACAAATGAAGCAAAGCCTGTGAGCTACTTCAGGCAGCCCTTCAGTCCGCTGCTACACTCACATGACATACTCCTCTTACTGCAACACATATCTAACACACCCTTTTAGTCATGGTGATGTACTCTGCTCATTCTATAGCTGCAAGGCTATGCACACCACTCATCCTGAAGCTATCCCAGTGCTTACTGCATCTGCTACCACCACTGACGACATTTCAAAGCTCTAGCATTCACCTATATTCTGAGTCTAGCACCCCCCGCCCCCCCACCCCTCCTGGGGGAGAGTTAGTATCATTACTCTGCACTCCCTGCTTAGTTGAGTTCAACGTTTCTTCGTGGGGAACAAGGTTAGAGCCTTGATGCCAATTGTTAATGCTGTGCATATTCTACATTTACATAACAATCTATTCCATGTGAGTTGGCTGAATGAACTCCATGCTAATTAAAGTACCTTTAAACAAGGTCACATGCCAAAAAAAAGGGCTCCTATTCATGTCACATGGCTAAACAAGGGTTTCAAAATGATGTAAACAGTAGCTTCTCCATGGCAATGTCGCCATAGAAACAAATCCCCTTAAAAAGATCCAGCAAGGCCTGACATTAACATAACGTTTGTTCTTACACTTGTAGTGTGTTTGATACTGTTTGGTATTTTTCTTTTCTTTTCCTTGTATAAAGCATCACTGAGTATATTGAATTGCGCTCTATGAATAAAATGTATATAAAATGTATTTTAACAGGGAAGACGTAAAAACAGACCCACTTAACATGACATATGACACTGTCAGTGTCACCCTACTTCTGGTGGCCTTTTGTATTTATCATCATAGCAGCCTCACTACAATATTTATATACAGTATTTTCAGAGCATATTCTACAAAACCCTCCAGATACACTCTGGTGTATGATGAGCAGTAAAAAACACAGATCATCTGTATTAACAACCTTGTAATTGCTCATTGATACAATACTATGGACCTTTAGTCAGTAATAAAGTGAAGCGATTGATCGTTGAGATGGAATCTGCCACAAGCAAAGCCAGACTGTGGTCAACACCAGTCATTTTGCAACAGGTCTGGCTTGCTGTAACCATTCCTCCTGTCCCTGAAGAAATCTGTTAATACATTCCATTATCTGAAGCTAATATGAGGCTCCAACAGTCTGCATGAGACAAATCAAATGAATATCTTCCAAAGTTTCAGTCTTTTGAGTCCAAAATTCCCTCTTTGTGTTATTGACCCTTCTGTGCAGCTCAGCAATGAAATTTGTTCTAAAAACAGTTTGGGAGATATCTGTTTAATTTGCTTACCTAAGACTGCTGAAGCCTCATATTAACTTTAGATAACCTGTGGATTTTTCTTCTCTGTCCTTTTTTTTGCACAGAATGAGGACTGTGGATTTTGTCCCCCGTTACTTGCATTGAAAATTCTTTAAGGCTCTTTTCATGGCCAATATGAACATGACATGATCTTACAAATTCTCCCACAGTTGGGATTGGGACTTGGTATCAGTAAATACTATATATCAATAGTTTTTGGTCTGAATCAGATGTTATATTTCTGCCATAGTAGTGCAGTGGTGTCTTGCATCTTGAAAGCATGTACACTGCTACATGTTTCTGGTTGAAAGAGATGTTTGTGAGCTACAGAGCAGCCCCTGAAAGGTCACATTGCATTTTTTTCCCCAAAATCTTTTTGCATCGCCTCTGATCCATATATAAAAAATACTGAGCTGTATTATGACATAATATTTTGCATTGCCATTGGTATGTAGTAGACTGATGCTTGTTATGATCACAGGACTGGTGGACAGCTGAACTGGAGCCAGTCAACATAGCTCTCTCAGAGACTGCTGCTCAGACTGTAGCCATGGACAGAGCTTTGGTCATTGCTGTTGCTGTGAGATGGTGGCTATGAACATGGTTGTGCTTTGGTTGTCATGACCATGACCTATTAGTTTATAATCAGTGTAATAGTAACTAGGTTTTCTGTGTGTGTACAGTTAATTGACGATGTTGTGCTGGCTGAGCATTGTACTGTATTTCTGAACTCCTGTGGTGTGTTGGTCTCTCTCACACCTGACAGAAACACCATGGATGCAAATCCAGTGTGGCTTAAATATGCTTTCTCTGCTGATGTTGGATGGAGCAGTTTAGTGTAGTCACAGCACAGCTACTGTAGCCATATCCACAGCATCATGTATTCAGCCACAGCTTCATTAACTGTCCCTATGGGTTGGTGGAATACAAAAAAATATTGCAAGGTAACGCAAAAGATATCATGAAACAATGCAATAGTAGTTCAGAAAAAATACTGCCACCATGATGATCTGATCCGAACCCAAGTGGTGTTTTGTTGTTGGCAGACTGGCCATAACAAACACTGTGCTTGAACATATGGTACCAAACATTTTAGGTTAACTTAGTATATATATTATGTATAGCATATATTGTACAGCTATCATCATGTGTCTTGGACATTCAGGTGTCAGCTGATGGTGGTGGTGGTGGGATAAGATGGCAGGGGGTGGTGTATAAAATGTAGCAGTTCTAAGATTCTATGACTGTAACTGAACACTTTGCAGTTGGAAATTTCAATGTCATTTAACATTCTTTAGTTGAAGCCAAACCTTCTAGAACTGTAATTGTCATAGTTAAAGTTGTAGAATGTTACAGTTCCAACAACCTAGGAGCCTGACTGCGGTCAAAGGAACACTTCAACATGCCCCTCTCAGGAGGAGGCAGAGTTTGAAGACTTGGGGGAAGCCTCACTCATTTCTCTGGCAGAGGTCTCTGAGGTAGTTAAGAAGCTGTTCAGTGGCAAGACACCAGGTGTGGGTGAGCTTCTAGTTGAGATGCTGAAGGCTTTGGACAATGTTGGGTTGTCTTGGCTGTCATGCCTCTTCAACGTTGCGTGGACATTTTGCTAATAATACATGTACTTGACTAACACTTTAAATGCAGGACAGTAACTTGTAGTGGAGTGTTGTATTGCTCCAGGGGCTTGACATAGAGAAGGTGAATGTGTACAGGCTTTGGTGTTCACGTAAACAATAAAGTGAACTGGTCAGACAACACAGATGTCCTATACAAGAAGGGCCAGAGTCGCCTCCACCTCCTGAGGAGACTGAGGTCCTTTGGAGTGTGTAGGACACTAC
>JBBMJY010000003.1:23083840-23094038 GCA_037833715.1 Toxotes lorentzi
GTGTGTGTGTGTGTGTGTGTGTGTGTGTGTGTGTGTGTGTGTGTGTGTGTGTGTGTGTGTGCGTGTGTGTGTGTTTTAATCTGCAACCTTATTGACTACTGACCTTATTGATCTTATCTCTTTTGGCTATGTATTTTTTTTTATATAATCATAATGTGTTTTTTTAAAAAGCTGGACTGGATTTTTAAAGCTTCCAGAAATGTAGAAGAGGAAAATAATAATAATAATAATAATAATAATAATAATAATAATAATAATAATAATAATAATAATAATAATAATGGGCTTGACTTAAGCCCATTGAAAACCTTTGGAGAGCTGGAATCTGCCATTGCAAAAAGAATTCTTGCACGCCTACAAGAATCTGAATGCACAGCAATGGAAGAGAGACAGAAACTACCAGCAGACAGTGCAAGAAGCTTCTAGATGGCTTTAAGAAAAGTTTAGAGGCTGTCACTGTTGCTAAAGGTTCTGCAGCCAAATATTAGCGAAGGGAGCCAACAACTGTCTGGGCTACATTTTGTGTTTGCATTATTTCACTAATACACAAGTTTTGTTTTCTTTTAACCCAGAACATTTTATTAAAATATTATGATCATACAAAATTGGTTATTTGCTTTTGTGAAGATGATCTGAATTATGTTGTTGAAATTCAGGGCTGCCAGTCATTTTGACCAGAACTTTATGTCTGGATTTTAGAAATGCTTGAAAAACTGAAAATAACACTTTTGTTCTGATTAGTTTAACACCTGAATTTCTTTTAGAATTTATGGTGACCAATATTTTGACACACCTGTGAATTACTTAATTTCACTGGGGCATAAAGCAGATTGAATTTAAAGGACTATTTAATCTAATCAAAATGAAAAAAGGTACTATACCATGTAAAGAACCCTTGACTTCATTTCCCGTAGTGCACCATGGTTCACCCTTGGGTGTTTTCCCAGTGAGCCATATTGTCTCTTTTAAAGTTGTTTGTTTTTATGTATTTATTGTAATCTTTGTTATTTAATAGTAAATGTCTTTTTTGCTATGAGTTATTTATGAAGATATGAATGAAAAATGTAACGTACTAAAAATGAAAGAATAACCAAAAAATTAAAGCTGCAAGCAGCGATGGGCACTCGCACCCCTTGCAACCAGCGGGAGCCACAAGCAGCGTAGACAAGCACTAGAGTCCTCCCATGTCCTCTCCTCTCTGCTGCTCTTCTCCCCAGAGAAGCACAGCAGTATACAGCAACAGAAAAGACATGGCCCCCTCCCAGCAGGGGGCGCAATGTGCGTATCATCATAAATCAGTTGAGAGTGTGAAGGTCATCCTGAGTGTAAAGTTTGATCCACATTGGGTGAAGTATGTGTGAGATACAGGCACAAATCCATTTCCTGTGGTAGGGTGTGAAGGGTGAAGTTCATGGTGGCACCACGGCCAGACCGTGTAACCCACACCAAAACATTTGATAACGTTTTGTCCCTAATGCATCATGAGCAATCTCAGCAAAATTCAGCACAATTGGACAATTCCCATAGAAGAGGTTTGTCAAAGTACAGTGAGTGCGAAATGCAAAATGGCAGGATTTTTCCAAAATGGCTGACTTCCTGTACATAATAGAACTTTTTTTCTCGACTCTACATGATGCATCTGTGTACCGATTTTCAAGTCCATAGGTCTTGATGTGGATTTTTCTGGCCAGGCTATGAACCCAGCCAAGGGCCAGTTAAGCTGAGTCCAAGTCCGGCTGAGTTCCCACACCTTAATCTTTTAATCTCTTAAGTTTTTTATCTTCTTCAAAATTCAGTAAAGTATTCAAGTCTTCTATAATGAAAATTCACAGAGTCAATCAGATACAGAAGATCAGAGAGGTTAAGTCTGGTAATGCTTTATTCCGTCCAAAGGCATGAGAAGTTCTGCAGAAACATCTGAATTTTACCAACTGTGCATCATATTTTATATGGTAGGTTGTACCCAAGCTCAAGGACACATCTGGGTGTAACTGGGCATGTCCCTTTTTAATATCTTTTGTTTGATTGGTGCAGTTTTAATGGTGTCAGAATTTGCGTCAAATCTATTTTTTTTTCATGGAATTAGGCTGGCCAGATTTCTAATGGTGTCTCTTCTTATCTCATTAGTATCACAATTGTCTCATCCAACCACACTTCAAACCACACTTTGTTTCTAATGGAATCTGGGTTTCTTTTTACTAGTTTTTAAAAAAGCTTTTAAAGTTACCTTAACAGACTCTGTCCATCATACATCTCCTTTTCAGTGTCATTGAAATACCAAACACCTATATATGGAGCATGAGTGACTACACCTTTGTAATACCACAGTTACAGGCAGTGTGGGGAATATAGAATGGGGAATGAGAGAGCAATGTGAGAGCAACAGGTGCAGGGTTTCCTGTGTGTGATAGAGTAGAGGTGTGTGTGTGTGTGGTAGAGATGTGTGTGTGTTTGTGATAGAGTAGGGGCGGGTGTGTGAGATGCAGAAGGCAAACAGAGGATAAGGGCATGATAAACAAAACACAAAGGGATTCATTCATATTGGTAAATACATTATACACATTGCACAAATTTGATACTACATGTACCCCCTTTTGTGATGTTTATATCACAAACTGATGCAATGTCAAACACTGGTTCATAATACATGTAGGGCATAATCACCTATCGAGATCACCTACACAGATCCAATGCAACATGTTAAAACGGAAAAGAAAACTTTAATCAAAACCTAAATTTCAACATAAAACAGAACACTATCATTGTTTTACAATTTAAATAAGAGTGATTTAGTAATAAACACCAAAAACAAATTAAACAACTTAAATCAAATAAACAACAATATAGAATCTATCATATTTGTCCAGCGTATCTAAATGATTGGATTTTTGAGTACACATGTATCAATCACACTATGAAACTACGAATCTGTTGATCATGTTGGAGTAACATAAGTAAAACGCATTATCATAATTATATTGCATGAAAGGTGAGCAGTGCCCATGATTTGGAATATAATGTGAGTGCATGATGTAGAAGGGCAGAGCACGTCTTGCACCCCTGTTTTTAAGATCTGTGGGTGAGATTGTTCCTGGAGGTGGACAGAGTAGCAAGCTGTCATCAAGAGCAGCTTTTTGTCTGCAGGCTTTCTGGAGATTCTTCTGCCTCAGTATGTCAATGCAACAGTTCCTCAGACTGCAGCAAATCACCTGGAGGAGGGCACGATGTTCTGGTGGCAGATTGCTGTGAAGATGGACATTCTCCTCTCTGGGGAGAACTGTGCCTCCAGCCTTGGCAGGGTTCAGGTATGTTTTGCCTATTTGGATGAGACAAAAAACATTACTCATCGAACCACAGGACAGAGGTCGAGGCATAATCCATGAATGCTCACACCAGATCTGCTTCTGGTGTGAGCACGTGAGGTTCTGGCCCTTTCTCAGGGTCTACTATTGGGGTTTCATGTCATGATCGCTTTCTGATATTTGGCTTTGTCTGGCAGCTGATGAGCCACTACTTTGTGTGTCCCCACTATCCCTTCTCCTCTCAATCAGTCGGTGTGATCGCCTTTGTGCTAGTGGAGAGGCGTCTCCTTCTTCTTGGCTATGTGTCTGTGGCCAGCTATCTCCCTGCGGGGTGGCGTTGTCGCCCCCTTCCTGTCCGGGCTGTGATCTCACAGTCTCAGTTGGATCATTTTCTTCTGCAGCAGTGATTAAGGTGAAACCAAATGGTCTTACCTTGCACTTTAAGAGCGGCAGGAGTTAAAATAAGTAACCAATTCTCTTTCACATTGTTCTAAAGGTGGCCCTTGATAGGGTACAGGCATAGGTCTTCCAGTCATTATTTCATGCAATGTTAGGTGTGTTAGTCGGTTAGTTTCATAGACATTAAAGCAAGTGGCAAAGCATCCACCCAATTCAGTTTATAGTCACTTTCTGCTCTTATTTTTGCAAACTTAGCCTTTATCTGGACCTTTTGTAGGAACAACTTCTATCTACCTGCTAAATCTGTCAATCACCACAAGAACGTATCTGTAGCTTCTTATACGTTCTGTCATGTCTATATGATCCATCAATAGGTGTCTAAAAGGACTTTCTGGTGGCGGTATGTTGGCTATAGGCGCTGAAAAAGCTTTACTTACATTATGTTGTGCACACACTATGTAGTCATTCAAAGTTTTATCTACTGTAGCCTCTGAAAATGGTGACCACCAAACGGCTCTAAGACATTTCAATATCTCCCCCCTCGCGCAATGGTTAGGACCATGCACATTAAGAATAGCATTTTTTAGCAGCGATGCTGGTAACACAAACCCATAACACAAGGCCAAGTGGACCACGCCACAAATCTTTATTTGGACCATCTTGCGTACATTTAATAGCTCCTCGTTTGAGCCAGATATAATACTCATAAACACTAGCCTGACATTGTGCTTCTATCAATGAAGCCAAAGTAGTAAGAGGTTCACAGTCCTCTGGTACTAGCAAGGGGCCTATACATATTTCAGTGTTGTTTCCTTTGGCTATTAAAGAGTCAATTTTCTGATGTGCTGGACATTTAATGATGGCTATTGTGGATGGAAGGTGAACAGCATCTAATGGGTCAGAGATAGCTGTACCATGAGTAACTGGCATACCATCTGCTCTGTTAAAACCTCGCTGTTGCCAAATTTTGCCATTGATATGAGATACACCATATGCATACGCTGAGTCAATATAAACATTCAAACGCTTGCCTTTGGCTATTTGGCAGGCTGCTGTCAGTGCTCTAATTTCTGCCAGTTGTGCGGAACATGGTTGAGGTAATTTTGCTGCTTTTACCTCTGTAAACATGTCATCGGAGCTCACTTGTATCACAGCATATCCTGCGCGATTTCCTGTAGTGTCTCTGAAACAAAATTTTAAAAAATAAGTCACATCTCCTGGTACTGGTTGATTATACATGTCATCTCTTGGTTTAATGAAAATCTCTGTCTTTTGGACACAATCATAGGGTGTGCCCTCTTCAGGTAAAATCGTACGTGTTGCAGGATTAACTGTATTACAGCGTTGGATAGACAGAGCAGGTCTTGTACCCCTGTTTTTACTCTTGTGGATCAGGGTGATCTCTCAGATGAACTGAGTAGCGGGTTTCCGCAGCTGCAAGAGCCGCTTTGTATAAGAGGGTTCCCCACGTATCCTACTTTTTCTTTAACTCATTACGACGATTCTTCAGACCTCGACGAATAACCTTAAGGAGGGCTCAACACATGGAGGAGGTGCACATGGTGGTGGTGGTGGAGGGTTTGACCATGACATTCAAAAGACCATGACATTCAAAAGCCTGAGTTTCCTCTGCAGATAAAAATCAAATTTTCACCATCTGTACATCCTTTTCTTATATTGTAAATTGAAGGTGTGTTTCAGACCAAAGGGCGTGTCTGATCATACCCCTTTTTCCCTTATTTGTTTGTTTTAGGGATGATCCTATTTGTGTCTCAAATTTTACTATGTTTCTAATGGAGGCTTGGCTTCTGCTGGCATCTGTTTTTTAAAAGTACTGCACGTGGCCTTACATAAGACCAGTGGCAGACCTTTGATCGGGTTCAAGGACAGGTCTGGGTGGAACTGGGCCTGTCCCTTTCTATTTCCCTTCGATTGATTGGTGTGTTTTTATCTGCATCAAAACTTACATCAAACTTATCTTTTTGCTGCCTTGTTTTGCAGGCCTGAGCTCTGCTGGTGTCCCCTTTTTATATCATGTTAGCCTATTCCTCTTTTTAATGTTACATGCACTGACCCCATCTCCTCATTACAGTGCCATCAGAGTACCATAGCCCATGCAGTGCATGAGAGATGACAGCCATATACGTATGGGAGACGAAAAGGAGCTTATGCTCAAGGCACTGAAATGTGGGATTACACATTGTAGGCACCGTCAGCCAGAGTGCTGTGCCTGGTGAACACCACCCGGTCTCTTACAACTGCAGCTCATACTTACCTGGCAGGGGAGATACCATGATCAACAAGGTGGTTCACCCAGGGTGAGGCTCAGCCATTGCACTCCGGCTGACCCCTGCGAATTCCCCAAATAGGGGAATCTTCTGACCAGGTAACTGTGTTGAAAAATCTTTACTTAAAAACTCAAAGTTACAAGATCCAATCATAAACATACCGTCAAAAAACTATGTTGCTCCTAAGGCTGCTTAATCATAACTCATGCCCAAGTGGCTGTGACAGCACAATCAACCAAAAAAGGGGCATTACAACATTTTTTCTGTTAAGCAATGAACACTGTCGTTATGGCTCTTACATTTCCAGCCCCTAATTGCTTATGTGAGATGCAAAACAATTACTACATATTATTAAACAGTAGAGCCATAAAACATTCAACATAATATCTATCATACTGTTACATGTACATTCCATGTATGCACTCTTACTGACATTCTCAAACTGTTCACATCGCATGTTTCAGTAGGCACAGTTTGTTTATAGGTCTGTCCAGTATGTTAGTCTTAGTCTCAGGCTGACTCGCCTCACTGTACCACTAGAGTCTGGCAATGTCTTTACCACTCGACCCATATTCCAGGAGTTGCAAGGGGCAGATTCGTCCATTATCAGTACGATATCTCCTGGCGAGAAGTTTCTCCATGGTGTGAGCCACTACTGTTTCTCTTGTAGGAGTGGCAAATATTCTCTCGTCCATCTGGTCGAAAATAGACTGGCAATATACTGTACTTGTTTCCATCGCCATCGCCATTGATTGTTCTTGTCAACGACTCCTGGCGGGATGTCGGGTTGGGTTTTCATAAGCAACGGATGGTTAGGTGTCAAGGCTTCAACATCATTAGGGTCATCTGTGTTGTTGGTCTGTTATTGATGATGGCCTCCACTTCACACATGACAGTTTGGAGTCCTTCATCATCCAATGACTGTTGCTGTAGCACAGAGTTCAGAAGTTTTCTCACAGTCTGCATTTGTCTTTCCCACACACCACCTTGGGCTGAGGCTGCTGGGGTGTTGAACATCCACTTGATGCCTTGTACTATCATGGTGTCTTGTATTTTGGTCTGGCTCAGGTTTTCATCCGCTTTGTGCAGTTCTTTTTCTGCAGCAACATAGTTGGTTCCGTTGTCTGAGCGTAAGATTTTTACTTGTCCTCTTCTGCATATAAAGCGACGGATGGCATTAATGCAGGAATCTGTATCCAGACTGTGAGCTATTTCAAGGTGATTAGCTCTGACGGTGAGGCAGGTGAAAATCACACCATATCACTTGACAAGGGTACTTCCACGTTTGACCTCAAATGGTCTGAAGAAGTCGACCCCACATTGGTAAAGGTTGGCTGATCAGGTAGTAACCTGTCCTCAAGCAGGACGGCTGCCTTTCTGTCGTCCAGCCTTAGCATTGAGTCTTCTGCACACAATGCACTTTGAGAAAATCCTCCTTACAGCTGAGTTAGCTAGAGGGATCCAATACTTTTGTCACAGCACTGACAGCATGTAGTTGCAATCCTTTTGTCCTCAGCTCATGTTTTTAGAATTATAAAAGCAGATACTTGAGTCTGACTCATGTTGTTTCCTGCATTAATCATCTTCTGGTTTAAGGAAAAACAATGTGCACGCATGTATTTAAACTGCACATGGTCAGTGTCAGTGAACATCACACAGCTTTAATATGTGATAAAAGAACTTTTTGTTTTTTTCCTCTGGACATGAGACAGTGTCCGCTGTGACTGTCCACCTGAGTATGAATGTTTAATGATGCAGAGACAGAATCACACTGACAACCTGCTGGCTAAGATCCCATCAGAGACCAGCAAAGACTTTGTGTTGCTTCCTCCTCCCATTCCCCTCCTCTTCACTGGCTTCACTTCACTCCATGTGACAAATCATGGTTGTGGAGCTGAATGAAATGAGTTGGACTTGTCCACTAGTCCTGCTGTCAGTTCTGAACCATGAAACGCTGAAAAGAATGAAACGGATTGTTTCATTCTTTTCATTTCATGTTTTGGCGTTTTCCACTAGGAAACACCGGAGCTGAGAGGGAAATTCCAGCGTCTGATGCTGACTCAAGTTGTGAAAGTATATGAAGTGACGTCACTTCCTGAAAACACCTGACAGACAACACATGACAGAGAGGTCCGCGCTGCAAATCAGGATCTGTATTGATCATTCTTCATTTTTTTACCTGATGCTGCTCTGACATAACAAACTATAACCACTTGCAGAACAAAGTGTGAGCAGAAAACAAGAATCAGAGCTGAGAGTCTAAAGTGGCAGAGTTAAACTTCCAAACAACCAAGATGGCGCTCCGCATGGTGCGACGCGGCAGTCAGTCTCTGGCAAATAAGATGGACGATCTTCACGGCCGGATGGCTGCACAGGGGTAAATCCAGGACTGCTCTGTGCTGTGTTTCTGTGACACATGGCTCGGACCACAGACGCCAGACAAGGCCATAACACCAGCAGGCTATGCTGTTTACCAAGCCGACCGTTGCGTGACGGACAGCGGTAAAACTTGCGGAGGAGGCACTGTGATCCTCGTCAAACATTCCTGGAGCACCGACAACACGGTAATATCACATCATGTTCTGAAGATGTGGAATATATCACAGTGAAGTGCAGCACATTTTATCTGCCCAGAGAACTGCAGCGTATCATACTGAGTGTGGTTAATATACCCCCCTCGGCCAACGAGGACAATGCACTGAGAGAACTACAGGACATGATCAACAAACATGAAAACATATCCAGATGCTGCTATTGTTGTGCTAGGAGACTTTTATCACTGTGATCTCTGGAAAAATATCCCAAAGTAAGGGGGAAGTAACATTCTTATTCAACTTTCCCACCAGGGGAAGTAACATTCTTATTCTGCTGTCCCCAAGCTACACTTTGGGAAAAGTGACCACACTGCCATCCTGCTACAGCCCATTTACACCAAGCAGCTCAAAGCACACCCAGTCACTGTTAGAACTGTAAAAGATGTGGACCAGTGATGCAGTGGCAGAACTGCAGGGCTGTCTGGAGGCCACAGACATGAGCATTTTTAAAGAAACCACGGACAATATTCATGAGTATGCAGACACTGTGAGCAGCTATACTGACTGGTGCACCTCCATATGCAACCCTGTCCGGACCATTTGTGCATATCCCAACCAGAAGCCCTGGTTTAATGTGCATATGCAAAACAAGATGAGAGACTAATGTGCAGCCTTCGAGTCACACAGAGGGCTACAAGGTGGCCCGATATGAGCTCCAAAAAGCCATCAAAACAGCAAAGAGGTTGTACACCCAGAGACTGGAGAGCTGCTACAGGGAACACAACCCCAGGAGCATATGGCAGGGGATAAAGGCAATCACCAGCTACAGGAAGGGCGCAGATGGAACTACCCCTAGGAACACCCCCGAACCAGACAACCTCAACAGTTTTTATGCCAGATTTGATCTGCATAACAATGACATTGCCCTCATTGCCCTCAATGCTAACGACACAGCCGTCCTCGGCCTCATCAGAGGGGGAGACGAGTCAGCATACAGGGACCTGGTGCACAAGATCATTGTCTAAGGGGAGGATAATGATCTTGTGCTCAACCTCGATAAAACAAAAGAACTCATTTTGGACTTTAGGAGACGGGCCCCCCCTCTGCAGCCACTCACCATCAAAGGGATTATGGTGGAGCAAACTGACAGTCACCAGTTCCTTGGCCTGCTCATCTCTGAGAAGTTCAGCTGGGCCAAAAACACTACATTGGTAGTGAAAAAAACCCAGCAGAGACTGCACTTCATCAGAGTGCTGAGGAAGGCCAGACTTGGATGCCAGTCGCTCATCCAAGCCTACAGAGGACTAGTTGAAAGCATCCTCACCAGTGCCATCACAGTATGGTACGGTAACACCACCCTGGCTGAGAGGAATTCTCTTCAACGAGTCATAAACGCTGCCAGGGTCTCTGGATGCAGCCTCCCCCCCATGGACTTGATCTACACCGAGCCCTGCAGACGCAAAGCACAGAGCATCCTGAAAGACAAACACCATCCAGCTCGTGCCTTGTTTCAGTGGGTGGACTCAGGCTACAACCTGAGGCATCGCAGGCCGGTGAGCATCAGCGCCCACAGAGCCTGCCTCCACAACAGCTTCTTTCCAGCCACTGTCAGAACAGTGGCACAGGACATTAAGGAGGGAAGAAGCTACTACATATCATAACCCAGCCAATGTGC
>JBBMJY010000003.1:23105901-23117626 GCA_037833715.1 Toxotes lorentzi
AAATGCAGAACAGGTACCGGTGGATTGGCTTCACTCTAGGATAAAAATGGACAAATACAGTCAGTAAGGAGTTGAATAGTACAACACTCCTATAAATAAACCAACTGCAAAGAAATGCTCTAATCTGAGAGCAGACATCAGCATTAGCTTAAAATGTTTTATCAAGAGCCAATCTGACGTACTTGTGTCCAGGGGTTACCCCACCTTTTAACCAGTGTGAACTGGGACAGGCTCCTCTCCCAAGTAACCCTGGACCCAGACAGGTACAGATAATCAATGGGTGGAGATACTGATGTCTGAGGCAATAATATTTATTAGTAACATCAGCTCCAATTACACCTATGTGAAAGGTCGCTTGTGGTATGTCACCCTATAAAAGTAAACACCTTGGTGTTAATTCTTATAGTAATTTCTCCCATCCTCTGAACCAGACAGAGGGCGAAAACGACTCTCCACTGACCAGGATGACTGTCAACTCATTCGAATGTCACTCAGCAACCGTAGGATGACATCAAGTGACCTACAAAAAGAATGGCAAATGGCAGCTGGGGCGAAGCGCATGGTGAGAACGGTTTGAAACAGGCTCCCAGGGGCAGCAGCTCAAGTCGTATAAAGCTAGAAAAAAGCCCTTCATCAATGAGAAGCAAAGAAGAACCAGGCTGAGGTTTGCAAAAGACCATAAGGATTGGATCATAGAGGACTGGAGTAAGGTCATCTTCCCTGATGAGTCCAATTTTCAGTTTTTCCCAATAGACGGAGACCTGGAGAGGCCTACAAGCCACAGTGTCTCGCACCCACTGTGAAATTTGGTGGATGATCAATGATGATCTGGGGGTGCTTTAGGCTGGAATCAGGCAGATTCATCTTTGTGAAGGATGCATGAATCAAGCCACGTACAAGGTTATCTTGGAAGACAACTTGCTTCCTTCTGCTCTGACAATGTTCCCCAACTCTGAGGACTGTTTTTTCCAGCAGGACAATGCTCCATGCCACACAGCCAGGTCAATCAAGGTGTGGATGAAGCACCACCAGACACCAGATCAAGACCCTGTCATGGCCAGCCCAATCTCCAGACCTGAACCCAATTGAAAACCTCTGGAATGTTATCAAGAGGAAGATGGATGGTCACAAGCCATCAAACACAGAAGAGCTGCTTGAATTTTTGCAGCAGGAGTGGCATAAAGTCACCCAACAGCAATGTGGAGAGCATGTCAAGACGCATGAAAGCTGAAATTGAAAATCAGGCTTATTCCACCAAATATTGATTTCTGAACTCTTCGTAAGTTAAAACATCATTATTCGGATGTTTAAAAATGAATATGAACTTGTTTTCTTTGCATTATTTGAGGTCTGACAACACTATCTTTCGGGCAATATTTTTCTAAACATTGGAAACTCACTTTCAATGGAACCAGCAGGTTATCTCAGTATCTGGCGGAAATATATGCTGGTAGCTTAGCCATAAACATTTGGTATATCAGGGCTGTTTCTGATCAGTCAGATCTGCTGTGAAGCATTGTGTGGCCAATTTCTACTGACACATAGTGATTTGATCAATTGTTAATATATATTATAAATATATATAACAATATTGATTACTGCAGCTTTAAAGACAACTACTTTCACCGAATTAGCTGAGACTAAATTCTTACCTGTGAGTGAAAAAGTGCACTCTGTGGATTTCTAACAACAAACAAGAAGTCACCTTCGACTGATTTATTTACCAGTTACACTAATTATTAGCTTATTGTCATCTTCTTGGTGAAGCACAGAAACACAGCTCATGAATTAGAGCCTTCACATAATCTCTAACTTTGACAATAGGTACTGAAAAATTCCATACAGACACTGTAATAAACAATTAACAAGTAATCCCATAAACTACTGAACTGATGCTGTGTGGGAAAATACAGATATCTGCGCAGTAACATTACATACAAGTATACAGCTTGCACTTAATTTAATATGGCTTTAATAACACAGCTATGAACAAGACTTCTGCTAACAAAATGGCGCAAGTGAGGTCAGCCTATTCATACACAGCCACAGAGGGGCAGACCATATTTTCTATTAAACGTACTATCTTGAAATTATTTTCTTCATGCCTCTTCAACAGTGTGTCTAATCATACTGTACCTCTGTGTTATTAGCAGAGTCCACTTCAGTAAGGTGGTGCTGATGGTTATGGTGTCTGTGGTCCCCGTGGCGGTCCCTATGGCGATGCCCATGCTGATGCCCATGGTGCAATACCCTGACTGGAACAGTCATTTTGCGACCTTGTGAATCCCAGGAGTGTATGAAGAAGTCCTGATGTCCTTCATGAAGAACTATCTGTCTCTTTACCTGGATGGGAAAAGAGACACTCGTCAGTGAAGGCTGAAATGCTGGTAACCCCTTTGTGACTTCAGAAAGCTCTCTGCATAACACAAGTTTGGCAAATTGAACGGCACACTGAACTTCACCAACATGTCTCGGGCAGACTGACATCAGTGATCATAGCTACTGCTGTTCAACTAAATCTCTGCAACACTTCAGATGGGCTCAGTTCAAGACACACAAACGTAGGGGTCACTCTACACAGAGCTGCTGCTGATAGATGTGGGTCCTGGAATTCACATGGCTTCTACTCAGTATAATGATATCACTCATTCTTCAACTGCCTGTCTAAGTTAGGTCTTGTTACTGCTGATCTGGCGGAAACCCCTATAACTGTTTTTCAGTCTGGTTGGTTTCCCAAATAGCAAACCATAAGCCGTTAACAGGCAAAAATTACATCCTTATATTAAAAAAAAAAAAAAAAAAAAAAATCCCCTTCCTTTTACTTTCTTCTTACAGAAGTATAGTTATCAAAATACAGCCATTACTTTAACTCATAGGTGTAAGATGATGTGTGACGATTTTGGAGAGGTAAGCATCAAAAACTGCAATTTGGAATCAAGTCTGTTAAACTCACCGTCAACATGCCATCTGTCTGTACCATGAAACGGCTGTCATCACTGCTGAAAAGAAATCTTGTGCGGCCCGTGCAGTCAGTGAAGCCCACTGGGATGAGACAGATCAAACAGTTATCCATTACAAAAGCACTACATGCAGAGAAAGCAAAGAATTAACTGGCACATCTAGACCACAAAAACAACAATATAATGCACACTGGATAAACAAAACGATGACAAAACGTTAGACTTAATCAGCAGTTACTTTCAAGTTTTTCAGTCAGGGCTGCATGATGTCCTAAATCTCTATCTCTCTACTATTTTATTGATAACAATGGCATTATCAATTCAGCTCATTGGTGCAATTCTTTATTGATTCCCTTAATGATTTCTGATCATTTTTGTGTGTGATCAGTTTTGGTGCTCTCGGCTGATGCCCTCTACCCTCCCTCCCTCCCTCCCTCCTGCTGCAGCAGCTAGCACATGTTCATTATGAGTTAGGTTGTGTGTTTGTCAGTTACTTTGATGCAGACGTCAGGTATATGGCTAAGCAAAGTATAAATATCATGTTCATATTCATTTTATAGTGATATGGATACGCTTCAGGAATTTGACACTATTTGGCAAGTAGGGCCGGTCTATCCATGCTTGAACAGTTGAAATGTGCTAACTGGGTACTAATCAAAGGTGTAAATTCTAGCAGGACAAGTATAGAGATCTCATGAGATTCTCACGGCCTGAGATTTTCAAAGTAGTCAATTTACCAATTTCTGTGCTGAGAAATACTCTAAATCCTAATTGACAACATACCATTCCCATGCGAAGAGTCACATAAGTGGTTTCCAACAGCTTTTTCAAGCATTTAAGGAATAAATGGGAGGTTGGATGTAGATTTTATAGTTGGCTAAGACATCTAGATCAAGAGTCAAGTAGAGGTTTAATTACTGCAACTTTAAAAGCCTGCTGTACGTACCCTGTTAAAGACAAATTTATCAGACCTAAAATGAAAGTGTCAAAGGAAAAGCATCATTGGAATAGAGTCTTAAAAAACAGGTTGATGGCTTAGATGAAGAAACTGTTAGTTCTCACAGAGACCTATATGAGAGAAGCAGTCTAAATATAGATAAACAACACAAATAAATAAAGACCACCATGCTGGACAACATCCTGCCGAAAGTGTGTGCTTAAATTTTATTCAGAGAACAAAGCGTTGTTAAACTATGTGTTAATCACGCTCCTCATGCAGGCCTGTTATTGCAAAGAGATCTGCTGCGGCCAGTTTACAAAAAAGTAGATGTAAATGAAAGTGTTAATATTTTTTTTTTAAACACGGTTATACACACAGTTAATATAGCTTGTAGCATCAGAAAGAAACAGTCATCATATTAGTATTATGATCAGATTAATTAGAAATTGTGCCATGTATTTGTTAATGTAGTTGTTCGGGTACAAAGGACTAATGTAAAACAAACTAATTTGTTTTTTTTTTTTCCTTTTTTTTAAGCTGCACAAAGAATTTGAGAAACTAATTAAAATGAGTGTACAAACTTTCACAGTAATGTAATTCTTTAGATTTCAGTTCTACACCTGATGCACAATGCCACAGTTAATTTACACCAGGAATACTAGAATTTTACATTTTGATTTAGAGATTTGGGTCAGTTTAGTTAACATCCAGTTACACGCTAAATTACTGGCATATTTAACATAGCTAATATTCTCAAAAACCTCAGTCATGGCTTTTAGAACGGGCATTTGGGCCAACCTGGGCTAAAATATCTTCAACCAATCAATGTACTCAATGCACAAAGATGGAGATGATGATTGTGCATCTTCTTTGCATTTTGCATTCAGTAAGAACGCACACAATTTCATTTTAAAACTCACTATGACTGTACCATCAAAATCTCAAAACCACTGCTCTGCTAGTATGATGTTTACTAAGACTTTGTCATGGTTACAACAGATTTAAATTAGTGTGACCCAAGTTGTGCACTGTGTGACAAACTTGTGACTGAGGTGAATTCCCCATTTTAAAAAAAGTTTGTTGCATAGCAGTCACACTAAAATGCTCCTGCCTTCTATTTTTGTCATGTTTGTTTCCTACTAAGATAAAAAAAAAAAACTGAGAATAAGTGCAAAAAATCCAGCAAAATAAACATTAGCATGTATTTCTTAAACTCCCACTCTCCACAAAGCACACAACTGCTTCTACCAGGGTTGGCAAGGTAACATCATTACTACAAGGGCAAGGTTATGATACTATGGGGATGAGCTTGTGACCATCGTCATTAAATTCTAATCTAACCAAGTGATCAGATGTCTGTCAATAGCAAGGCAACATTACTGGCAGCAAACTGCCTTTCTCATCCACCCCACTCCACTCCAAGGTTATCATCGTTAACGAAAACTAGCAAAATAACGAGAACTAGATGCGAAAAAACATTTTTGTTACCTGAAATTAAAATAAAAACGAGTTTTCTTTTGATATGATCTAATGAACAAACTGAAACTGTATTGCGTGTTTACAAAACTAGCTAAAATTAACTAAAATTATAGAGAAAATGTCTTATCTAGTTTTCGTTTTTGTCAATTTATGTCAATTTACGTCACTTTTTCTGACCTTGTTGATCTCGCCCTTGGAAAAAACACCCATATTACAAAAAAACTAAAACCAACACTGAACTAAACTGAAATTGAAAGCTAAAAGTTAAAACAAAATAAAAATAAAAACTAATGAAAAATGCTAAACTATTATAACCTTTCTCCACTCAGGAATGCAGTTTGAGTAATTAGATCAATCAATGCAAACATCGCAATTGACTGTGATGAAATCCTCTAAGATTGGGTTGTATAATGGCATTAACCATTACCTCAGAATATTAAGAACTTTTTAAGACATGATTTTCAGTACAGGCAAAAACCTATGCTCCTTTTCTATTAAACTACCACACTATTAATGTGTTGTGTTGTAGTGCACAACACACACCACCAGAGGTCAATCACGATACAGACAACTGACAAGAGGAAGACAGCCAGGCTGAGAAAGAGAAAGATAGCCAGTCAACATGGACAAAGCTGAGAGCACTCTTTGCATCAATAAAGTTGAAAGTATCACTGTGCTGTTCATGACCAACTGAAAAATCACTGAAATTGTGCCATGGACGCTGCTCACAGCTACCTAAAGCCAGCTATAACACAGGTATCCTAGTTTACAAGTGTGGAAATTCTGTATATGAATGAATGAGACATGCCAAAAAAAAAAAAAAAAAAAAAATCAATATCGTCCCAAGCCTACATGATTGCGATCACATGATCAGGGTTTCGACTGCACATCATTGTAGTACAGAGCCCCATTGCATAAGGACATGCATTTGAACTATATATGGATAGCACCTATCCATTCATCCATGAGAGTTTAAATTGTAGGTGGGCACCCAAAGGTTGGGTCACAGGGAAGTACCACTTAAAGCATAATAATATTTCAATCAAAAGAAACCAGTTTGTGCATATAAATCTTTGTTGATAACATGTACTTTAAGCTTCATCTTGGGTGAATGCGCAATTATAGGATTTAGTGTTTAGCTCAGTTTGTGATTCATAAGCAGAATAACGGGTTTGACTTATCCAGGTCAAGTACCGACCCTGCACCTACATACACACCAAGGAAGTGACTGATTATTGACCCAGCACTGCAGAAATCACAAGGACAAAGTGCATCAAGTAAGAAACAAGACAAATCTACCAGGACTGATAGGCTATGTTTCTAGTGAACATTTCATTGCTAAAAAGAACCTCAACTCTGCCAGCCAAAGAAGACATTACCTATGAAGATTACAGCACAATCACTTAACCACTACACAAAGCACTGATGTTTCAGCATACATTTAACCCCCGCAAAGAATTTTTCTGCTTGTACACCACAAACTGCTCCTCAGCACGAGTCCAGCATCTGTATCTGATTATGAGGAGTCTGGGAGTGATGAGAGACTCGAGGGGCATGAAGAGAGTTTCTATACCTAAAACAGTGTGTTTTAAATGTTGTGCCAAATTCTACACAACCTTGGCAGGAAGTATGGCCTGCATCATGCTGTACATAATGCCTGACATATGACAGCTCCACTTATGCCAAGTAGTGCGGCTTTACCTTAGCATTTTTTACAGGTACATGACAACTGCCATCCAGCGTCACTTTAAACAGTCATTGAGGATTCAAAAAAAAAAAAAAAAAATCATATCCACAATTTGAGATACTAGTGCAACCATTTACTTCAATACAATTTACTTCTATTACACTTACTTCTATAAGCTACTTTTGGTTACACAGGGTTAGAAAAGAATGGCATCAGTCTTTTTAAAATGTTACTGCGATAAATAAGTTACTTGGTATTGTCCTTTAAAGTCAGGCCAAATTTCTCTATGTAATCAGACTGAGCAGACATGGTGACACAGATGGCAAAGTATCATGTTTGCTCAGTTTGAGTATTAGAGTTCGTCCACAGCTTAATGCAGTCGTTGCCTGAGAACTTCTTAAAACCTAACAATGCTTATTAGAGAAAAAAGAAAAATGATCACAAAAAACATTAACATTTTTTCAGCTGACAAAGTTTTCTACGCCAATCTCCTTCATCACCACTCAATAATAATACCATAATAGCATGTATCGACCACTACATAGACAGGTTTCTTGACTGCGTAACAAAAAACATAGCTGTAAAACCAAAAAACAGCTGAACAAGACCTCGCACCCACTAGACAACATAACAATTGATTTGGTTGTCCCAGATGAGTTTAGACAGTTAAATGTGTGCACGGTCATTATTGACTCTCCTTTCTCCAAACACCTCTCTAAGAAGACTCTGCCTGTCAGTGCTCCTTTATGAAGGGGAAGCTCACTCACATGCTTCACTCCCCACCTTTTACTGAATGCATACCGGTACTGGCTCCACTCCCCAGTGACTCTCCACAGGATACTTGCTATAGTCAAGTAGCTTTTTCAGTCTAAGTGCCTCTGTTCACTCTTACTCCAATATAATAATCAAGCTGCACTCAGTTAAAAAGACTGGTTACAACAACGCTGACATCAATGTTTTTCCATTATGAGGTAGAACTTAGCTAATATCGGACAACTCTTTGAGATACACAGAGCAAATTGGAAAGCTGGTTCATAACCCCAAGCTTGCTTAACCTTGTGTTAGTCAAGGAAAGACATGACAATCAGACAAACGCTTTGATCACATTAAAATGCAGTCAGATATTCTACTTAGTTGACAGTTTCTATTCTATTTAGAATAGTTGGAAAAATGAGAACAGTGGAAAACATTCATGATGTGACAAACATGCAAAACTGCAGTTATCTAAGTTACAGTCCAGTGACAACAGAAAATATGTAAGCCCTTCCAGTAAACTGACACAAATAAGCATCAGGTGTTCCTATTCTTTGAATATTTGACACCACTGAAGAGCAAGGCCTTCAAAACAGGCTCAGGGACATTGTTTTGCCCTGCAGATAAGAGCATTACAGGAGGTGCAGTGTGAGCGCAAGCTGAGACGCGAGGTTGTTTGGGCTATATGTGAAAACAATGTGAACAGTTTATCTGTAGAAGGCCGTCTGAGCCGGAGGAGCACTTTACAAAAGCCAAGGAATTCCATCTGTGGCTATAATTTGGGTTTTGATGCTTCCTTAGCTAAAATCTTCTTCCTAGATCGGTCAGCCTAAAATTAATCAGTATATAATGACCATGAATGTTGAAAACAAAACACCACACAGTTTCATTCAGGTCTGTGTGCATTAGGCGAAGGGTGAAAACAACTTCCTGGATTGTTCTTACCTTTACCCAGTCTTGTGCCCTGCCTCAGATGCTTTCTGGTCACTTTGAAAACCAACATTTCTGACTCGAATCCAGGTGCACATGTTGGCTCCTCAGCAGTAACTAAAGCTGAGGCCTAGGAAAGGAAAAACAGCATTTTAATGAATCATAATCCAGAAGTAAGAAAAATATGTAAGCCGGTGGGTGACCAAATAAAAAAACCCCAAACCTTTTCCAGTCAGATTTTGTTGCATGAACTTAAAACATTTAATTTGTGTGATTACAACACAATTGGTGTGATGAAATTGTTGTAAGAGGTACACAATGCCTCAAACGGCTAAAATTAAAATAGTTTCATTTGAGATTCATCTGATTTCTTTCTGGATTAATTTAAACTGTGAGAAATCAAACCAAGGTGAAAAGTGCCTGTTCCAGGTTCTGAAGGGAGGTCTTCAAATACAACAGTACTGTGCCACCAGCAGCCCAAAAGTCTCAGACATTTAATGTAAAATAATAGGATACAGACAAAAAATGAACACAGAAGCTGGGCCTATAGTCCTCGATCAACGCTGACACCGTCTTCAAACACATACAGGGATTTTAAGAAACTGTTTCAACAATTAAAACTAAAAGTAATTGGTGTGAACAAACTGTAGCGACGTGTTCGCACGCGATCAAATCAAAACACGTCGAATTGGAATTTAACCTGCCGATGACGACATCAACGGAACAAGGGCGAGGCCCGCGAGGATCCACTAACTCCGAGGAGATGAAGATTCCAACTCGCTTAAATGGCAATGTAAAGCTTTCTTTGTGTTTAAGGTCTGACACGTTTATGGAGACATTCCTTGTAAATTAGCTAGAATTCTATACCTCTTCAAAAATCTGCACTCATAAAAAAAAAAAAAAAAAAAAAAAAAAAAAAAAAAAAAACAGTTTCGCCATCGACATCTACCTTAACCATCCCTCTCCGTCCGATTAAATCTAACACAGTCACGACAGGTAGTGTGTGGCTATTACAAGTGGACAAGTTAAATTAAATAAATTAAATGGGGCTTGTAGCATTAGCGAAAAGCCGAAATTATCCGTAAATAAATACAAACAAATGAAAGTCAAACTATAAGTAAAAGTAAAGACCGACTGCCAGTTTTTAAAGTTATACACGACGGAAATGGGCGGACGCCACACGCAGTCACAACGAAGAAGGAAATCTCACCTGAAAAACGAGCATTAAAATGCCCATAGCGGCGAACCGAGAGGTCCCCATTTGTCTGTGAGTCTTTTTTTCAATATTCCTCTCAATGAAAGTCAAAAATAGTCAAACTAAGTAGAAATATATTCCTCTGCGACTTCTCGTCGAAGCTCCTTTGTCTTGTGTCCCGACGGTAGTTTCAGTAACTGAGTGAGTTCAGCTGGAGGAGTCGCAGGTACTTCCAGCGTTGTGACGTCAGCTCACAGGTGCGCGGGTTCCGTGTTCCTGATATGGTCATACAGGCTGAAGACACCTGAGAAGACAGATACCAGTAGTTTCTGTCACTGCTTGTTCATGAATCACCGCCAGACGTACAGCAGATAACAGTCAATGCGCCGATATAATTATTAATATTATTAGTCCAGCAAAGAGCTTAGTAAGCTGCATTCTGCAACTTTCTGTCTCGCTTCCTCTTCTTGATAATCAGCAACCAACCCCAACCTACATACAGAGAACTCTCTCTCTCTCTCTCTCTCTCTCTCTCTCTCTCTCTCTCACACACACACACACACACACACACACAAACACACTATTTCTGGAACTGTCTGCAACATTGGCAACACTTTGTATTCTAATACTGACAACACTCATTTTAATTTATATTTGGTGACATAATAATCTGTTTTGAAACTACACTGTGGTAATTAACAGTCCGACCATAGTCGTTCTTCAAGAATTACTTCCAAAAAAAATATGTTCTAGTTGAGGACTGCTGATAGAAGCTATTTTTCATTTGTAAAATTATTAGTGCTAAGCCAGCCTAAAAGCATTTCTCTGAATGTGAAACCAACCTGAAAACCACCTAGTGACTCTCAGTGGAAGTTTCAGCTTCCCCATTTTTCATGCAACTAAATGAGAATATTCTGCAATGCAGATTTTTAGGCAAGATCTGATGTCTTGCTGTATTTACACAGTAAACAGTTTAGGCTCACGGCTCGGCACCAGGGCACTCCCAACAAGGGTCACACAAAAAGACTTGTCTGTCAGAGAAAACTGGCTGATACTAATGTAAAGAAGTGTCTGCTGAACTTTTTTTTTTTTATCTCTAGGGTCAGTGTGTCATTTGGGTATGCAGCATCTCATAAACCATGTATTGATAGGTATTAATACAGTCTTATTAACCATTTCCTTAAAGTGCACATTGAAGGGTTATGGTGATAAACATCAATAATTAATCCCTAAGAAAAGAGCACTTCCTTCATCAATCCATTCTTTTCTTCCCCTGATTGTCTAGACATCAGCTGACTGAAAGACTAGTAGGTTCATATCCTTTACTATGACCTGCTTTGCAGCCAGAGTGTCTAGGGGACAGCTGACTGCCCAGCAACTTTCATGGCCCCCGGAATTTGCAAATTCATTGGCTGGTTCTTCTTTTTCATTTTATTTATTATTTTATTTTTATGCTTCCGTTTTTATTTATTTATTTATTACTCTTATTAAAATAAGTGAACAGGATTTTTACCATTGTTTTGCTTGCTTTTAAAGTCAGAACTCCAACTTGGGTGGAAAAACTTAGGCTCTTATGGCGGTAACTCCATTTGAAATATATAGATAAGATAAGATAAGATAAGATAGGATACACACCTTTATTAGTCCCACAATGGGGAAATTACATCCGTCACTCGAGCAAAGAGACAGACAGAGGCACCCAGAGTGTACAAAAAATCAAAAATATAAAGACTTGAGAGTTACCGTAGAAAAATTAATTCTATAAACAAAACGACAATATA
>JBBMJY010000003.1:23117726-23130412 GCA_037833715.1 Toxotes lorentzi
GCAAAGAGACAGACAGAGGCACCCAGAGTGTACAAAAAAGCAAAAATATAAAGACTTGAGATCTACCATAATACTGTATATATATATATATATATATATATATATATATATATATAGAGAGAGAGAGAGAGAGAGAGAGAATTTAACACTACAAGCTACTACTACTTACTACTGAAATTTAGTAAAGCAAAGTAAAATTGGATAAAATGACATTTGTTCCACTCCTTGACAAGGTCACGTAAGCCTGATCCCTGGCTTTGTGATTGGACTAGTTGTTAAGTGTGACAATAGCTGTGTCCCAACCAACTCAAGATGGATTCCCTGGAAGACGCAGCCGACAAAGGACGGTCTTTCAAAAGACCTGAAAGCCTGGCTAAACTTGCTATTCCTCTCCAAACGAGACAACATCACTGAGATTAAAACTAACTGTGTATTCAGAGGGTCCCTTTCAACTCACAAGCATATCAAAGTTTAGCGTTTCCACTAGCTTGCAGACAAAATTTAAATAACACTCTAAAAACACAAGCAGCTTACAGGGTTTACAGAATGAGTTTTAATGTTTCTCTCAGACATGTGATGGACAACTGACATGAGTGTACAAGGTCTTTTCTCAGAATGTGCTTGGTCTGTTCATAGCAGGGCAAAACTATCCAACATCTGGGGATTAGCTAACAGACAACACATACTGTCAGTGTCAAACATAAAAGTACAGTAATGATATAAAAACAAAAACACTCTGCATTTAAGTATTTATATGAGTAGAGGAAGCACTTGGTGCATACAAGGCCAAAATGCCATTAAAATATTTTAAAACTTTGTAGTGGAACATTCCCTCTTTCCAGCTCAGCAATGCTAGCTAGGAACTAGATAACACTGCCACTAATGACTGTCTTTATATTTAATAAATGATTTTCTTTGCTCAAAATAGCCTCTTATCTGTTTTAAACGATGATTGTTCCTTTATGTTGTTAGCAGGAATATCTTGCTAAGGTGCTAACAAATCCTTGCTAATTGTTTGCTAACTTTAGCTAGCTACAAGCAATTTTACACTTTTTTTACTTATAAATTAATAAAAGCAAATAAAACATTACTTACCATGAGTAACATTAGCAGTCTTTTTTTTTCTTTTTTGGTACCTGGACTTGAGGACAGAAGAAGGACTTTAGATTTAAAAAGAACTGTGTTGGAGGGTGAGGCGGAGTGTTCTGTCTTCTGACTTTTTACATTATTTCTAATATTCTGTTTTAGCCCCAGGATATTCAACAGACTGAAACCTATATTTGTCTTTGCTGTAAATTGTATTGTATTGAAAAACTTGGAGTTTGCTTGCCTCTGAGGACACTCAGGCATGGTTGTGCTTTGAGATTAATGCTATAAAGTTAGAGTGGTAATATGCAAAATGTTAGCATGTTGTTAAATTAGGTAACAACATTGCTTTTCTTCTGATGGAATCTTAAAGCTAATTATTTACATTTTCATAAGGCTGACCAAAATATAAGAATATTTATATATTTTATTGCCTCAAGTTTTTAGTTGTTTTCTGGTGTGAGCACAGCCACATATAATTTGTTTTTAATAATTATTAACAGTTTCATGCTCTTTAAGTCTACCTAATTTAGATTAGTGGGTAATGCCTCCCACTGTGTGCAGTTCATTTTGTTTTTGAGAAAGGCTTCATGTGGTATTGTCGTCTAAGTACACAAACTCATACAATAGGATAGGTGTATAGCCTCAAACATTAATTTATTTTGCAAAAACTTTGTGGGCGTTCCCAGTATAGGCTTTTTGCTGCCTGCTGGTTAACAATGGAAAAAAGTTTGAATATTTAATATTTGCATGTAATGTGCATGTAATGCACATTACATGCACTCTGTGGCCACCACAGAGTGAACAGTAGACACACAAGAATTCATTCTAGGAAATTAAGAGAGGAGGACTGTGAAATTTAACTTGGCAGGACTGAGATTTGAGGTCCTGAGCAACATTCACATGTAAAACAGTCCCTTCCATCACAGGCATTCATTCTAACATAGTCTATAATGTAAACCTCTTACAGCTTCAAGCATGAAAGATGGGGAACTTTTCAAAAAGCAATTAAGTGATGTTATCTTTTGCTCTACCCCTCCATCAATCATCTGTTCTTTCCCACATAATGACAGCGGATGAAGGGGCAGGGGAGAGGCTGGTCAGTTTACAGTGGCCACCACTTAGCCAGTGAAAAGCGTTGATGTAGGATATAGAGGGAGAGAATGTGGGAGGAAGAAAAGAAGAGAGGAGGAAGTGATTGAGGGGGCATTGACGGAGTGATGCAGAGTTGGAGGAAGGCAGTGAGCAGTGTCAGATTACATGGTTGGTTTCTTTTAGTTTGAAGAGTTAGTGATTCACTTCCTTTTGTGGGACTGTAGGTGTAATCATACCTTTAATTCTCTTTTTGTTTGTTTTTGGTTAAGTTCACACTATTTAGTGGACTGTAACACATGACAAAATAGTTACACATATGCATCACAGTCTTAATGTATGCGCTTGTCAAGCCTGTTGGAGCCATTGTGTCAACATCAAGTCTTTACATGCATTCACATACAGATTATTACATAGGAGGACTTAAACAGATCTTAGTGAGTTTACCATAAGGCTGAATCATTCTTACCATTTCTCTTGATGGGAGGAGGTTTAATGTAAAAAAGCATAGAAATGCTTTGATAGGTTGCTTTGTTGAGTTTGCTTCAGTGGACAGATGTTTTTAGCCTGGAAGGTACTTACATCTATTTAAAATATCTTCAGTTGTGATAATAATAATGGTTAGGGCAAGTGAACTGATTCTGTAAAGCTTCTTTTTAGTATTTAATGGTGTGTTTGTGCTTCCTGTGCAGCCATACATCTCTTATAGAATCATATCAAAGGTTTAACAATTCAATAAAAACAGAATATGAAGAAAGAGGAGAAACAGATATGCTCATTATTCAAGTTACTCAACAAACAACCCATTGACCTTGACTGTATTTATGTGTGTCAACTAAGAGACAAAGTTTATTCTAACCAGATTTCTTATCCATTGTGGAATTTCTGATACTGAAATATTCCCTCTTTCCCACTCACTTTTTCACACACACAAAGAAGCACTGTCCTTCCTTTATCATACTGGAATGTATGACAAACTCCCACACTCCAGATGAACTTGAGTCAAGTTAATTAGTAGGGATAGCACAGGGGTGGGAGAGAGGCCAGAGAAGTAGTAAACAAGCTATGCTTAAAACAAGAGGAAAAACAGAAAGAGGGAAATGAAAGAGACAGAAAAGACAATCTGTCTGTCTGTGGCAATAGAATGATAAAAGACAAGTAGGGTTGCAAACGGTCACAGGCAACACAAACTTCACACGAGGTCATTTTGTCATTTTCACATAACTTGTAAGTGTGTAAGTGAGCATGCTAACGTTAGCATTTAGCTCAAAGCACTGCTGGGCCGACTGCCTCACAGAACAGCTGGTGTGGCTGAAGAGTCTTAGTCTTGTAGAACATTTTACCTAACTGATCATGATCAATGAGAAACTGTACTGAAATCTGATTTGGAAAGTTGAAAGGTTTCATTTTCTTCAACTTTTGATCTTCGATATCTTCTTCTTTTTTTTTATCTAATTCAAGAATGAATTTTCAGATTCAATAAGCAATAACTCACAAGTAAAGTAAACCTCTGCTATCATTCAATGTACTGCATCCTATGCTAAAAAGTCATAACATGTAAGTCCTTGGCTCAACATAAAACACTAACTTATTCAACTTTGATCATTCATCAGGAATAAATACTGTGTTCCTTTTTCTGACAATCTGCCCAGCAGATTGTTCCCCTCTGTCAAGGCCGTTAGTGGTGACCACTGAAGGTACATCATGTCAATTATTAACTGTCAGGTCAATGTTTAGAAAATCTAGTATCTGCTGACAGTGGTGGGGAAACACAGGAACTGGCAGACTTAAAATAACAAATGTTCAATGCTACATAGGCTGAATTTTAAATAGATCTTAAATAATGAAAATACTACATAGATAAATTGAAGTTTATGTAATACACTGAATAGTTTCTTACTTTTGCACAAGCATTGCAAGCACTGCATCATTTCTAATCATGGGGCACTACGGCATCCACAGTGGAGCACAGACTCAATCTATGATGTAAATGCTTGATAACATGGCCGTTTTCCTACTAGGTACAGCTGATTCATACTGTGCCTATGTATGATTCCGTGCCTCTCCACTCCCTGCCACTGACCTTTCACATTAGCAGTGTTGTTTTGTAATTGAGTACACTTATGCATTTATACACACTGGAGGTGGTATACACCTAATTGGTTGACAGTATGCCAGTAAACACAAAGAAGAAGAAGAGGACACAATCATTCTAAATGAACAGTTCACTTTGGAGTTTTGGTACAGTAGTTTTCACACTTGATGCAACCCATAGCCATGAACACATGAACCAAACTGGAGACCACCTTTTCAAGTGGACAGACCAACGGACTGTGTCTGGGTACGGTTCACGGTGTTCACCCTACACTGCACACACTGCACTGTGTGTGTTGTTAGAACATGATTTCAAATAGCCATGGCTGAAATCACAAAGCAAATTACCCTAGCTTACCTTTTCAAGAGGTGCAGCAGTGAGTGTTGATGCTGAATCTTCTAAGAATGTTGTCCTTCACCTCAGTTATGCATTTTCAGGTTAAATCCCTCTCAAACATTAGCTGAACTGACTGGGCCTTTTCTTTTGTAGACCACTGTCACAGAAAGTACATTTCTCAGAGTGGAGAATAAATTCTCGCACATTGCTGTGGATGCACCAAATGTTAGGCATGTCTGAAAGCAGTCAGTACATGGGGCATTGCAACCACATGCATATGCACTTTGAGAGGATGTGCTGTATAGTCTAGTTGCCCTTGATTGGCTGTGAATGTTTTTGTGAGTTGAAAAACTGTTTAGAAGCCTTGTGCTCTGTCTCAGTTATAGGCAATCATGACAGGTCAATAACATACTGCACAGCATTTACGCCATGAAAGGACTCACAAGTGTACTCGCAGAATGTGAGTTGCACTCAAGGAATCTGTGCTCCATCTCTCCAAGCACTGAATCAATAGTGTTGCAGTACAGTCTCTGAAGTTGTGCTTTTTTTCGTCATTGTCCCTGTGTCCTGTAGGTCTCACAACGACATACTCATCCATATTTGTGTTCACTTTGCGTCCCTGTTTAGGGATCATTTATAAAGTCCCTGCTCTCTCCACAGTATTTTTGCAAAATCCCACTCTCACAAAGACATCCATCTAGATAGCTGACACTGGATTTGATTCTATATTCAAGCCAGTCTTGGTGGTGATACCAAGCCGAGACAAATTAACTCTGTCTATCACTGAAAATACTGGCGTGCACTGTTGTAAGAAGATCTGGTTGGTCTGGCCAGTCCCAAGGTCATCTTTGGGTTGTCTTCCACAGCTAGCACTTACACTAGCAAGTGCATCATGGCTACTCACAGAAGGACGCTCTTGCTTTTCCGTTGGAGGCCTCGAAGAAATACCACTGTGCAGCAATTTTCTTATATCTATTTCTGCTCAAAGTGCAATCTGATAGTTGCTTGCTCTCACTAACACATATTAGCACCAAGCACTGTCAGACTTACTCACTGTACATTACACACTTGACAAATAGACAACAAAAAAAACCAGCAGGTTGTTACATGACCTATGACCTCCATGTTACATGTTAAATGATGTGAAGAAATAGGAAGGACTGACTGACTCATAAAGCTGTGAGATCTAGTTACACTTGACTTCAGAGTGGATTTCCTGGAGAAAACGGACATCCGTTGAGAGCAGTTTCCCGTTCTAAAAAACTTTGCCCCCTTTGATTGCATGGCAAAGCACCTTAACATGAGCCCAGTGTGAAGTCATTGCTATGAACACATTGAACTAATTTACTGTCCTCCTCCACTGGTCAAAATACCAAAACCTCCACCCCATCGAAAGAAAAGGAGCTGCTGGGTGATGGCCTCAAAACGACAAACCTGAGTGAACTGCAATAACACAAAAACCACCCTGTGTATATGACTGAAAGATTACAGAAACAGGAAATTAACAAAAAAAATCATTTCAATCAGTTCAACAAGTCCTCTAATCTAAACTACTGTGTAAACTGCTGTGGTAAATGTTTGGTTAGATTTAGGAACAAAAACAACCTGGGTTTGAACCTTAAGCTGGTCTTGGTAGCAGGGAGTGATGTGCATGTTGTGTGTATGCACTTGAAAGCAAGGGTTTGCCTTTGGCCACCTTTATGGCCTGGAAGCTCAATGTCACAGATACAACATTGAGATTGCACTGATACCTGATGGAGAGGAAAATGGTAGACCCACTGAATTCATCATATTGATCCCCATTTTGCCGAGGGCCGAGCACTTTCCAGGGTCCCTGGCGTGGTCGCTATAACTTGCTCTTGTGTTACCACATGTGCATCTTCCACAAGTGTCCATGCTCTCATCTATGCTGCAAAGGAACAATTCTAACATCTCCTTGCATAGTACTTGGCACATGGTGAGGTTCATCCCTGCTGGTTGGTTTTGTTGCCTTTGCCTGTTAACAAAGTAGGTCATGGTGTCTGGTGAGGAGTTTCGACTAGTTTGCTTTTGACATGTCAGTGCAATTACCACAGAGGCGGAATTCAGAAAGTAAAAATAGCTTAGCTGGACCAGAGATCCGAAAAATATTTGGTAGTAAATCAAAAATGAGCAGCAAGAGCAATGTCGGCACACATGTGGTCCAGATCCTTGGGTTCTAGCACCCCCCTGAAATCTCTTTAAAGCACATGAGTTATATATGCACATTTCTGAAAAGTGAGCGAAGCAGCAGGTACCAGCAGACTTGTTCAGTTCCCGTTCAGTGATAATGAGCACAGTGGGATTACAGGAAATGCTCCATAGGGAGGACAGTATATAAGCTGCGTGTCCCTTTGTCTCTGCTGGTGGGGCTGCATAGGAGTCCAGTGTTGTTTATGTATGTGCAGCTGAGAACAGCATAATAGCACTCCCATCATCCTGTAACACTGGACTTCCTGTTAAAAGCCCATCATCAGGCCATTCATAAGCTTTTAGTTCCCATCAGATCTTTATGGCTGCAAAGCCTTTTTACTTTCTGATTAGAGCTTCACATGCACACGCTCACAAAAAAAGCCTTCACATGATCACAATGCCTGCATTCACAGACACAAATAACTTCGTGTTGCAGTGTGTTACTGTGTGTGTGTGTGTGTGTGTGTGTGTGTGTGTTGGCAGAGGACAGGTCCAGTCATGATGGTTTTTGGAATGTGTGTTGTGCTGTGGTTTCTCCTGAGGTGCTACATTAATGCAGTGGAGGGACTGGGTTGGGCTGTGGATGGTGGAGGTGGGGGCTTGTGGAGAGATTCTCTTCCTGCTCTTGAGGAATTATTGTAGCACATAGTCTAGTTTACTGCCTAACCACTAAACTAAATCTAGAATTTCATAATAAAGACATTTAGTTTAGTTAGCAGCTTCTCATTCACCTTGTAAAGGTACGGTTTTAAATTTGGTAGTAAGCTATATAAAATGGTAACAAAACTAGTCATGCTTCTACTGTAGTTCATCAACACTGTCCATATACATTTTCTGAAATACTTTCACATTCCTTCGCAATAGTTCCTTTTCATCACAGTTTCACACCACAGCAACATTTACTCACAGCCTGTATTATCAGCAGTTACTGTAAACTACACCCTGTTGTACATTTGAAGTAATGTGGTTGATGTGGTTTTATCAACTGTGAAATCTCTCTCACAGTCTATACACGGTAGTATGACTCACGAGGATTTGTCCATGAGACATTCACTTCATTTGAAGTATAATATTCCTAAAACATACTTTTTCAGTTAAGTGAGGGACCAAGCTGGTAGGCATGAGGTGGGGGGCTGGAGCCAAACCCAGCCGACTTTTGGTGAGAGGCGTGGTACGCCCTTTACAGGTCTCCAGTCTATCACAGGGCTGACATATAGACACAAACAACCTATCACACTCACATTCACACTGGACAATTTAACTAACCTAATCTCAGCCTGGAATACATACATTCATCAACATGTTGCATAAGATACAGTCTATATCTAACACTATTTAAAACATTGGCCTTACAGTAGAACTGGAGGCCAAGGTAAAGCAATGCAAAGTAACTTTACGATTAGATCATGTTTTTCTGAGGTGTTTAGGGCAGAGTACAACAACTTCAGTTTACCTACAGGAACAGGCCAAGACATCCTGGAACCGTGCATTGATTATTTGTTAAATACGAGGACACCATACATTAGTCATGAGGTATGGTAAGCTACTTCATCTAATTCATAGACTGATGCCTATGAAAAAGATGTCTAGACTCCAAGGAATCTAATAGATGATTTATAAAAATATGTATTATGTATTGTCATGATCATCGTCATTTTAAAGCATTACAAATTATTTGATTGCTTCCAGGAGGCATAGTACGGTGGCATAGTTCTTCACTCTTGGCAAGGATCTCACCTGGGTCTTTGTCAAAGGTTTTGGCCAGTCCTGGATTGCACATAGTTTTGCTTCCTGGGGTTTGATAAGGCCCCGCCTAATGGTGTACCCCAAGTAGTTAATCTCACTGAGGGAAGCAGCTTAAATTTCTTGGGATTTGCTCTCAAACCTGCTTGGTGGAGGGACTCCTTCTGCACACAAACTCAGTGGCTCTCCCAGTTTGTGGGCAAATGCATATTCTTGAGGGGCTTTAAGAACCTGATCCATGATGCACAGCGAGGGAGTGGGAGCTCCAAACAGACCAAAATATATCACCTGGTACTGCCAAAGGCCTCCAGGAGAGGCAATTGCAGTGTTCTACATTGATGATGCAGACAAGGGAACCTGCCAGTACCCCTTTATGAAATTAAGGGTGGTTAAGAATCAGGCATTGAAAAGACAGCCTGATTACTATCCACTGGCTGCACCATTGATGAGGGGAGAGGTCTGGGCCAAACTGCACTTCGGTAAGGCTTTTCTGGTTCTCTGGGGGGAAGGCAATTGAACAATGCCTCTCAGTCATGACTTCCCTAACATTTTCATTTACCTCAAAGGGCCCGCCCCACCAAGTAGCCAAGAACTTGCATTGTACTGTGGGGATCAGCACTACAACTCTGTCTTCTGGTTTGAATTGAAGCAGTCTGGCTGCTCTATTAGAAGTTGCACTGTGATCTCTCTGTGCTTTCCCCATAAGCTCCCTCACAATGACCCCACATGTTCAGTCATGGTATGATGGGCACAGGGTTGCTCCTCCCAAGCCTCCTTGGCTATGTCTAGAAGACCCCTGGATTTGTGGGCATACAACAGGTCGGTCAGTTTCTTTTTGGCCTCCCTCACCATTGCTTTGAGAGTCTTGTTAAATCTCTCCACTAACCTCTCTGTTAGTTCCTTTTAGTTTTTCTATAATTATCAATGTGTTGTACTTGCACTGTCCTTCTGCTGTACCAGACTGCTGACAATATAAAGAAACTGGGATGAATGATGAAACGCTGTAATCACACTGTCATGATGAGTTAAAGGGGGGTTGACATGAGTGATATTCATATGATACTCTGATACTCTCCTGCTATGCAACTTCCTGTTTGCCCTGAGTGTGTTTGTGTGTCTGTGTGTTTCAAAATTCTGTTCTGAACACATTTTGGCTTTGTTCTCACAAGTTTTAGGGGCTCTTTGAGGGTTCAGACTTGGTTTTAGGGTCAGGGTTAGAATGAGGTTTAAGTTAAGGTTAGGGTTATGCATTTAGTTGTGATGGTTAAGGTCAGGGGAAGGGGCTAGCGAATGCAATATGTCAAAGAGAGTCCTCACAAAGACAGTAAAGACAAGAATGTGTGTGTGTGTCATGCCCCCTAAGGCTTTGTGAGTCATACTGTGATGAGTCTGTCAGTCATGCTGAGGGAACTCAGACTGAAACTCTGTTGAAGGAGGGGGATTTCTTTCATTTCATCCACATCTTGGATTGTACCAATTGGATGTGGATTGGACCAATGTTGCTCCTCCTCGGCCTTCCTTCCCTTAAGGTCCGTCCACCTCAAGGTACCTTTTGAAATACACAGTATACACTTATAGTAAAAGAACGCAAGGACTTGTCGCTGTGGTTACCTGAGTGTTAATACACAATTTTAACATCTGTCAGACAATCAGAAACATGTATTTTGATTGGTCATGGTATAAAAAGTCAGAAACAAAGTGGGCTCAGTCTGAACATCACAGTAACCTTATTGTTTTGTTTAAGGTTTCCACTTAAAATGGTACTGAGCCAAAAGTCACATGACTCATGAGCTGATATACTGGAAATGTTGACATTATCTGATGAGACGGACTTGTAGACAGATAAAGGAGAGGCCAAGTATGAGCATCGTTTTCTGCCTATTCCCACACAGACCATGTGGCATGTTGGGTAATTTCCTGTGAAGGGAACATATGGTTCCTTCTTTCATGCTGTAGTAGATCTTCCAAGTGATAGCAGCAAAATTCACTTGGACAATTAATTATGCAGAATACATGGCAGCTGCTTCACCTGGTGCATAACCAAACAGAATGAATTTTGAGGTAACAGGAAATTGTCTGTTGTTAAAGGACGAGGCTGTATTTCTCTCACTGTTAAAAACAGATCAAGCCAAAAATGAATGTATTGTACTACTGGGCAGTTATCACACGTTAATCTTGTTCCGCCGTGCTACAGAGCTCCATTGTAGTTAAAAACACATTAAAGAACCACAACATTGCACGAACTCACACACACAGTAGTTTATTTGGCTCATCATTCTGCTGCCCCGTATGCACCAGTTGTGCATTAATCCCCTACTAAAACAGCCCCCAACAAAAGCACCATTTCCTCCTGTTTGAGAAAATGGATCCCAATCAGAAAAACATTTAGTGACCCCCACCAGGCAATTGCTTTGTTACAACTGCACAATTGTAATAATCATAAACACACAGTAAGTGAATAGAAAAATGTACAAATGTAAGTTTGTGTAGGTATTGTGTGAGGTAGAATCTCCAGGCCTCCAGGTCCAGAGTCCTTTCTCCTCTGGTAGCGCAAGTCCACAAACTGAGTGTAAGTGGGGAGAGTCTTGTCTTGTCTTTCAATTCCCCAGAGAGATCATGAAGAAAGTGTGGTGCAGAATCTGGAGTTTCTCAGGCACAGAATGGATGACATCCACAGGAAGTTGCAGTGGTGGAGTTGGGGGGGAAGGGTGTAAACAACAACCAAGATGGCTTGTGAGAACTCCCTGGGTATGTGTTATGGCTGTAGCCCCACAACTAACATTTTAATGTTAGTTAATGGGCTGCAGAAACATTCCGTTTCAGTAATGTGACCAGAGTGGCACTATCACGTTATCCCCGTCAGCCTGAATCATCTGAAGGCCGTTGATGGTAGCGACGGGATGGTGAATACGTTATTGTGGCCGTGCCTCTGTGAAACACAGAAAACTGCACCCACAGATTCTCCGATTCCTCGCTCGGGACGCTCGCTTGAGGGGCAACAATGAGACCATTCAGGGTTGCACTTAACAACAAGCTTGTAAGTCCCACACAAATCAGAGACAGCATGTTTTATTTTACATGAGAAGACACCTCAAGGACAAATGTGCTTAACTTGCTCATCTCTGATAAAGAACAGTGCACAGCCACTTCCCTAAGCTTTTCTACGGCAAGCCCCTGAGACAGTCCCCCACACAGTGCATGTCTGACTGTCCAGAATGGGGTTAAGGGCCCAACAGCATTTAACAGTATCTGGTTCAGTACTGCTGGAAGATGCATATGCTGACATAGCATACTGGTTCAGTTTATGTTGCATTTCCTTATATGTGTCAGACGACTTGGCTCTCACCTAAGCACTCTGTCAACACGCCACAAGAACCTCAGAGTGCTCTCTTCATGTTTAACTTGTGCTGTCATGTTTGCTTCAGCTGCCAGTGTGTCTAAAATATATATCACTCATATCCTCATCTGACTCCACATATTTATTTCCTTCAAAACATCAGTCCTATGATAAAAAAAAACAAAGAAAAAAAAATCCAAGCTATAATCAAGGAAGGGAGAAAATGCACAAACATGGAGAATTCCTCAGTTTCCTGGTCTAACTCCTGAAAAGGTGAGGACTGCCTGAGGACAAGGCCTCTCTGCTCTTTATCTGTTTATCTCTGAGAAAGCTCCAGACCACACCCTACACCTTAACCTCTCTTTATCCTTATTGCGTGTGTTTAACTACCAGTCTATTGTCATGGCTCTGTGAGTATAGGTGTGGTTTCTCTTTAGAATTACAGCCATTGACATTAGTAAACACAGGGGGCAAATCCACCTTAAAAACAGGGAGAGCAGGGCAGGAACACAGGGCACTTTTAATCAAGTCACCCTCAAGGATTTTTGCAAAGAATAACAAACAAATGCAAATGTGTTGAAGTTTTCGAGGCCTGGTTGTGTAAAACTTGGTTTTCAACAAAGTTTCCTTCACACTACACACATCTCTGCCTGTCAGCAGAGCTCACAGCCAAGCTGGGAGTGGCTTCTCCTCTTCCAGTGAAAATAGGAGTAAACACACACACACACACACACACACACACACACACACACACACACACACACACACACACACACACACACACAC
>JBBMJY010000003.1:23140217-23158561 GCA_037833715.1 Toxotes lorentzi
GTCAGGCTCTGGGTCTCTGTGAAGCGCTTTGAGACAATTTTGATTGTGGAAGGCACTATATAAATAAAATTGAATTGTATTGTTGTTTTACTGCTCTTCTGAAACACTTTTTATGGACAAGCTTAATTTTAAAGACCTAATCAGTTTGGTGCACATCAGCTAGGAGGTGTGTTAACTGCTTAACACAACAACAAATTCAGGTTATGGGTGTGCTGCTTGTCAGAGAACGGTACTCCCTTTTTTAGTATACATCAGTTTTCTGTGCTTGACATAATCCAGACAGTGTTGTATGTATGTATGTATAATTTGTATTTCTATTGGTGGTGGTATTTCTTGCAGAATAGTGAAAAATGTGCAGCGTGTTGCTAGTACTGAGCCCAGGGAGCACAGTAAAGAAAGACAGTTAACAGGTTTTCTTTAACATTTCTGCTGTATTTTGTACAAAACACAACAGGAACCTTTCATTATCTGTTCAGTACATAATGAACTCATAACAAGTGATGCACCAAACTTGTTCAAAAGAACTGTAACACAATAAGAGCCACAAACTTTACTATGGATCGCATTAGAATCTCACTGTAAACAGGAGAATTTAAGAAACTCATTATGTGTCTACCACACAAACTGATCTTTATTTCAAGCTGATAACTACACTTTTTGTAAATTCCATATTTAAACAAGATGTCTACGCCACATCCACAGTAGCTATAAGTAGGGCTGTAAGTAGGGCTGTTACATACAATAATAATAATAATTGCAAGTGGTGTTATTTTTTGATATTTCTGACAAACAACCCTGATGAACCTGCATTTTGTGTACTTATTTATCTATTATTTACAGTAAAAACAGCTGTGATCGTGTTCTGACTGAAACTGATGGCAGCGGCTCACTGGTTAACTGATTTACAAACACAACTGAAGAGTTCTATCCTGTGTCTCTAGCATTTAGATAAAGATAGTAATCTCAAAGCTGTGGGTGAAGTGGTGCTCTGCATTTGTTGTAAAACTGTCATTGTCATTTAAAAAGCAATAATATCCCTAATAGTAGCCAAACAATACAACTTATTTATATAGTACTAAAATCAGTATAAAAGAAGTCATTTGCTAAAACCAAAAAACGTGGTGCTAATAATGCATAATGTGCTGGTGAGCCACCGCAAGTCATTGCATGGGGAAATTCCTGCACTGTGACAGCCCAAGCTTTTCTACATTGAATGAAATGAATAATTACATGGATTATAAACGCATGAGCATTTGTTGCAGTTCATTTATTACAGCACCTTGTCTTAAAAAAATCCAATAAAAAAAGGAAAAGATGTTGATATATTGTGAATAGACACATACATATTACTGTGCAATTTTAAGGAACTTTCACTTAAATTTTTCCTTTTGACTCTATACTTTGACACAGCTACATTTACATTTATTCAGTAATTAAAGCAGTAAGTAAACCAGTAGTGTAGCTTTGTCTGTGCCTCCACAAGTTCCCTCCTGCTGGCTCTGCCGATCCTTGATTCCTTTGTATTTTTCATTGCTAAACATGGGGAACAACATGGAGGACATCTTGTGTTAACAAACAACCAAAAACTTAGCTGTACGATAATAGTACAGATGTAATAACTACTCATATTACCAAGTATTTCAGGCTGCATAATAGTTGAGACCTATGTATTTAATTAAGCACAACAAACGAAAATTGCTTCTGCTGACTTACCCATCTCTGATGTAAAGCGGGCTCATAAAGCGTTGTGGCCGGTGCGAGTGGCTGATCCGTACTGTGCTGGCAAATTTAACCGTGATGTCCGTCAACTGAAATGACTTCTGCGGCATGGCTCTGAGGAAAATGCGAACTGCGTTGGTAGCCAGGATACACAAGAATGGTTCTGTGGCCGCCCGACAGGACTGAAATGCAATTGTAGCTGCAAACAGCACTTTGTAGCTTCATAGCCACAGTTTTGCATACCATGTAAGAATAGTTTTACTTATATCTCATCACATTCAGCTGCTGTTATGGTACAGAACGCGCTTAAAAATCTTGATGTGAATCACGTGGAAGAACTCATGACTCAGGTCTTACGTCTATAAATGTAGCTGATCCATAGCTCTTATGCCAGAAAGTGAGCTGCCAACCTGCCTTTCAGTGTCAGCACAGACTCTGGTCTGACATGTTGCTCTTGACTGATAAACCTAAGAATTATATCAAAATAATCGAATAATTTACCAGAGAAAAGTTAAGTTTCACCTCTGTCTGTTCACCCATGCTCCCTCTCTCTCGATCACCCGTGTGTGTTGTCTGTAGCTCAGTCTCTCCCTCTCTGTCTCTTTGTTCAGTGGGTTGATTAAATTACATTAATATCTAGTTATCATTTAATTCATTTTCACATCTGGTGGCAAAAACCAGTTCATCAAAGCTGAGAGGCACATTCAACCCTGTTTTGAATGTGAGGTCAGCCAACGCAAGCTCACCCATTCAGACAGACCCCTGACACAGGTTTAACTCGTGTCACTGTGTCAGTATGAATGGGGCATTAGAAGAGCTTTTCACTTTCACATAAACTGGACAGTACCTCTGATGGAACATATAATGTCATTAACAGTTTCAAACTTATGACCTAATTTCAACCATTAAGTATAACTATGTAAAATGTAATACAAATGCACAAGAAATATTTATTATGACCTCAAAACTATGATCACAAGTAAACTACTGACATAATCTAAAATAAAAAAAAAAACAACAACAGAAAATAACCGCCAAATAAACATTTGTTGGCTACATGATCCACTTGCATCTGTTTTCTTTCACTGGTTTCATCATTTATACATTAAATCAAAGGTCTTGAGGTCAGGGGTTAAAACTAGCCCGCAAATTAGTCTCAAATTTTTATTATTATTATTACTATTTTTTTTCCCACAAATTTCTAAACAGGTCATTTTGTGTTCTAGCAAGGTAAACAAAAAAATGTAGCATCATTTTTTCCCCCCACCACTTTCAACTTAATGCATCCAAACTTCGTGATGCTTTAATGTGTCTCTTTATAAACATTAATGAAGGACAAGTGAAGTGAACAACTGAGTCTAATGCAACTGCTGCCTGTCTCATCTGTGAGGAGAATACGACCGCAAGGGAACTGAAACATTCTGAGCCGAGGGGATGGACGATGAGGATGGAGGAGTCCCTCAGCTTCAGAGAGGCCTGAACATTGTGGAATGACGGGGAAGAAAGGAACGCGATTCTTCAGTTGAGGCCAGCTGTGATTGTCTAGGTATAAAGTTAGAAAATGTTATGCTTTAGGTCTCTTTTAGATCAGACACGGATAACTTTACCCACGGGCCTACACTGAGCTGAGGGTGAAGACAGCTGATTGTATATAAAGAAGCAAATCTATGGTAAACAGGACTGGCAACGGGGAGAACACCTTTAACAATTCCGCAGTTTAGATGAAAGTTAAGGAAACTTGCAAAATACACCCAGACCACACTGGACCAGGTCTCTCTCAGAAATCACTATACTTAAGACCAGTTTCTTGTTCTGAACACAATCGATGCCGTATGTACAGCGTAGCTACGTCTATATAAATACACAGAGTGAGTCCTCTGTACATGTTTCACTGGGGGAAAAAAACTATACAAGAACATATAATGCTGTTTACTCATGGGGTACAACAGCTAGCTACATGTGTAACTACCACTCACAGTGGTCTATGATGTTTATTCGTGTTTAGGTTTAGGTTATGCTAGCTAACCCCTTATTTAAATCATGTCACTTGACCAAGATAAGCCAGCTTTATTATCTTATTGGGTACGTACACTGATGAAATGCCCTCTCGGTGGCCTGTTGCCGAGGTAATGGCTATCCGGTCCTGAAGATAGTCCGCAAGGTCCCGGTGGAGGAATACCACAGGACCCTCCAGGTCTGAAAAGAGGGCCATGAGGTGGTGGAGGTCCGAACGGCGGCGGGCCGTGTGCACCGCGTGCAGGTTTACCTGGGCGGTACATGGCCGTGCTCAGAAGACCATGCTAACTTCAGTGTCGCCGAGGGAGGAAACGAAAAGTGAAGGGGTAAACTGACTCCAAGCAAAAGCGAGATTCTTTTTCCACACTATTAGCTGTGCCTGATTCCACTGTATGATGTAGCCGCCGGAAGTGCAGCAGTGACAGAGTAACAACATCCTCCTTCTTCTTCTTCCTCTGAGTGTCCGACAGACTGGAATGCCAACCTGCTGCCCCCCACAGACTGGGATTAGAATGCAGTTCGAAGTGATTCTGTTTAATCATGACGCAGCAGTGAATTCAAGGTCTGCTTACACAATGCTTGATAGGGATTTGTGCTCATATGTCCCAATGAGTACTCTCACTTCTACAGTGCTCAGCATAAATGATAACACCCCAACAGATCTGTCAGAAAACCTTTAGTTTCCTTTCACAATCAACATTTTCTATGGGATACTATACTACAAAATTCTCCCACAAATGTGGAGCATTGATCGCAAACAAGCTTTGTTAAGTTGCACACACAAAAAAAGCAATTTCCCTAACAAATTCATTCAAGACCATGTTGTAAAAATGACTACATCCCAATGAAAGTCTTAGGAACAAAGCTACATTTTAGACTACAAAAGTCTAATTAACAAGAATTCAACCACAGGTGTCCAGTAGACAGTTGACTATAAAAGGGCATTACTTAACGGGCTACAAGAAGATCAGCAAAGCTTTGCTTATCAGTCAGAATACTGTGGCAAATGTGATACAGAACTTTAACAAAGATGGAACTGCAACCATTTCACAGAGACGTCCAGGCCGTCCGCAGAAGTTAACACCTCAACAGGAGCGTCTTCTGATGAGAAGGGTTGAAGAAAATGCAAGTTCACTGTAGTTAGCTAAAGAAGTAGAACGCCAAACTGGAGTGACTGTTTCCTGTGACACAATACGGTGTACACTGCAGAGGAATGGCATGCATGGGTGTCGTCCACCAAGGAAGCCTTTCCTAAAGCCCATGCACAAAAAAAGCCCACCTAGAATTTGCCAGGGCCCATGCTGAGAAAGATACTGACTACTGGGACTCTATACTCTGGAGTTATGAGACCAAGATAAATGTTTTTGGAACTGATGGCTTCAAAACGGCATGGCATTGCAAAGGGGAGGAGTACAAAGAAAACTGCATGGTGCCTACAGTGAAACATGGTGGTGGCAGCATCCTTATGTGGGGCTGCATGAGTGCTGCTGGTGTCTGGGAGCTGCATTTCATTGATGGTATCATGAATTCACAGATGTACTGCTTTATATTGAAAGAGAAGATGCTACCATCACTCCGTGCCCTTGGTTGTCGTGCACTTTTCCAACATGACAATGATCCAAAACATGCATCTAAGGCCACTGTTGCATTTCTGAAGAAAAACAGGGTGAAAGTGATTCAGTAGCCAAGTATGTCTCCTGATCTGAACCCAGTCGAACACCTATGGGGAATTGTGAAGAGACAAGTTGGGCATCACTCTCCATCCAGCATCCAGGCTCTAAAAGAGGTCGTTCTTGAAGAATGCCTAGAAGACTTGGTGCTGTCCTTAAAAATCATGGAGGTCATATAAAATACTATAGTAGTTTTTGTTGTGGGGTGTATTCATTTTTGCATCAACTAATTTGTGTAAAACTGAAGATTTTGGAATCTAAGTTACATTATTAACCTTACTTTCATTTTATGAGTTAAACAAATGTTCTATAAAACTCAGTCTTGTCAAATTTTTGGAAATTATTCTTGTGTTCATTGAGATATTGATTAAAATCTTACTTTTCAAAGGGGTGTACTCATTTATGCAGAGTTTAAAGTCACAAGTATTTAACATCTTAATAAAGATATCCTTAAATTAAGCATTTTGCAAAAGCCTTTTGTAGTTCCCAGATTCAGACCACTGATTAAAAAATGATAATATTCTCATTTCAGATTTTATTGCGTATTTACACATCCATGCAAACCTTCCAACATCCAACACGTATGCACACAATCTTCCATGGGCAAAAGATGACATCCTTTAAATAAGTAACAAAGGAGATTCCAGTCAAATTTACTGAAAGAAAATGGGACTGGAAACTGTTTTCAATGAATTTTCAAATTCAATGTAACTACCAGAATTTTAAGAATCACACTCTTATCTTAATACTGACGTTCGCTTCTTATGTCAGTTCTTAGGAACTTTCCTTATCTTAACAAAAAAAAACAAAAAAACAAGAAAAAAGAAACAATGTCCAATATAAGGCTAATTAAGTGGCAAAATGAGGTCAAAACAGCAGAGTCCAACTTATCAACTAACTTATCAACTAGTCCAACTTATCAACTAACCATTTATAGCACAGCTGTTGGCTTGAATTGGAAGCAAAGAAAACATAAGACACAAGGATGAAAAAGCAAAGGTCTACCCTCTGAGGTACAGCAATAATTCCAAAAAAGTCTACAGTGAATGTATACAGATATGTATGAATGTATGTCCTCGAACCTCATGCTGTAAAATTTAAGTTAGGATAATAAGGCATTTGAAATCCATTCACCAATGATAAGGAGTCAATCGTTGTGTGGACTCTGCTGAAATACCCCACACTGTCTTCAACTAGTGTAGTGTCTGCTTTGATTAAAGCCAGCTTGGTTGTAGTGCTGCCCAGCGTGTTGGAAGAACTGTTCAAACTGTCCTCCTTGGTTAAAATTCGAGCCCCCTCTCCCTCCCCAGCCTCCCCCCTGTCCTCCGCCTCGGCCTCCCCTTCCCCTGCCCCCACGACCTCCTCGACCCCCACCTCTCTCCTGATGCCAGCCTGCGTCATGGTGGTAATTGTCATGGTAACCACCTCCTCCTCCATGGTGCCCAGAGTCCTGGAAGCCTCCTTGGTTGTTCCCTCCTCCTCCTCCATAACCACCTCTCCCTCCTCCCCCATGATGACCTCCTGCATCCTGATAGTGGCCCTGGTTGTAAACACCTCTTCCTCCTCCACCTCCGTCTCCCCAGCCTCCCTGCACCTTCCCCCCTCTGCTGCCTCCACCTCTTCCTCCCCTGTCTCCATGTCCTCCTCCTCTCTCGTAGCCTCCACGGCCACCTTGGGAGAAGTGATCGTACCCCCCCCTGCTGCCTCCGTGCCCACCCCCGCCATAGTGTCCGCCGCCCTGGGGAGCATCCTGACGTTTCTGCCAGGTAGGCATCTCTGGTGGAGGAGGCTCAATCTCGCAGGGTCGGCCTCCCCTGTCTGGCACTCTGCCCATTAGAACCTGAGAAAAAGACACATATTGAATTAAGCCAGTTCAAAGCATGATCACTACCCTAATTTGATCCCTCTTCTGTTGTTTGCATGAGATTAAGTTTCAGTTATTTTCACTGAACATGATGTGTTAAACAAAGGGTCATAAAACTATAACTGAAAAGATGCTGATGCTTTAGTTACTCAAGGTTTCCTTCACTGGATTCCTGAAAGGGTGCTCGGATTTTGGAAGTATGAGACTATATTCCACATACATCCTGAACCAAGGAATAACACATGAAACAGAAAGAAACAGTTGTAACTACATTGTGTTTAACCTACCTTATTAATAGCACAAGCAGTCTTCTCTCTTATCTTGCCACTGCTTGTGCGTAGGATCTTAGAGAAGTCTTGTCGAGCAGCAAGAAGATGGCCAACAGATGTTTTACTTGTGGTGCAGAGGGCAGAACGCAGAGGTGGGTAAACTTTGGCCAACTTCTCAGCGTGTGTCTGCAATAAAACATTCAAAACCAAGTTTTATTTGTTTTTGGAAAGCAACACTTTGAGTCTATAAGTCCTACATTGCATATATGTATACTATGTATATTGGAGCAATTTTTTGTTTTTCTTTGGAATATAAATAAAAAAGAGGTTTACATTTCAGGTGTGGTGGAGTGGCCTGAGAGGAGAAACAAGCCGTGTTGGTGTCTAATAATCGCTAATCAACTTTTTAAATTTCTCAGCAAGCTTTCAGTGTATATGTCAGGCCCTTTTCACTTTTTCATTCCAATCCATTCTGTTTAACAAACTCATACATGACTTTTGTCAGTCTTTTCCCTTCTCAGCAGGGCAAGAGCACCCCCAAATGGATAACAATGGCCTGACAACTGCTGAAGCACACGTGTACACAGACTTCCTGTTTAATATGCCTTGTGTGTCATTAAACTGGGAATCTTTAGGAACCTTCCAAAGTTTTTACATACCTTTGCTCTGTCAGACCAACCAAAAGACTGAACTGTCACGTCAAGGCGTTTCAGCAGCATCTTCCTTCTGACTTCATACTCATTCACTAATGCTTGGTTAATAGCTTCAATTTTTTCCTGGCAAAATAAGAAACAAGCACAAGAGAAAGGTCATTCGCTTATACAAAGTTCACCAACGCTATTATATTTCTTTGTCATTTTCCAGTATTTACCATGTGCACAGGTCCAAGGGTCTTCTTCATCAAAGGCTCCCCTATGTGATTTGGTGGGACTCGACCTATGGCTTCTTTCAGCTTTAAAAAAAAAAATAAAATAAATAAAAATAAAAGGGATAGAAACCTCAAAGACTAAAGCAGGAATGTGTAGAACTGGACTTCTTCAGACACTGTGGCAGTGGCAGTGGTACTGAACCCGCTGATAATACGCTGTAGGCACAAAGTATTATCAGCAAGTTCAGTACACACATCACAGCTGCTGAAGGCAGAACTAGACTTCTTCAGACACTGTGGCAGTGGCAAAATTAACAGCATGATGTGTGTACTGAACCTGCTGATAATACTTTGTTCCAAACAGCTGCTGAAGGCAGTTTAAACAATCCACAGATTCAATAGACGTAGACACATTACAATCCAAATGCAGCGTAGTTGTGTTTTTAGGTTGCTGCCGTTTAACCTCACTAGACGCTGTTCAGTTCTTGTTGTGAGTGCACAGTCATTTCTCTGTGTCACCAGAACAACTGACCTTCTTTTCAATTCCACTGAAGAACTGGAACATGGTGATGTTGGCAGGAGGCTTGGACATGCCCAGCGCCATGCAGATGCCCTTCAGTTCCTGGAACACAGGGCTGCCTGACTCCTGGGCTTTCTTCTGAGGCTTGTTAACCAGGATCATCCTTGATGCCTCCAACTCAGATACCAGAAAGGCTGAGATAGAAATGGATTTGGTTAAATGGTAATTGCTGTTAAAAGGATGCTTAGGTTTCAGAAAGTCATAACTTAAACCCTTTTTAGTGCTATCGGGAACTAAATAACCTTCCTCGTGGTTTGTGTATATCCTATACTATTTTTTTCACCTGCTCTTTGTTTGATACATACATACAGGTCTGAGACATTAATCTCAATACAAGATTAGTACACAATTTTCACAAGTGAAGCAGGAGAAGGTTGTGTATCATCACGGTAGCCAACCTGTTCACATCTTTGATTTCACAAGAACAATCAGACACAAGTGACACACCGTCTGAACTCCAATAACCACTCTCTACAACCACTCTCTGGTGAGCAGAGAAGCATCTCAAAATGACCAACAGATCCAACTTTGAGGAGGATGGACTACAACAGCGAAGACCACATCAGGTTCCAGTCATGTCAACCAAGAACAGAGATCTGAGGCTGCAGTGGACACAGGTTCACCAAAACCGGAGAGCTGAAGACTGGAAACAGTAGATGTGGGTTGACCTATTCATATAGACCCCTGAGTCATTGTGTCAGCCTGAATGGGGTATCACTGAAAACAGCTGTGTCAGTATCATGTGGCAAAAGTGGAAAAAGTAACTGCACACAGGCTGCTTATGCTGCCTTCTAGTGGTGACTACATGCTATGTCAACGCCCAGTAGAGAATATCACTTGACAATATATGACTATGTAAGATTTTGTTACAGGTGGGTGTGTACACATTCTAGAGATGTTGCAAAGTACTGTTATCATACTGAGAAGCAGCAGACAGTCTGTCCTGTTGAGGAACCGCTGAGTGATGTCTCCTCTGGTAAGGACAGAATAAGGACAGGCGAGCTCTGACAGCAGACCACTCATCTCCAACTGGAAGCCCTCTGCCTCGCTTGGACCTGGGAGGGGTAGGAGAACAAGCAGAGAAGTGATGTCACAAGACAGACAACCTGGTTAGATGTCACACATACCCAAGCTAAGCCATACAGCCATTTAGGTTGGTTGTGTTAGCAGCAACTGGGTAGACCCCAAACAGAAAACTGGCTTTGTGAAATATGCAGCAACAGTGATTAAAAAGCCCAAAATGTACATTTTACTCCCTTCTACCATTAGTTAAAAGTGTAGCAATCTAACCTAATGACTTACTACTAAAATCGAAACTATAGCATATGTCATATGTTGTATAAACAGAAATATATGTGTTTTATGTTTCATTTCCTTCCCATTGTTATCAACCTTCAGCTCGCAAGAAAAGGAAATGAGGAAAGGAAACTCTTCTGTCACTGTTCGATATATTCGCTTAACTCTCAACTTAACAACGATAAAAATATGTCTTACAGTTAGTGGCGTGGACATTCTCCTCCAACTTGCAGTAGAGTCTAAGCTCAGAGACAATCCAGGCACAGAGCTTAGTAAACTCAGGTGAAACTGCACCTCCATTCACAGCAGAATCCAGAGCTCCTTCCTCCAAAAGAGGACCTTGGTACCTGCAGTGAGACACAAACACACACACACACACATACATACATACATACATACACACACACACACACACACACACACACACACACACACACACACACACACACACTTAAGACCATGTTCAATCTGACCCAAAACTCTTTGCTTCCCTTATCAGTACTGCAAAGTGGTGGCCATGGCTGTAGATTTGGCTATGGACAGCAAGGACATATCAAGGTGTAGATGAATTTTACCAAGCAATACCTTTACCAATTTCAAATGATCTTGCCGAGATGCCACATTTGTGTGTTTTCAGAATGTTGGTTCTGATGATAAAGAGACTGAAATATGAGGGATACTTGAACTATGATTGGACAACCCTCACCTTCACATTGTATCATGCATCATTGAGCAGCTGCAGCCTGGCAGTAGCAGCAGAGGGGTGGGTGATGAGCAGTAGTTACATGAGCATTTCACACATGATCTGATTTGTGACTGTTGCTCAGACATGGGGGGATAGAGAGCATGTGCACAACTGTCTATTTTGGCCATCTGACACAAAATGTCCCTACCTGTTATGGTCCCTACCCAAGATAAAAACCAAACCTAGGACCTCAGTGAGGTGTGGCTTAGTTTGCAGAGACAAGGTTGTCACTTTGACACTCCAGTGCTCTTGCCAAGTATTGACAGCATTCACTGAAAACGCCCAACCACAATTTAGAATTTGGTTATTTAAAGACGTCTTGTTTATTTCCAAACGTGTATGGAAAGTGTATGAAGTTACTGGATATAGACCAAATAACCAAGAAACACCAATAAATCGTGCACTATTAGAAAGTGGGCTTAAACGGGTTAATAGAAAGGAATGTGTTGGAGCTGTCCTTATATGAATCACGCCGGGAGCAGCTTCTGCTGACGCAGCTAATGACAAACCATATATAACCATCCTGCATATGTGCATTAACAGTAATATGTCTGGTAAAGATAGAAAACCACGATGTTCATAAACAGTCGAGAGATAGTCCATCACCGTCTGACCAACGTTAGTCACAGCAGCAAATTAGCCGTTTAGCTAAAGCAAGCTACAGTGCACTGCGCTAGCTAAAACAGGACAGACAGACAAAGCTAATCACAGAAGTACCAGCTCTCATACAGCGGATAACATGTTACGTTATTTTTTCTTACCCTAAATCTTCAAGTGAGACGAGGGTGTCATTCTCCATCCCAGTAGTCTGCAATTATGTCTTAGAACCACGTACTATGAAACAGGGCTTTCACACCAGCCAGCTCAACTGAAACACGTTTGACTTCCTCACTTTCCTCCATGGAGTTTTTTTTGAAGATCGCAAATCAGCTCACAATAGCTTTGCCGCCATCTACTGGAACGGAGTGTAAAGAGGTCGACAGCCTAAACCTGTTTTGTTATTGTTTTTTTTTTTTTTTTTTCAAGTAGTTAGTTATTACTCAGAATGCCTTCCCAAGATTATTTCTTGTACTTGTGGTTTTGTGTTTTGCCTCCTTTAGTGCTGATACTACTTCCCTTCATTGCTCATCAAGCATAACTGCACACCTTAAACATATTTAGATGTGGTCATATGAAACATGAAAGCACAATATTTCTATATCTATAAATAAATTAAGAGGTCAGTTCATATAATCACACTGATACTGGTTTAATTTTATCACATGATCAATATGATAGTAAAATGTGTAAGGCAGAATTGTGTCACTAGGATCTGAAATCAGTCAAATGTTTAACTTAAGACCTACTTCAGTGGAGTATATTCAGCTGTTTCTGGCTGATGTGTGATTGTCTTTAAACCGAATGGTTTCTACACCCATTTCATGAAGAGTATGACTGAGCATTCATATTGCTCTGCTAACTTATTCTGCAACTATTCTGTTAAGTTCAGAGAATCGGATCAAAACCTGTCAACAGCTCAACTACTAACCAGTCAGGTCACTGAAAAAAGTTTACAATAAAGTGACAAATAACAAATAGCAACAGATATTTTTATCGATCAGTTTTCATGGTTTTCATAGTTTTTCTTTGTGGGGTTTTCTATGTGCCCTCTCTGCTTTAAAAAAAAAAAAAAACAGGGGGAGTTTATCACTAAATAACTACACCATAAACATTATAGCTTCATTTGAAGTGAATAATGATTCTTTTCCCTGACAGAATTCCTGACAGTGTTGATGCTTGGACTCTGATATTTCGTATTAAATATTTAATACGATTATAAATGAACACCTCAGTCAGACTGACCTCATAGACAAAAGTACTTCTCTCCTCTTCTCTCTGCTTTGGCAGCACAAGCACTCTGACAACCTGCGTCCCATATTCAGAATTTCAGTAAGAAACTTGATGATAATTTCGGAATTTATTTACAGTAAATCCTCGGTCTGACTTTATCAGTTGTAAATTATTCCTATTGTTTTTTTTTTCTATTCTCATGCTGATCACATTGTTTACATTTCACCCTTTTATGCCTCCGCGTCGAGGCGTTATGTTTTTGGGTTGTCTGTCCGTCTGTCCCGAGTTCTTCTACACGCGATATCTCAAGAACGATTTGTGGTCTCTCTGTCAAACTTTGCACAAATGTTGACTGTGACTTAAGTCAGATCTGAAAGGAGTTTGGAGGTCAAAGGTCAAAGGGCAAGGTCACTATGACCATATTTATGTTTTGCATGCTAATCTGAAAGGAGTTTGGAGGTCAAAGGTCAAAGGGCAAGGTCACTATGACCATATTTATGTTTTGCATACTAATGCGATATCTTAAGAACCGTTTGAGGGATGGCTTTCAAACTTTGCATAAATGTCAACTGTGCCTCAAGGATGAACTGAGTAGATTTTGGAGTTCAGAGTTCAGAGGTCAAAGATCACGGTCGCTGTGATCATACATATAATTTTATGCAGGCCAATGTGATATCTGAAGAATACTTTGAAGGATGTTCTTTAAAGTTTGCACAAATGTTGACTGTGACTCAAGGATGCACTGAGTAGACTTTGGAGGTCAAAGGTCAAAGATCAAGGTCGTTGTTACCTTATGTTCATTTTATGTCTGGATGGTCTTCAAACTGCTCAAATGTTGACTGTAACTCAAGGATGAACTGATTAGATTGTGGAGGTCAGAGGTCAAAGGTCAAGGTTGCTGTGACCTTAATGCAAATGTTGTGCTTCACTGTTATCTCTACAATGCTTTGAGTGATGTTCTTCAAACTTTGCACATATTATCACTGCCTGTCAGAGATGGAGTCAATATGAGTGGGGTGGAAACATAACACAAAGAGAAAATTTTGCAATAAAATTTAAAACTTGGCCCCAGAATGATCTGAATTCTATGCTGCTGTTGGTAAATAGGGACCCTGTCTTTGTATTCACATTCCCCTTAAAATATTCCCACACATTAATAGTGATATATATATATATATACACACACACATACATACAGCGTTGCGATATGCACTGATACAAAGCTACAACTCTCAACTTTGCATGCTAAAGCATTCTCTTGTACAGGGATTTGCAGTTTAACTGTGTCACTATGGAATCGATAAATATGCTTTTGGAGTGCACCCATGGTTGTGAAAGTGGCGGGGCATTCTGCATGTCCACACTGAAATCTAACGTTCAGCAGACTTATGTGAATTTTAACATGTTGAATGAATACTGAAATCAAGGCCGTACTGAACTTACAGACCTTACAGTTGTAAGACATTTTGATGAGCTAAGTTAGCTTGGAAGGCGCGTCTTTTGTAGACTATATAATGTCGGCTTGCTAACAGTTTGTTAAACAGATGAACTGACAAGAACTAGCTAGTTTCGTTAATGAATAATACATGAAATGCTGATGCAGTGAAGCCGAAATACTTTTCTTTTTTTTTGACAGCATCAGTTTAAATTACAACATTGTATCATTGTGTTTCATGCCCATCTCCAGGAAAAAGCAATAGCTATTTAAATTACACAAAATAAAATAGAAAGAAAAGAAAAGAAAGAAGAGAGCCTGAAATAAAAGTTCATGTGCCAAAACTCATAAGGTCACGGTCACATATTTGTTTCCTACATTACCCACAAAGAGAGGAATACATCTCCATGGTTTCTCAAAGTTCTCACTATGATCATTGACTCTGGCCAACATTTTTTCATATGACACAACTTCCAACATAGTCCACTTTTAAAGTCTGGGGAACGTGTCTTTCCATGCTCTGAGGATAATTCAGGCAGCAGTAATCACCCCCACTTTTAGTACCCCAAAGTCATATTTTTTTATATTGTGGGCTGTACTGACCAGTCTCCTAGCAAGAATAATGTTGGTGACATGGGGATTGTCAAGCCCAGTCATTTACCTATATATGTTATGGTTGAGCAGGAATGCTACAGAGTAAACCCACATGCAGGACTCGGAGACTATGGAGTGCAGAGTTCAGTGTTTATTAGATAACGGCGTGGTTCGGCTTGTGGTGGGGAAAGGTGAGGCTGCTCTCGGGCATTTCTGAACAGTAGAAAACTGTGTCAGTTTAACTTTTAGAGAGCTGAATTTAACTCTGTTTCAGATAACATATGGCAATTTTTACTCTAAGGCCAGCATCAACTTTTCTGAGTTAATTCTACTCAGTTCTGTGTTAAAATTAACAATGAAATGTGTAAAAATATTTAACACTGCCTTTTTCACACTGTTCAGGATAATTTGATTACACTTTATGGAGCTATTTTTACTCCAAATTTAGTTTAAAAATTACACTCTGTGTAACAATATTTAATTTTTATTTTTCTGTAGTGTTAGTGTTATGTTACATATTTATCATGTGATGCAACATTACTAAATTGCTGTGATCTAACCTATCAAATGGAAATAAACACATACATACAGGGTTACAGTAACAGCATTTATTAATATGTCTCAGTGTCATATAAGCAACATAACAAACCATTACAATTTTAATACAGTGCTATGATGGTCACTAGAGAGAGAAATATGGGACCACAAAGAGAGCTGTGTCATTCACTGTGTCAAAAGGCCTGGGATAATGCAGGTTGTGGACATGAAAGACAACAAAATTTTGCTTTGTCCTGCTCACTTCATAGGCATGGAAATGTTCTTGAAAGGTTACTGTACATAAAGGCAAAGTGAGCAGCAACAGTTTCTCATGTATTATCAAAACTTACTCAATCTGCTAAAACAAAGGCATTTCAGACTCTACTTTGCCACAAAAAAAGCACTTCATTATTTTCATCTCAATGGATACTAACGCAGCATTGTTGCTTGCCACTCTGCAACTCTAGGAGTTTCCTTTGTTTCCCCAACGTCAATGTTGTAAATGGTTGTTTGCAGGAAAATGAAAAGTTGGTCAGGGAAGATCTGTATGACATACTAAAGACACAATGGGCCTTGAAGAGTTTGTCAAGGGCTCCCACTTAATTTGTTGCCTTACATAGAAGTGCAAACTCGTCAGTCAAAATGAAAAAGGCGTGTGTGAATGCTGCTTCTTGTGGGTCCCTAAGCAAGAAGGTAGGGCTGACTGCTTTGGGTGATGTTGACTAGATTCTGCTGTGTACTGGTTCCAGCCTACAACACACATTCAACAGCCCTATTTAGTGACCACACTCTGACAGTAAATGAGATTAATTCACTGTGCATGAAATGGAGGTGATGGAAAGCATACTTTAAACAACTTTTGAACATACTTTTAGGAATCTGATGAGGTTGTCGACAGCTTGAAATGCAGACATCTTTCCTGGTCTCTTTTGGCCTCCTTCGTGGAGGTAGAAGATGCAGCAGCAGCAGACATGTCACTGTCCCAGCCTACAAACCAGCAAACATCAGATTAACATTATGCCATAAATACATTAAATTGGCACAATTACCTATATAACCAACAATGGCAATTAAAAACAGCCACAGTCATACCGTTCTTGATGGCTGTTTACATTCTGCCATGGGGAGATCATGTGACTGCGCTGGAAACTCTACATGACGTCATCAGCAGGCATGAGAACTCACACCCGGAGGCAGTGTTCATGGAGGTCATGGCTGGTGATTTAAACCACTGCAACCTCAAGAAAGTTCTCCCTAAATTCCATCAGCACATTGTCTTTGCAACCACGGAGAATAGTACTCTTGACCAGGTGTACACTAACGTAAAGGATGCCTACAGAGCTGTGCCCCGGCCACACTTTGGACAGTCAGACCACATTTCAGTGTTCCTCTATCCAGCCTACAGACAGCTCCTCAAGCAAGCACTACCTGTCTGCAGAACTGTTAAAGTGTGGAATGCAGAATCAGAACAGATGCTTCAGGACTGCTTTAACAGCAAAGACTGGGAAGTGTTCAAAACTGCTGCCTTGAGAGAGGACTCTACTGTGGACTTGGAGTATGCTGCGGCAGTTACTGGTTACATCAGCACATGCACGGACAATATCATTCCCACAAAACGGATTGATACCTACCCCAATAGCAAACCCTGGAAACTGTGAAGTGTGGGCCATGCTACATGCTCGCTCTGCTGCTTATGTCTCAGGCAATGCTGAGGAATACAAAAAGGCGAAAAGGACTCCAGCACATCACAGACTACAGAGAGCTGACATTTACAACCTGTCGCTTTCTCAGTCCCACTCTGAGCCCACTTCTGTACACCCGCTTCACCTGTGACTGTGTGGCCTTGCACAGCAACACCAGCATCATTAAGTTTGCAGATGACACCACAGTCATTGGACTAATCACCAGTGGGAAAATAATCTCTCCTTGAACACAAGGACCAAGGAGATGATTATTGAACGATTATTGATCGATGGAGGAGTAGGACAGAGCAGCACGCACCACTTCACATCAGTGGGGCAGAGGTAGAGAGGGCGAAAACCTTCAAAATCAGTGAGGACTTATCCAGTGAGGACTTAACCCGGACTCACAACTTTCACCACCTTGTGAAGAAGGCAAAGCAGAGACTGTTTTTCTTGAGAAAGCTGAGGAAATTTAGCATGTCACTCAGAATCCTCAGCAATTTCTACAGATGTACAGTGGAAAGTGTCATAAATAGTTCCATCACGTTGTGGCACGGAGCCAGCTCTGCTAAGGACAGGAAGGCTCTGCAGAGAGTGATAAAGACAGCAGCAAATCTCTGGAGTAGCCTTCCCATCACTCGGGGACATTTACACCAGCAGGGTCGTCAGGAGGGCCCAAAACATCATAAAGGACAATACATACCCAAGCACAGTCTTTTCACACTCGTGCCTTCAGGGAAGCGTTACAGGAGTGTGAGAACAAGCACAACTAGGCTCAAAAACAGCTTCTACCTGCAAGCCATCAGACTCCTGAATGTAGACACCGTCCACCTCCCCCACTAGGAACCCCTAGTTCAGTTAGTGAGCACTGTGGAGATGTTTCCATGGCAAAATTTCCAAAAACCAAGACAACCCCAAAAAGAAGCACTTATGAAGACAGGTATCATGAGTGGCTCTGTTTGAAGTCATCAGAGTTGTATTTCCAAGAGAAAATGGCTTCTAATGAGGAACGCTGATGACAAATTGATGTACAATGGCTTCCAAGGGCTTCCAATGAGGAAGCTATTTTAGGTAGAAGCACTTATGAAGACAGGTATCATGAGTGGCTCTGTCATCAGAGTTGGATTTCCAAGAGAAAATGGCTTCCAATGAGGTCCGTTGTTTCTGTCCATTGAAACTGCCCCAACAAGTAGCACTTACTGAATTCAACAGTCAAGTCAATGCTCAAGTGAGGGTAAT
>JBBMJY010000004.1:11969-22134 GCA_037833715.1 Toxotes lorentzi
TAGCCCTAATCAATGCAAACACATAACCTTACTTCATCTGACTAGCCACCTTTCTGACAGCAGGTCATGTGCAATAAGCAATGTTCACTGTCTTTGTACAAATTCAGTTTACACTGTATATTTCTATCCTAAATATATTTATTTTTATTTTATTTTCCTGTACATTTGAGATGTCTTCTTTTGCACTGATGTGGGACAATCATACTTTTGTACAAAGTATGATTGTGCAATGACAATAAAGATTTATCTTATCTTATCATTATTTAGGGAAACCTATTGACCACAGGATTTACTTTGATAGACATCACAATGTGTACCGTTATGGGAGTAAAGGTGTGAAATATGTTTTTTTGTTGTTTTTTTTTTTTTTTTCATCTTTACACCAACATACACTGATTATAAACTCCCTGTTCAGCGGAGGCATACCAAGAAGATGTAGTGAATCTTGTGGCAGTGATCAATGAGAAGAAAGTGCCTGCATGAATTCCTGTAGAAAATCAATGCCTTTCTTTTCCATCAGGTTTTAATGTCTAACAAATCTTGGACAGATGTACTTGCGATTTTGTGTTGCCTTACTCTCCATTTGAGCGACCTTAAGAGGCAAAGAGACTTCATTGAGTTCATCCAAAGGTTTTGTTTTTGGAAATCAGTGGAGTCTCAAAAAGTAATTTTGGCTTTCATGCCAAAAACTGGCCAATAGTACAGGTCCAACAGGTCCACTATATAGAGGAACTTGATCAAGTCGTACCTGAGGTCAACCATGTCTCAGGAACGGCTCACTGGCCTTACTGTCATCAGTATCAATCACTCAGTAGGGGAGCAGATTTCCTATGATGACATTATTGATGATTTTGCATCAAGGAAGGCCAGAAAGGTCAGGTTTTAGTTTTAGCTTTTGTTTACTGCTCTTAGTGCAGTAGTGTTATAATTAGATTTCCTTTAGTGTGTTTTCATTTGTGTGATTTGTGCTATTCAGAATATTTATTTTATATTTTATTTGTATATGATTCTTTTTTTTGTTATTTTAAAATAATAAAATTATATTGTTTTTATTTTATATTATTGTTATTCTCTGCTGTTATGTGTGATTATATATGTGAGAATATATTTATTTAATTTCTGATAACTTTAATTTCTAAATTGTTTTAGCAATGTTGGAGTTGGTGATTGTTATAATATAAATATTGTTATAATAAAACATGGCTGTTTGTGGGTTATTATGACAATATAAATATTGTCATAATAAAACATGGCTGTTTGTGGGTTATTATAACAATATAAATTTTGTTATAATAAAGCATGGCTGTTTGTGGGTTATTATTTTTCAGCACATTATTTGTCAATACTTTTGACTTAGATGAAGATCAGATCACATTTTATGACAAATTTATGCAGAAATCCAGGTAATTCCAAAGGGTTCACATACTTTTATATTAACATTCTAAAATTGTAACTTGTCACAGCTGAAGTTTTATAAAGTCACAATTCTACCAACATGCAACTCTTTGAATTACAAGACAGAAAGTAGCATTTGGGTGTAATAAACCTTTAAAACTATAAGCAGTTCAACAGAATGTAGTATATGGGTGGAATAAACCTTGAAAACTATAAACAAGCAGAAGGTAGTATTTTGGTGGAAGACTACATTGGTTTCACTTTTATTGTCATCCACTTCGCTAGGTGGCACTGTCGCGAGAAACGAGGGTCCTAGGACCGTAGTTCTGTGACTGCAGAAGGAACACGGGGTGGCATGAAGAGCCGTGAGATGCTTGGAGAAAATGCCAGGGTCAGAGCCAATGGAGACAGGGTAGGGGCGGGTCTCCGCACACCTCTGGTGAGAGAGAGTTGTACGCGGTTTGTGTTCCCAACACCACCCCGACATAGGTGGCGGTAAAGCTCTTTGACGTTTGTTACTACCCGCCATTAAAAAGAAAGACGGGTAACCGTTGCAGTTAGCTTACCAGCTGAGTGCGACCGCAGTGTTGTTGTGTCCGCTGCGGGAACTGACCAACTTTAATTTAACACGGCAAGAAGAACAGCCACGATGGCCTCTTTCTCGAATGCTGGTTAAGATGTTAATAACGTTGTGCTACGTCTACATGTGGGTGCGCTTTCACAAGTGCTACTCGGTCCTGATCCGCAACACTCTGTCCAGACTGAACAGCAGAAGCTTCGGTTTCAGCTTCGGTGTCTGCTCGGCCTCAGAATCAGCCACCACACCGCCAAGCGGGCTTCACACTGCAGCGCGTCGGTGTCCCAGCTCGGTACCACCCGACGACATCGTCTTCCTTCAGCTGGGAGACAAGGCCGTGTATGTCACGGAGCCTCAGGTTGGATACCTCTTTAAATGACACGATATCACAAGGATAGAGTCTGGTAACTGGCTCCTATCTGGGCCTATCACAGCCTTGTTTACATGTCTCAGTATCTTATGTCTCTAAAGCCGGGGCTGTCAAAATGTTGAGTCTCCTGTTTATGTCCCACTCTTGTGGTAAACTAGCAGTGGCATCACTACCCTACATGTTGACACATAGCACACTGACTTGATTACAAGCCCTGATCCAAGCTGTTTAATAATGCGTGTTGTAGAAATCATGTTAATAATTTAATAAAAGTCTATCTTTACATTGAAATAATGTTAGCAGATGATAAACATCCTTTTATACAATTATGAACAGTCAGTAAATAGAGTCAGTGAGGCTTTTTGGGGGAGATGATTGATTGTGCTATTTAATGCCACTTAGTAATTGATTTAATACTTGAAACAATTAAAAAATCATTTAAAATCAGTAAGACAATGTCATGTTCAAATACAATTACACTCACTATAATAAGCAAAAAAAGAAATTGGAAGGGAAAGAGATGAAGGAGAACAAAAGTCAAGTTTTAATAGATTACACAGGATGTCTACTAACATTATGTAACTGATATTTCATGTCTATTGCAGTGCTGTGCTTAAATAGAAGGCAATATTTGTGAAAGAATGTATGATAAAACACCTGATCACTCAGAGGTCGTGCACTTTTTGGATCTCCAGCATTTCTTCCTGGTCTGAAGGACTTGTTCGGACGTTGACTTCGCTGAACTCCGTGAAGAAACTGTGGTCCACATGCCTCACGTCCAATCCCTGGTACGCCTAGGGATAGGAGCAAGCTCTCTGGGTCACTGCAGCATATTCAGCCGATACTAAGCAAGATACTTTTGTGTCACTGGCTTTTGCTTTTCAGTAGCAAACTTGAGGAGGGCATTATTTAAGAGCAGATTTCTGGTATCCTAGATGGATTATTCATTCGAGTGGTTGGCTTCAAGAAAGTTCACAGTGCATGAAGCAAACTTTTTGGCGGCGAGACCTGCTTCACCCTCATGTTTTATGTGATGCCATGTAAATGGACACTGAGCTTGTTCTTACAAAAGAGGATGGAGTTGGGGCAGAGCAGGAGCCACTGTAGATTCATGCAGTGTTGGAGAACACTTGCCTTGGCAGATATTGCTTGCCATGTTATGTATCTTCGACGAAGAGGACCATCGATAGTGTGACGTTTTTTTGTTTTTTTTTTAAGGTCCAGGGGGAAGGTCTTAATGGAGTCGTGCTCACACTCTCAGTCTTCTCAGGATTTTTCCCTCCTCTTCTTACTTTTACACAGGTTTTACGTGATTTGATGTCATTCTGTGCCTTTGACCAAAGCATTTGATGATTTCTGTCACTAACTACTAATTGGTGAGTCTTTGTAGAGTCCTTGCAGAGTTGTGAGTTATGCTTTTCTGTGTTGTCTGTACTGTCCCCAGGCGTTTGATGACCTCAGCAAATGGACTGTGCTGTTGGGGTCCTCTCTGGTTTGTGGTCCACAAATAGAGAATATTTCATTCATCATAGAAGCCACAGGACACAGAGTGGGCTACCATTCTCGTCACACATCGAATAAGAAAGTAGGCACCACACATTGCTTAACAAGAAACATTGTCACAACTGTCATTCTAATTTAGCAAAATTAGCTTTTAGCAGACGTATTTTGTCCTGATTTCCCAAACACAACTTCATTGTTCACTAATCTCATGAATCTATGGTTTGTTCATCCATGTATAGGTATGCATATCTATGCATTTTTAAATACTGTTTATTTTCCATTTTACATAGACATTAAGATGAGACTAAAATGTGCCCTCCACCCCCACCACCACATCCCTCCCCCAACAATGGCCATACACTTCACAGCCTTTATATACAGTGTTTCAGGATCCACATTTGCACATAACGTGGTCATTTAAATTTATATGTGTACTGTTGGATGGATGATGGAACTTTTGGATTTTCACATATGAACATGCCATGTATATTTGGTTACAATTGCATGATGCGTTCATTAATTATATTGGTGCATTCTAAATGGCAACATGGTGACGTTTTTCATATCTTGAGAACATACAAAGAATTCTTCCACTGCATGTACTGATGCTTCTTCAGGTATTGGCTAAATCACAGCCTAATATATGAATGGCCACATGGTGTCATGTTTCAGTATGTTGAGCACTACCCAGTGTGAATGTTTGTACTGAGAATTGTTTTCCTCTCACAATTTATGAGCCAAAACACAAAGTGCTTTTTACTGACCACTTTGTGGCGTAGATATTTTGTGTGAAGAACACAACGTATTTGTTTGGTGTCACTGTCTGTACAGGTTACTCAAATTTGGTTCCAGTTAGAGTGAATCGAGACTTTTAGACTTTGACGATGCATGTGTATTTGGCCATGCCTTCAAAACTTTGGCAACCGATACAGACAAGTGGTAGGTGATATCCAAAACTGCACAGTACTGGCAAGATGTGGCGGTATTACAAGCTGTATAAAATATGTAGCCTGAGGCAGGACTGCTTTAAATCCTAATTGTTTCATGAGTTCTTGGAGAATGGAAAGTTGTGGGCTGTGGTTTTGGAACTCAGAGGAAAAAAAGGGAGCTTGAGAAGAACTGGAAATATATTTTACACATGATTTGTAACTGCTTTAAATGGAATAATCCTTGGAAAATGTTGCGCTGCCTTTTGATACAATTTCACATTTGAAGTTGGCATTTTTTTCACCAAAGTCAGTTAAATTTAAACCTCTTTGTGCACCCTTAGTATAATTTCTTGCACTTCCAACCTATTCTTAAGTTTGCAATTAGTCATACTGTTGTTGCTACTGTATTGCTGATAGTACAGTTCTACCTTGATTATTATTGATCTTTATAACTATCAGTTTTTATTTAATGGGTTTGGCAGTTGCATCTAAAGAAATTGTAATGTAGCACTTTCATGCTCATGGTTGAGTAAGCGGTACAGTATTTTTTTCTTTGTTGTGTAACTGCTTGGTTGCTGTGTACAGCTCATTCCTTAGGTCCAGTCCCGTTTGTGCAGTAGACAGGGCATACTGACTCTATACTTTTGCTGTGCTGTGGATTAGTACAGAATGTCTTTTAACCAGTGGTATGTTGTGTGCAGGTGCTGAAGTGGTCTGACTACTGTCTTCCTCTGGCCTGTAGCCCTGGCCAGCCATTCAGGGCGGTGGCTCAGGCCACTGTAGATAACTTCAGTCGGCTGGGAGTCGCTTTTATTGAAGATCGCCTTCACCTCGACAATGGACTTATGCCTTCAAAGATAATCCGTATGTACATTTTGTATTTGCGCTTTTTATATTCTGTTGCATTTTGGTAACATCACCTCAGGACACCTTACTTATGTGTTAATTTGGGTCATTCCATGTCAAATAGAAACGGGGGACTCCCGACTGACCATCTTGGACTTGCTTAGACTTATGTAAATAAGTAGAGGTTAACAGGCTTACTTGTTATATGTTTTTATTTGCAAAATGCAAGTCAGATTTCACTGACATTTTTTTTTCTTTTCATTTTTGTGACATTCCTATAGCCATTGTCCTCCACGAATCCACTCTCAGTGAGCTGTTGGAGAAGCATTGTCCACAGAACCCGAAGACTGCGTCATCTCTATGGCTCTGCTGCCCCCAGACTGAAGAGGGTGTCACCGAGCCTTTAACTCGTAACCTGTTAGCTGACCACCAGCACTCGAAATGGCGTAAAGGCAGCCTTCTCCTCACCCCGGAGGCAAAGAAGAGGCTTGACGAACGACGAGGGTCAGAGCCGCTCCACAGCACGCAGGATCTGGGACCTGTTGGTGACTCGGAAGACCATTCCTTGGGGAATCATCACCACATGGAGGGCCATGGACACCACCTCCATCTGTCGAGCTGCCATGAATGTTTGGAGATGGAGAACAGCACCATCCTCTCTGTCAAATATGCCTCAGTTGAGAACATTCCAGACCTCCCTGATGATAACTTGGTAGAGCTGGATAGTGGGGCTGAGACTCTGAATGAACTCCAGCATGACTCGGAAAGTTTTTCTGGTGCTGGATTTAACTGTAAGAGCAAACCACCAAACATTCTGGTGTACACGAATGGTTGTCAGGAGCGTTTTAAAGCAGTTCGTCAGCTTTTATCAGAGTGTATAAACATGGAAAACAACATAATATACCCCCTCCAACCACAGCAGGCTCTGAGCGATCCATGGCTGGACAACACCAGGCTCCTGGTACTGGCAGAGGAGGAAACCTTGACCCCCCAGTTTCAGACCCGCTTTCTCACCTACCTGAGCCAAGGTGGCAGGGTCCTGGGGCTTTCCTCCTCCCTGTGCCCTGCAGGCCTCTGTCTGGAAGTCAGGGAGAGGCGAAGAAGGCAGGTCAGCAGGCTGAGCTTCACTAAGGAAGACAGCACAGAGCTGGAACTGAGTGTGTTGGCAAGTGGGAAGGTCTATATCAGGGATATTCAAGGAGGAGGGGAAGTGGAGCTCTGGGGGGAGCTGAAAAGGGATGTCCCTCATCAGAGGGATATGGTTATCGTCAGGGTAACCCACGGAGGAGATAGTGGGGAAGCTGTCCTCTGTCAGGTAAAGACATATGGCATGTGATGATTGTAGTAGTTTACAAAGCTGAATATTGTTTAAAATGTTTCAGAATTCAAAAATGTCTCATACTCATACCAGTCACTCTCCACTTTATTAGGTGCACCTGTAGAATCTAATGCAGTGCAGTACTAGGTCTGATGTGGTCTAGATTGGGAAACGATGTTTTCAACAGACTTGTCAGACTTGGCAAATCTGATCTAGTTTAAGTACCACATTTTCTCAAATAGTCTAATCAAAGCACTCAAAGTCACATTCATCCCTGTATTCACACGTTCATATAGCGCTTTTACGAACACACACATTCTCACGTTTCTCAAGCTCAGGTCCTCTTGAGCTAAGACGAGACGCACCCTGCCAACACTTACACAGCAGTGACTCCAGCCAGGTGCGGTTTGATAAATACATCACATTTGGGACAGACTAGGTCACATCTGCGCCTTAATCAAATTTAGCCCACAGAGTTGTATTTGGTTGGTCAATGTTTAATAGTGTTAGTGTGGCTGGTATGAAAGTTGAACTCTCTGAGTTTTGTTTTTGCTCTGAGCTGCTCAGTGAAGCCGCACAGACAGTGGTCAGTCATTCCCAGATAGTCTGATAAATCAAATGAATTTTACGTATTAGATTAGAAAATGTTGGATTAGGTTATAAGTCAACATAAGCATGTAAGCAATGTAAGCATAAGTCAATGTAAATGTTCCCTTTCTGCAGGTCCACCTGGAAATTGCACCTGAGACTTTGACGTCAGAAGGTTTTGATGAACTGAAGGTCAACAATGCTCTGCGTTATGAAGTCTTGACAGAGATCCTTGTCTCTCTGGGCCTTAGCTGTGAACTAAACCATACTCCAGCCTCAAGCCCAGTCCATCTGCTCGCCACCTCTCTGGTAAGAGCCACAGTGCTCATCTCTCAGTACTTTGTCAGGCCTAGAGTTAAGGTAAGGTCACAGACGTTACCGTAAGTCACAGTTTTGATGATCTTGGCATCAATCATGTAATCGATCTGTTTCCTGTGGCACTGCTGGATTTAACATTGAGTCCAAACCAATGGAGTTTTTCCACATAGCTTGACCCATTATTTCCTGCAACATCAAGCACACAGACATAAATAGGAGTGCCTGGATAAGACATGGCTGATGTATTAAACAAAGAGCTGACAGTCTATCATTGTTTGGAATAATGTTAAAATACACAAAGGTCTGAGAATGAATTTCAAATGTATATTGTTATCTGCCCCCTCTGAGAACCAGACATTTCTCCATCATCATCCATCATCCGACTATTCATCTACTTATTCATCCATTCACTCACACACACACCCACGCAAAGACAGACACAGTGAGCACCAGATTGTTTTTATTGAAGTTATTTTGTAACCAACAGCGCAGATATTCTACATAGTACACATGTGGAAGCAATCTGGCATCCCAAATGTATGCAAATATATGAGCATATAAGAGCAGCAAGCTTACAGCAGGTCTGTGAACCGAAGGCCAATACGAATGTGAGGGCTGTAGATCAGTCTTTGATCAGCCGTCACAGAGACAGACTGCACTGAGTGCTCCTTGTTTTGGGTACCCTGTGGTTTGATTTTTGAAAAACTTTGAAGTTCACTATATAGTGAACTTCAGAGTTTTGCAGACTAATTAAAAAGCTCAAAGAAAACTTTTGGAATGAGTGGAAAAAAAGTCATTTGAAGTGTGTAAGTATAATATACACTCAGTAGGAAGTTAGGTACACCTAGCTAAAACTAACGCAGAGTAATACAACAGTCCTGCAATGAATCGTACCGTCACAGATGTTATAAGGTGCAGTTTGTGTTGGAACTGTCTGGTAGAGTTATTGATTCACTTTCATTGTCATTTGGAAGCTGCAGCTGATGTTAGACACTATGCTTGGAATAATAATATGCATCTAAAAAAGTTCTACTACCTTGTTAAAAAATCTTTAAATTACATGTACTCCTCCCTCAGTGAAGAGTGAAGACTTTTCACACATTTTGTTCCTTCTGATTGAAGATTTCAGGTCAACTGTTCACATGGGATGTGATAATAATACAGTCTGGTGTTAACATGTGCCAACACATTAATTGGAACAGCTGTGTCACATGTGCATTGAGACAAATGTCAGGCATTTGTCTCAACGTCCCCATTTACTACCCTTCTGTAACCACAATGGTTTGGACCTGTTTATTCTGATTGAGGTGTTTATATAGAATATGGAGCATTTTTATTCTGTTTGGGCTTTTAAACCAATTATAATCAGAATATTAGGCTCCATGTAAACATACGTAGAGAATGTGCACCGGAGGTTTCTAGTTTCCACATCACACTTGTGTAAGCCGGATATTGGACTATGATTGGCTTCCAAACCAGATGTAATAAAACCCTGCTGATATATTTCCAGATGTTAATCTGAGATTTAATGTGAGCACAGTGAAACTTTCTCCCTTAAGCACATGAATAGTTGGTATCATACTTTCTTGAATAAGCAAAACGCATTGCTTTACCTTATAAGAACAGGATATGCCATCACATTCAACATGACATAAATATAGCACACTTCCATCAGGAGTATTACTGAAGGAATTGTCTGTAAAATAAGAACATCCCTCATTCAATTGATCATAGCTACTCTTATTTTACTGACAATTCTTCCTTACAATATTTGTATGGCTATTTAAAAACAGACAACAATAGCATCATTACTTTTTCACTGTGATAGATGGATAGATACTTTTTTCATCCCCAAGGGAAATTCACAGCATGTAAAGTTCACATTCATGTAAAATGAATGGAGATTATCAGAAATGGTGGATTAACATTGCATTTCAGTGATGTATGTACTCAAGAGCAACCACTAGGTGGAGTCGAGACTCCAGGTTGCTGAGAAGCAGGAGCCATTCCTCAAAGCAACTCTGGTCTGACCCTTCCACTGGTGTCAATGAAATGGGTGCTGTTTGACCACAGAGCCTGGGCCTCCCATAACAAACATAAAAATTAGTTGTAGCAACAGTAGTGTTGCAGTTGTTTTTGTCTTCTCTTGCTCTATATTTGGATTACTGTGTGACCTTTGACCCTGCTGCCCCAGCCTCTTTATACCAAGCAGCAGACTAATGTAACGGGGGGCTTCAGAATTGTTTCCAGATTGTGTGTGTGTGTGTGTGTGTGTGTGTGTGTGTGTGTGTGTGTGTGTGTGTGTGTGTGTGTGTGTGTGT
>JBBMJY010000004.1:22234-39115 GCA_037833715.1 Toxotes lorentzi
TGTGTGTGTGTGTGTGTGTGTGTGTGTGTGTGTGTGTGTGTGTGTGTGTGTGTGTGTGTGTGTGTGTGTGTGGGTTGAGGAGGACAGCTCATAGCTATCAACATGTCTGCAGAATGGCTTCTCTAATCCTAGTGTACAGTGCTTGACCTGGTTCCAGTACAATTTTCCCAATTCCTTCTCTTTTGTATGCCAAATATAAGTAAATCTAATCTTTCAATTCTCTGCAAGGTAGGTGAAGTGCTGGGCTTTGAAAAATTGGCAAAGGTAGCAAAGAGAAGATACAAGGACATACAGTTACTGGAGTAAACTCACTGTGATTAAAATAGTTCATAATAACATAGTCCTATTATACATTCCTGGTTTATTTGAAAAGTTTTTTGGTGTGGTGTATGTGTCTCCGAAACAACAACTCAATTAACGGATCACCTTGCATGAAGTTGCTCTTCATGCAAAAATGGCATGAGGTTTTGCTGCTTTTGACTTATATATTTTGACTTATATATACTGTAGTTATAAACTGAGTATGTGTGGGTTAAAAAATCCATATTAAAAATGTTTCAGTTATATATGTTACACCCATATCCATAATAAACAAGTGAAACAGCTACAGAGGAGTGTTAAAGAAAAAAAGCTGTTCTCCCAAGGTATAGTGAACAGCAACTTCAAATGCAGCATAACATTTGTTATGCACTATATGGTCCTTTATGACTAACATGAATTGCTGATCAGTAGAGCTGGGTCAGTTATCAGTGCAGTCCGGTTTGGTGTAGGAGCTTAAACCAGTTTGATTTTATGGAACCGGCTGAACTGACATTTGTCATGTTCTGGCAAATTAAAAAGTAGGCAACCTGTGCCAATGGCGTCATGGCACTAAATCCAACTCGTATTGTACTAAGCAATAGGACAGCATGACTAATGTAATATTGTTTCTAAAAGGGCTAACAGTGCCACAAGTAACTGATGAGCTGTTTGCAATTTACTGAGAGGGGGAAAGATGCGCACAGTGCACAGTGTGTCGGGTCATATGTTGTTTTTTTTCCGTGTGCAGGTGAGAATTAGCAATTGTGCTATATCTATGGAGAATGATAGTCATTCTTACTGCTGGCACTATCTACAGGTGTGAAATACAAATATTACAATTTGGGCACACCTGTGGTAAACATTAAAAATGAATGCATGCTTACTTATTTCATGAACATAAAAAATAAAAGAAAGAAACAGTAATTGTGTCATGTGTAAAACTTTGGGCACCCTACTAAGTCAGTACTTACTAATCGCCCCACCAGTTCACCACTATCCCCTCCTTCCTGTTCAGTCCGTGGGCAGAGTTCAGCATGTGCCTTTTTAAAAATAAAACTGTATGATTACGCGAATAGATTCATATCTTAGTAGGAACCAAATTGCGTAGAGCTGAGACCCACAGACAGTATATGACTTGGTCTATATATATGTGTTGTAATTCAAAAGCACTTGACTTGAAACAGACAGGGTATCCAAAAAATACATTTGACAGAAAAAGTAAGTGTGGACTTGTCTGTGTGTCTATAGAGAAATGACTACCATATTTCATATAAAAGGAATAAACAATTCTATTATTGTCCTGTGCTTCTGTCTTCCACACAGAAGGCTAAGACAAGCTTCCTGAGGTGGCTGGAGACACGAGCAGATCCAAATGGCCTCCTCACGTTGTCCAAGCCCTCCCTGAAGATGGTGTCCTGTTCTGAGCTGCAGAATGTCTCTTCACTGCCTGATGGCTGTCTGGCCCTGGTCACAGACTCTCCAGAGTCCCCAAGCTGTGCACAGTTCAGTATGGAGAGCTACAGCAAGAACCTGAAGACCAGTCTACTGGGGCATACCCTGCTGTACGCTGACATCGTCACTTCTACCATGGACCTGTTAGAAGGGTAACACATGTTCCTCTGAATCAGTTCAGTGTTTGAAATGCATACAGAGGCTGGGGGCAGGGTTTTGTCATAGAAACAATTGTGGCCAAAAAACATGCATGAACACAGGCTGACCAGCTGTAGCCTTACACCATGACTTTCACTACGCTGTAGGCCAGTTTATGCTTATGCAAAGAATCAATGCCATAGGTATGGGTTAGGTATGGCGTAGCCACGTACCCTGTGCCATAGCAGGACATGCACCTCCCTAGAAATGTAACTACACATCAAGCCAACCCAGACCCCAACAACTGTGATTGGTCTGCTTGGTAGCATGACCCTCAGTGGCCAGGTAAGCAGAGGAGATTTACCCTCTTTCTGCACCAGTCAGTTCAAAGGCCACTGCTCCGGCATCTTCCCTCTTTTCTCCTGTACACTAATCTCAGTAAAAATAACTGTATTAAAGCGCAATGTGCAGATCGGACTCATGCCCAAGGAGTTGAGTATAGGAGTTTTGTATAAGTAGGTTTTGCATATTTCACAATTTTGTGGGGTCTAGATTGCGAGATACAGCTCAATTCAGGGAACGTGTGCATGTAAGTTTTTTGAATATAAGATGCACAGTGTTGGTGAGTAACAGAAACCACTAAAACAGTTATTTCCTCTGACTATAAATGCAGGTCAACCAGGACCTCTGTTTTATCCCGCTGTCGAAGTTAAGATCATTGTAATGTAGCTGTCGCTGTGTGTTTGGGTGCATCATGACCAAAGCTTTGCGACAGTAATAACAATGTTATCGTTGTCGATATTGTAGTGTTTCTTCTCGTCTTCCTTACAGTAGCTGTAAATATCTGTTTGTCTGGTGAACTGAGCGTTTATCAGTGCTCATTCACAGACGGAGAGATAGAGACTTGACAAAGGTAGATGTTGTATGCCCAGTCCAGAGTAACTCATAAGAGGGGCCAGATGCAGCTTATATACAGTATATTTATACAGCTTAAAAATCATACAATGAATCCAGCATTTGGCACTTCACACAGTTCTGTGTGTATTTGTGTGTATTTGTGTGTGTGTGTGTGTGTGTGCACACTGGGGTGGTAGGGGGAGACTGGCTGGAACTAATTTAATGCCTTAGTGACCTCACTGCAGCGAAGTCAAGTTGCACCTAATAGACTTCTTTGTCTGCATCCACACATGTGAGTAAAAGTGGCTGTTGAGCGGGTCGATCAGGCAGCAGGTGGGAGCTATTAAAACTGTCATAAAGTTTGAAAAATGGATTGTGGAGCAGCACTGAGCTGATTGGAACAGACAGTGTTGTCATTAAGGTTATACAAAAACTAAAGCAGGGTGAATGAGTAGGCCATATAACCCCCTCCAAACCTGTTGCTGCAGTTTGATTTCACTGCTAATGTTTGAGTTTCCAGATGTCCCCCTGGAGCAGACTTGATTAATGTTATTATTAAGGAATTCCTGTTTTATTTCTTTAAGCATATGTATTCATTATGCTGTATGATACTGAATATTTTCAGGAAAAACCAGCCTTTTAGAACTGACAGTTTTAAACAGTTTCACAGGAATTCTAGTTAGACCTAACAGGGAACAAGTTGCATTTTGAGATTTTTTTTTTTTTTTTTTGGTGCTGGCTGATTTTATATATGGCAGTGAAATATTTTGTTTTCTGTGTGTTTCAGTGCAGATCTCAGTGGTCACATCCTTTGCACACACTAACAGACAGATGCTTTTGTTGGACGGTGCTCATTTAGCTTGTAGACATTCTCTAACTGGATTAAAGGTGCACTCCATTTTTACACATGAAAATCAGTTTTCTACTCATGAATAATAATACTCAGTCTGTGAAAAGTGTTTGGAGTTTGATCCATACTAGGGACCAAAAGTCAGGCTGTCTCGGCTTTGACCTTTCATTTTTGGTCTCTGCACATCTGAGTCCCACAAGTTTATGGACAGTTCAGGACATGCAGGGGAGGCTGTGGCTTAGGAGGGAGAGCAGGTAATCACTAATCAGAAGGTTGATGGTTCAATTCCCAGCTCCTCTAGTCTTATGTGTTGTGTCAAAGGTCCTTGGTCAAGATACTGGACCCTGAATTGTTGCTGATATGCGTGTGAATGTGTGTGTTGAACCTCCTTCAGCTGCTTCAGCTAAAGGAGCTGCTTCAGCTGAGACATATTCTTAGGATATCTGGTTTGAACGTCTCTTTTGACGTCTCTTGTCCATTGGTTTGTGGTCAGGTCTCTGACTGGTCCACTCAAAAATACAGATTTTATTTGTTTGAGGTAATTCTGTTCTGTATTTCCTTCAGTGTTCATGTGATATCTGAAGAATACTTTGAAGGATGTTCTTAAAAGTTTGCACAAATGTTCACTGTCACTCAAAGATAAAGTGAGTAGATTTTGGAGGTTTGAGGTCAAAGGTCAAGGTCACTATGACCATGTTAATGTTTTGCTTGGCAGTGCGATATCTTAAGAAGCCTTTGAGGGATTGTTTTCAAACTTTGCGCGACTGTGACTCAAGGATGCACTGAGTAGACTTTGGAGGTCAAAGGTCAAAGATCAAGGTCGATGTGACTTTATATTAATTTTATGTCTGGATGGTCTTCAGACTTTGCACAAATGTAGGCCCAAGGGTGAACTGATTAGATTGTGGAAGTCAAGGGTCAAGGTTGCTGTGACCTTAACCCGTTTGTGCCCAGATTTTTTCCAGAGTTGTAAGGCATATCATTTTATCAGTTGAGTCCCTCTGAATCATGTTATGTATTTATTTTTTTCCATTTTGTACTTTGTGTTGAAGAAAATAGCAACAATTGTTGCCAGTAGTCACACAGCTTGTCACTAGGTCAAACGTCACCTAATAATAATAGATATATTATTATATAAATGATATAATAATAAATATAATAAGAAGAAAATAATAATATAGTCATAATAAATAATAACAAAAAGGTGGAGCCTCAAATTCAAAACAACATAGGCCCAAAGATTTGACTGGTCACCTTTTCATTTGTGCCACTGACCTTTCTAGTCTCTGTCTGACTCACTGAGGATAAGCACCCAGGATCATCATCGGGGGGATTTGGCAGTTCCGTGTGTGAATTAGGTAGAAAGCCTTCACCTTTCAGTAATCTCGATGGGAGGCGGTTATGGTCACCAGTGGCCTCGTCATCAGATTGGTCACTGTCACAGTCTCATGAACCAGAACCAGTGTCATGTGCATGCATTTCTGACTCAGGCACAACTGTGATGTCTGCCACAGTTTCAGAGTCCTGCAGCATGGCCAGGATCTGTGCTACAGTGTACCTAAGGAAAGGACAACATACATGATTGATTTTTATTTTGACCTATGTTATGTCATAAGAAATTTATGAAAATTACCTCTTTCCAGGAAGATTTGCATCCGCCATGTCTTCATCCGGAAGGAGCAGGAACCAGATGATGTCATGCTATAGGAAGCACTTGGAAACGATTTTTTAAAAATCAAAACCTTTGTCTAAGTTGTCTACTAGCATGTAAGTGGAAAAAGTTGCATTAGTACCTTTGAGATTTTTTATTATGAGTTGAAAATGACAGTGATACACTTTGGCAACAACTGTTGCCACTGGGGCAAAACGGGTTAATGCTAATGAATGTGTTACCTCTACAATACTTTGAGTGATGTTCTTCAGACTTTGCACATATTATCACTGCTTGTCAAAGATGGAGTCAATATGTATTGGAGGTCAGAGGTCAAAGGTCAGGGCCACTGTGATCTTGTGTAAGTTTTGCTTGTGAACACCCAACTCCAACCTTCCCAAACATTGACATTATCACTACAAAACACCCATAACCTCTACATCTGCTACAAACAGGCACCTAACCATGTGGAGGCATGCCACTGCCATGCAGTACTTCTAGTTTCTGTTTATGCTAGCCCAGTTAAAAGAAAGAAAGAAAATCATCATACTAATAAAAAAATTATGAGACTATGTTTATGCAAGGCTGAAATACAGTAAACTCAGCACTAACTGGCACTCTGCATTATTGCAGCTTCCTGTGCTCTCCACTGCAGAGCAGAAGCTGGTGTCACTCAGATGTTCACTAACATACTGTTCAAATTCAATTTCTAAGGTGAACACGATTCATTCAAATTCACCACAAAAAACAAGGTAACAAGATCAATATACATATACACATCAGTTATATTACTATTATTATTATATTATTCACTTATATATTCACAGTACATTGTGTGTGTGTGTGTGTGTGTGTGTGTGTCCATGTCCCTCAGGTTGTGCCTTGTTGATATATATCAGGCAGAAAGATCTTTCATGTAGCTCATTGAAATGGTGAATCACAGAGTGTTAAAGTAAGTGTTCCTTGTTTCGGAGAATGATTCACATTTTAGAAGGAAGTTCATCTCTGTCTCAGCCTCACCTGTGGAACAGTGACCACATATTGTGTTCTCTTTGGGTTGTCATGATTTGTTTGTGGCTTCCTTGTTGCTTGTTAGTTGTTTGTCAGAGTCTTTACTACTCGTCAGATATTTTAAGACAGATTTTTTTGGAAGTTTTAAAAATGTTGTCTTAATTGCATCTGGTGCTCTTAGAGCTTTTTCTTTTAGTGAATTCACTGCCATGTTCAAAATTCCTGATGCCGTTATGGTTATGCCAAGGGAGGCGTAGCTCACACTGTGTGCGGTGGTTTGATTGTTTATGGTGAGCGGGTCTTTGTTTTCCTGACATCTGGGGTCTTTTTAAAACTCATGACATTAGTTTGCGTCGTCATCAAAAAATCCTGCGATGTTGAGCTGCTGCTGTCGTCATTGTTCAGAGATAAAACAGAGAATGGAGTTCTGACCATTTTCACAGTTCAGATGGTTCACTGTCAACATAATCCTGCAGGCATTTATGTCAGTCGCCTATAAACCTAAAAGGTTTAACATTTAATAGCGATTGCCTCCGTGTTTTCATTGTTTCTCCCAGCTGTTCTGTTGATGCCTTTTTTCTTTGTCATCCATAAGTAATGTTAGTAGTATTTACTGGCAGAAACATCATTACTGAAATTTAGGTTAGTATGATATTCCAATTGAACATATGAAATGCCAGCTTTTGGACAGACTCCAAATTTAGACTCATATATTTTCTTCTATTTCTTCTTTTTCTTTTAACAGCAAAGTCAAATCATGTTCCCTGCTAGATGTATTTAAATGAGGCCATGCCTGATACAGCTATAAGAGTATGATTTAGCAGAGAGGTATTTATACTCTGCCACAGATATACAAACAGATACTGTGTATAAATAGCTTAAACTGGCCCTTGTATTGACATTATTAGCCCCTCCTATCACAGCGTCATAGGACAGTGGTCCAGGTTTACCACCCTTTTAGTAAGAGATAATCTTTATAGCACCTTTCAAGCTATAGAAATAAACCAACAATACACCACATACACGACAGCAAGAAATTAAACACAAGGTCATGTGAAGTCCGTGGTTTCAGAGATTTTAAGCCCTTCACTTGGCTTTAAAGTGCCTGATGCCTCCACAAGTCTCCCTGGCATGTGGTATACCAGTTAGATTTTCTGCTGAGCAGCAAATATATGCTATATAGCTATTATAAAGGCATAAATATTTATACATAATTAGAGCAGAGTTAGTAGAATTACAATACTGCAAAGTTTTGTTTTGGTGTTTTGAAAAATAGGTTTTTATGGTTAATCAAATAAGCAAATAGTCAAACAGATGATGAATTTCAGATGAGTCCGTAATGAGAGTGCCTTGAAATGACAGGGATTTTCTTATGTCTGGAGGATAATAAACACTGAGACAGGTTGTAATAAGCAAAGAGGGAATTTGTTTAAAAGCAAAGTGCCTGCAGGTCAGCAGAGCCTGAAACAGAGGACCTCATGAAAATACAGGTTCACCCACTAGAGTGCAGAGTGCTTGATGCTGAGTCAATGGCCAGCAGACTGTGTGTTTGCTCCGGGTATTAGTGCTTTGTTTGGCTCAGAGCAGCTAATAAATGCCAGTACTGAGATTGTGTTCTCACAAGGTCGCACCAAACTGGAATCTCAATGCTTTTTAGTAAGCAGCTTCACACTCTGCGCAGCACTGTAGACTTAGTGATGTTCCTGTCATCAGTTAAAGAACTAGTACAGGGCATTTAAGTGCAGTCTTTGACAGTTTCAGTGTAAATGGTTTTATACTCGTATCTTGTCATTTTGGGAATGCACTTATTTATTTACTTTTACTTATTTAAAGACAGGGAACAGGTGGAAACAGCTAGCACAAAGACCAGTTTTACCCCTATACAGAATTATGTGTTGAACTATGCTGCAAGCACCACTGCCAGCATGGTTCATTAATACAGTGAAAGACAGCCACAATTCATCAGAATTACAAAGTACAGCCTCTGTTTATTGTCCTATAAATTTCAGCTCCTGACTGACACAGTACGTGTTTTATTTTCATTCATTTGAACTGTCAGAAAAAACATGAAAAATGGCCATCAGAATTTCTTAGAATAATTTATTTCAAAATTCAAATATATACTGAGAACAGCAGCAAAACCAGAGAATTGCTTGGCATTTTGCTGTATAAAGAAGTTAAACAGTTAATCAGCTATCAGGACAGTTGGCAGTTCATGTTGTGCCAGGTGACTAATTGATTTATGAACTGGCCGTATTTATACAGCACACACACACAATAGAAAGATGTTGTAGTTACTTGCGGTTACTCTGGCTTTCTTATTAACAGGGAATGTAAAAACTTTCAAAATAATTAAAAGGGAACAGAGTAGGAAAATACAAGTGGTGCATGTAATAAAATGAACCGGAGATTAAAATGTTTTTAGTCACTCCAGCTACGCTCATATTGCTATATTGCAAACAGAATAATAATCAAAGAAACATGTATGCGTGGATCTGTGTGTGTATTTAACGTCTCCTCAAAATTCTCAACAAGCAACTGCTGTTACCAATCATTGTTCCTTATGGCTGATTTCGTTTTATTGTCTGACAAGTGTGTGTGAGTGTTAGGAACAAGCTGTTAGTGTTTAGTTAATAACAGTGTGGAAGTGTTTATTTGTGGAGAAAGTTGGGATAAGGGACCATAGTTTTTTCTAACACCACTTAGCTGGTCCTGAGAGCATAATGATTCTTTTCCTGCTCTGCTAAACTTGATCCCTGTGCCTGGAGCAACACTTCCTACTTCTTGACTCTTTCTTGTAGGAGCTTCAGGCTTAGACATGAAAACCCAATGGCTCACTTTTACTTTTGTACCCCCCCACCCCCGCTCCCCTCCCCTTACTTTTTTTAGTGGATGTAAATGTAATTCTGATTATTTTCCCTTCTTCTTAGGGTCATACAAATTCTGTTTTCCTTGCCATTTGCACATGTGAAAAGTATTTTGGACATTCACCCAATGTTTTACACCATCAGTTTCTTCCATTATTGTGAAAGTGTGACTTATATGACTTGGTCTTTATTGATTTTCTATATATTTTAAAATGCAAGCAGTCACATTTCGCACAGCTACTGCAGTGCAACACCTTCATACACAGTATGATCTGGATAGAAAAACAACCGTAACAGGGGACACTTCTGCTTTAAAGCTGTTCCAGTTGTTGGCGTTCTCTGTTTGTTTTGACAAGCAATCCAATATCCAAACTGAGACTATATGGAATTAGAGCCCTGTTTCCTATGAAAAATACAAACCACAGGACATGCATGGGGTTTCGGCGCAGAGAAAATGAATTCCTCACAACCATGGCAACAGGTTCAACCATAAAAATCAAATTGGCCCAATTGGCCTAGCATGCTCCACCTGCAATTATAAAAAATTGTAAGCAGATGCCTAAATGTCTTCATTTCTTATTCTGGGGAACATATGGTGCAGTGTTTGACATGAACTTTTTATGTCCAGTGGAAGGTATGCTATACTCCAGAGCCCTGAGCCCTTCCCTGCGAAATCATGCAGGGTCCAGGTTTTCACCTCAGCTTCATCAAGACTACACCAGCCTGCCAGGGACAAGTTTACTTCAAATCCAAAAGCTAATCCAGTAGACTTGACTACATTTAGCAAGTTAGACTGCAAGCCATCACCAATCGCAAAACCTCACAAAAATTTGAGTTTATATTCACTTACATAATGCGTGTTTGGTGCTTGTTCTCTAGCACCACATACCGGACACAGGAAGTGATACAAAATCTGGAATATGTCATCTCTGCTGCTACACGCTCCATGCAGAAAATAACAACTTCTTGGTTTGTGCTGTGTCCAGTGGCTGCGGAAGTGTCAACTGGCATCGCGCCAACGCCCCTCACATGAAATTTCATCAAATGCCATTTTTGTGGTGACGCGGCCAGTTTTGATGTTTCCCCATGAAACAGGAAGCTCGTGTCACTCGAATTTACATTCTCCAGTCTGCCACAAATTTCTCATGCTTAATGAGAGACCAGGCCTGAATACAGCCACGTCTATATTGAGTCATAGCCATACTGCCACCTACTGACAGCAGGAAGTGATCGCCACATTGTGAAGCACAGTAAAAATCAGTAGGTAAGAACAGTAGCTGTGAGATCTAAATGAGCTGCAAATTTATATTTATGCTCATTAAACAAGCGGAACTCAGCACAGCTGGAACTCAATGCAACCAAATGCTGTGAACTCACACCATGTTTTTAATAAATGCACACTTCAGTCTTCACTGACACGAGTGAAATGCTCATACTGCAGAGCCTGGCCTGAAATAATTACGGTTAATAATTCCTCACTGCGCAGAGAATAACTCAGTCCAGAGTCTGTTTCATTTCAAAAACCCAGTGCTTGTACAGAGTTGTGGACAAAAACTGATTTCACTGTTTTTCACCACAGGAAACATATTCAGTTTATGAAAAAAAAAAAGACTAAAACCATTCACCAATTATCAAAGTATTTGGCAATTAAGTAGTGAATTGAATCTCCAAATTGCATCTCTAGATGTAGTGGAGTTTGTAGCTGTGCAGTAGGTAAAAGAAAAGGGCACGCTCTTTGAGAAAGAAGTTGATCAAAACCACACAGACAGAAAATGTGGACCCTCTGTGGTGTTACTCTCGCTCGTGAGATCCATTTCATCTCCTCAGATCACTCCGTCACCATTGTTATCTCCTCATTCCAACAAGACCAGAACAAAGACGTACAAAGTAGCATATTTGACAGAAAGAGAGAGGCGACGTTGTCCCAAGAGGAAAAGAATGGTTCTCTAAATCCCTGCTCAGGACACTTTGTTTTAGGGGGCAACTAACCCACAGGGGTCACTCTCTCAGATACAGCATGTCAGCCGGATAAATGCCCACCAGCTAAGTTATCTGTGAGAAAAGAAAGGAGGAGGATGATGAGTGATCATAAGCAACATGAATGGGACTGTCTTTCTCACACACTGGGACACATGCACAGCAATAAGGCAGTCGAATGCCACCAAAAAAAAGAGAAGAAAATGGGGCTCTGCTTTCCTTAAAGCAGCCTTCTAACCTGTCCAAAGCACGAATCCATTCTCAAACACAGCTGCTAAAGAAGTTCCACCAGCATAGTGTCTGTCATTTTAGAATTAAACACAGGTTATGTAGCTACTAATCCAGTACAGATTAAACAGATTCTGCCATTACATTTCATAATATTACCTTTTCAACCATATACATAATGTAAATGGGTGGATTTGATGTGGTCAGTTACGATATTATTTTTCTGAAAGCCGTTTATCTCCCATACCATTCTCCCCCAAAAGCCCTCTCACTTCCCAGATTAAAATATCTCAGATTAAAAGATTATTTTTGCCATCGATGCTCGTTTTGGAAACAGGATTTGCCGTGCATAAGCGTGTTTGCATTGATCATTCAAGCTGCATCAAAGGAGTGATCAATAAGCAAGGACCAAGTAATCTGTAAATGTGATTAATTGAGCTAATCCTGTTTACCGAGGAACGGCAGAAATTATCATTTCCAAATAGAGCTATTGCAACTGATCAATAAGAGAGGGCTGCTCCATTACCACGAGCCAGCTGAGGTACCGGTGAATGACCTTGCTTTGCTAACGGCTTGCCTGGACTAGGTCTGCCTGCTGTAACAGAGGTTCTGGACAACAATACAAAATAAGTCATTAGACTGACCACACACCTTCACTGACAGGCAGAAACCATGCTGCTAGCATGTAGATAGATTAATGCTGATTGCTGAAAATTTGAAATGCGTATTAACCAGTTTTGTATAACCAGAATATTTGAATACCCCCGTTTGTATGACTTAGGGTTGACAAAGTGTTCACCTCTCAGTGTAGCCCAGCACAGTTTAACAGCTCCTCTTAAACAGATTCAAGAGAAACTGAACATTCTGATTTATTACAGGCCTGTTGTATTATACTGCTGTTATTATAGCTTTATCTAGGTATACCTAATAAATTGGCAGGTGACCGTGGATTAATTGAATTACTGTTTGTCATAATAACCCTTTCCCTGGAGTGGAGAAACTGTGTTTTTAAACCTGTGAACCTGTCCTGTAAGTTAGCTTTTCATAATCATACTAATCACGTGTGCTTAACCTGGCTAAAGATAAAAAAAAAACATTGCTGATTTAGTCTGGAGTATAAAGTTAATGGCCTTTCACATCAGAATTCCCTGTGCTTAGAATCTAGATGAAGCTATCAGTCTATCCCTCTGATAAACAGTTCTTAGAGAAGTCTGTTACAAAGCTCTATCTAGCCAGAGTTGGGGAACCTTCACACTGGGACTTCTCGTAAGCTGATTTGACGCTGACCAGCTTTGCATCACAATAGCAGAAAGCCCCTGCTCGCTTGCTTTGGCAGCCTCACAGTCTTTGTTCACTAGCCAATAGAGGGCAGTTGCCTTTGGGTCAGTGGATCAGCTTTAATTACGTTTGGAGATGAGAGAATGTGCAAACATTTTTTCTTTGGTTTCTGGTAGTGACAACCCCCAGCTCTCCAATCAGCTTTTTTTAATATGCTAACTGACACAGTGTGTTCATAATTACAGCTTTGCGGGATGATCGTGGTGTTACAACTGCACTTTAAGCTATAACCTGCATTAATGTCAGAAAAAGCTTTTTTCTATGACACAAAATTGTTGATTTTTCTTTTTTCAAATATTTGCTTCTTTTTTTTTCTCGTGAATCACTGGATAATTGTATCTCCTCCTAAAGTTGTTCAAATAAAAGCAGAAAAATAACATACTCTTTGGTTGAACTGGTTACAAAAAGGTTTGGGAACCTGATCACATTCAGGATCATTGGTTGAAATCCTGCTGGACAGCTTTGTAACTGCTTCACAGTTAATTGTGCTGCAGGTATTTCCATTTCATGATTTCATGATTTAGAATTTCTATAAACCAACCTTCTTTGAATTAGTACTAACTAAAAGTGTAATAGTACTAACTAAACTTAATAATACTATGTAAAGGTGTAATACACACTTTAACTAGTTGTCCCGATAAGGCACTATGAATTAGGTTTTATCATGTGCTCTCCCTTCAGGCTAGCTGTGCACTTACCAGAAGATGTGGGTTTAATAGCAGTAGCTGGTCGACAAAGCCAAGGAAAAGGTCAGTGCTCCAGCTCACTATATCCCTGCACACGCCACACACACATACATCAAGAGCATTACACACCACAGTTTAATTTGAGTTGCTTTTTCTCATTCATCTTATTTGTTTGAGGAATACTGTGGGTGTTCAGGTACCAATCATCATTCCCTTGTGTGTTTCCTGTGTCTGCTGGTGCTTCAGGTCGGGGCAGGAACATGTGGCTCAGCCCTCTGGGTTGTGCCATGTTCACTCTGAGGGTTCAGGTTGAGCTGAACTCGCGGCTCGGACAGAGGATTCCCTTCCTCCAGCATCTGGCTGCTCTGGCGGTGGTGGAGGCTGTTCGCACATTGCCTGGATACCAGGTATCAGCTAACACACGTCCCTGTACCAGCTTCCTCAACACTATAATCGCACTGTATTAGCTCACACAGCTTTGGTGATTTGGTCCCTACACTGTATACACCGTAAACACTGAAGTGGATATCATATTGTATGAATGGCATCTTGTATCACAAAGTGAGACATTATGTTTGAGTTTGTTTAAGTTTATTAAACGCAGGTGTATTGGATATTAAAATGAAGATGTTTTAACATATTTCTATCAGGACATTGACCTGAGAGTGAAGTGGCCCAATGACATCTACTACAGTAACCTGATGAAGCTCGGGGGAGTACTCGTAACTTCCACTGTAATAGGATCAACTTTTCATCTGCTTATAGGTAACACACTCACCTTTATGACACCTAATGGTACTGGAGGCTTTAGGCTTGTGTTGATGTGTGATAATGAATGAGGAAATTTTAGCATCTTGTTCTCATTATCTGACTAATCCCCCAAGTTCTTTCTACATAACAGTCATAAGACAGGGCGATTAAATGCACGTTTGGTTGCCTTCCTACCACCACTCTAACAAATCTGTCACTTAATTATCATCTTTTGTGCAAAAACAAATAAAGTCTGTTTAGTAAACCAGGAAACGCTATAAATGAAGCAGTTGGAGTTGTTGAGAATTTTCAGATGTCAGATGAGTCCATAAAGTAATTCTCTTCACCGTATGGTGCAGGGCAAAAGATGGAAAAACATTTCATCCATGCCAACTGCATGGATGAAATGCATTGAGTAGACTTTGGAGGTCAGAGGTCAAAGGTCAAGGTCACTGTGACCTTAATGCAAATGTTGTGCTTCAGAATGTGTTATCTCTACAATGCTTTGAGTGATGTTCTTCAAACTTTGCACACATTATCACTGCTTGTCAAAGATGGAGTCATTATTTCTCATGTCTGTTGTTTTTTTTGAACATGACATGCTCTGCAGGCTGTGGATTCAATGTGACAAACAGCAACCCAACAGTATGCATCAATGACCTGATCCAGCAGTACAACATGCAGCATAACTGCAGTCTGCAGCCACTCGGCTGCGCCCAGCTCATCGCTCGCACTGTCAGCTGTCTGGAGGCCCTCATCAGCAGCTTCCAGCTAGGAGGCCCGGATGCCGTCCTGCCCACTTACTATAAGAGATGGCTTCACAGGTGAGCACCGCAAACATCCCCCTGGGCTTTGAATCAGGTTCTACTTCTCATTTAGAACTAGAATCAGAAATTAGATTCAGCTAGTACATACATACAATGAATTAGTTTAGGTGCAGCTGACAACACTAAGGATGCACCGAGTGTTTTCTCTCCCAGTACAGATTCTATACCAAGCTTGATACCACGGGATAGCATGGGATATCAGCTGAGAGCAAGTACCCAGGCAATACCAAGGCTCTCTTTTCCCAAAATTTAAAAACTGTATGCCTCACATGGAAGTGGAATACTGCACCCAACTGTGGCACACAAAACAACAGAGTCAACCTGCTGAAAGAAACTGAATTTTATAATGACACTGATAGAGAAACAGTTGCACGTAGTGCACCAGTTGCATACTCTCTACATGTAGGTTCATGACTAAAACCTACACACTGGAGCTGGAGACACATTCCAAAATGAAAAACATTTTGGGGGACACTACTCTTAACTGTTTAGTTAGGGGTCCAGTGGTGTTGGAACCCTGCTGTTGCCCATGATGAATGTAGCAAATTAATTGGAAAAAACAAATGTCAGTTTCCTTGTGATCACAGGGAAACTGACATTCAATGTGTTCTAACTAACCAGTTTGTTTTTAATGATGCAGATGATCAAATACACTACACTAACCTAGTGTAAGAAGGTCCCTCTGTCTCTTGGGGTCATTGTCATGCTGCAGATGTTTTGGAACATCAAAATTTTTGCACAGTACTGCACATCTGACCTGTTGAGAGGGGTTACAGTGTACCTGAAGTCCGAAGGACAGGGAACGGAGGGGTCCAGACAACGAGACAGATAAGACATCAGAGACGGGGTTGTACGGGAAAGGTCTTTGTTTATGAAAGAAGCTGTGGAGGTGGTGTGTAGTTTCTGTTTTTAAAGCTGTCACTCCCTCTGCTTTGACCTCAGTGGGACCCAGGTGCATCTCTGGAGTGAGGATGGACTGGAGGCAGAGGTGGTCGGCCTGGACCCCAACGGCTTCCTCCAAGTGCACACCAAGGAGCATGGCGTGGTCTCGGTGGAGCCTGATGGAAACTCCTTTGACATGCTGAAGAACTTGGTGGTCATCAAGCAGCATTAGGACCAAACACAGCAAACTACAAAATCTCTTTCAACACGTGTTCTCTTTCAACTACTGTCTCATTTAGTCTGCCAGAAAACTATACAGCAACATAAAGATCATAGCATCAAGGTTTTCAGATTGATTGAGTGGAATTAGCTTCTCTTTGTGTTAACCTGACATACTTTTGAACTGGTTGGGGTCCATTTTGGAAGGCACACCTTGATGATAACTGGTTTATAAGGCAGCTACATAAAGTGATATCTGCTTTACTCCTGGGTCACCAGCCCATACATCAATTTGATTATGACCTGCTGGTTAGGGACCAACTTGTACTACTTTCTGGAAATAATAAATCTTGTACCCATCATCTGTTGAGAACAGTGATCATTGCAGCTTTTGCTGTTGCTAATTTCACCAAAATAAAGATTTCCACAGAAATGCGTTGATTGTTTCTTGAAACTAACAAGCTTTTCCTCACTTGTCTGGTCACAACAGTTTACAAAATCCTGATTATCAAAGATTAAAAAAATACATTTCTTAACTCTCAGTTGAGTTTTATAACTGGGAGTGTTCAGACATTTCTGTGGATGACGACCTGCTGAAAGTCTACAATAAGTATTGCTGTGACTGGATAATCCTTAGGTCTTCACAATCATTGTAGAACTGTAGAAGGGAGGAAGATACACTGGCTGGCCAAAAAAAAAAAAAAAGTCACCACCTGGATTTAACTAAGCAGATAGGTAAGAGCCTCCTACTGGTTAATTACTACATGGGCGATTATCTTTCAGCTGGCAACAAGTTATTTAACCCCAA
>JBBMJY010000004.1:43002-56354 GCA_037833715.1 Toxotes lorentzi
AGAAGCCAATTGAGTCCAATACTGAACAGAATGCAGTCTTAAGGCTGTCATTGTCAGTATCTACATGAATATTAAAGACAACCACTATAATTGCTTTATCCGTACTAAGCACTAAATCAGATAAAAATTCAGTGAATTCAGACAAAAACTCTTGTAGGATACGTATTCATTTTGTTGAGGTTTTTATGAATGACACCTTTTGCCTTTTTGGTTTATACACTCTCTGTTGACGCTCTTTTTGAAGTCTAATTGGCAGTAGAGTTTTCAAGTTGCTTTATGATACATGTGCTTTGGTGCAGTGTTTCTTTTGTTCAAAAACATAACATAGTCCATACAGAAATTATGTTTCCAATAAATGTATTTGCTATTGCACTTTAGTTGTATATAAACATCATTTGTAAGAGACAGGGTTGCAGATATATGTTTAGCACAGGCGATAGAATAGGTTTACAGACGCTGTAAAAAATGTCTCAGTGCCAAAAGCAGTCAGAAGGTGATTAAGCAAATGGCTCACTGTTGGCTCCACATGTGCTGTACTTTCAACATCCTATTAAATAATTTGAGTGGGCTGGTTGCAGGGGTCAAAAGGAATCTATCCCTTTTCGTATTGACTGCCTAACAGCACATCTACAGCCTCCTCTGGGGAGGAGCAGAGTTCTTTGGCTCACCTTCAAACAGGGGCTGTGCTCAGAGGAAGAGACTGCAGTCAAACACTCTTTATGTACTACGAACACAGGCGTCGCACCCGTGGGGGGTGTGGGTGTTTCAACACCCACATTTTTTCCGCAGTTTTGCACAAACGCTGTGCTACAGTCACTCCGTGTCTGCGCTGCGGCTGCCTCACCATCCAAGCAACATTTCCGACTGTAGAGCCGAGCTGCTAATAGGCCAAAAAGATGTAAATAATTGAATGAATGAATGAATACTGTGTTATTTATCTTTATCTAAGAAGCAAAGAAACTTTGTGGTGGTCAGTGTCCCCAAAACCCTCACATCACACACTACGTAGCCACAAGACAACACCTACAACAGTCACTGCTTCTTCACTCCTGTATTATTGGCTGAAACCAACTCATTGCACAAGAAGACTCTGTGCAGTACATGCACGTTGAATCAGTAAGGGGGTCTGTGATCTGTGATGGATGTTTACAACTGTCTAATCATGTTAGTGCTTGTGTTCTTGACCTTACTGATGTCACCATGTTCGTACAACTCAGTTTGATGACTAACTGAACAGAATCAGTGGTCCAGCTATGGAAATAAATCCCCAATTGTAATAAACCAATTTTAAAAACAAGGTTTATTTTTTTAGTGTCAACAGACATGTTTCCACGACTCTGTACCAATTCCAATATCCATTTGCCAGCTCAGTCACAGAGTTGGGTGTGAGAGCTGCGTACTCTATTGCACCATATTGTGAGGCTGTTAATGCTTACTTTAAGTTATGCAGTAAATATGTGATGTTAAATAAATAGCGCATTCAAAGAAAAACATCTTGCCTGACTTTAGGTTTTTGACTGTTAAAGAAAATGGAAATGTCCAGTTAAGAGCTGTTGTACCGGAGGGTTGTCTCCACTCATGCTGCAGCTGCACCTTAACATATAAACAGAACTGTACAACACTGACAAAAATGACATGGCTCATCAGAAATAAACCACAAGTCCCACCATAAGTTCACTGTGAAGCATTCTTTTTCATCCAAAACTTCTTTAATATTACATTTCTGTCATGTTCAGTCATATTCCATGCAAGATGTGTTTTCTGATGCAGTCACAAGCTGTCTGAGATCCTCACACACTTACTTATGATAAACACAAAGTTCGACAAGATGTTTCCATGTTTGAAAATTCAAATGTTGGACAGTACAAAATGAGTCACATATAATGTTTGGGTTGAATAATAATAATAAAAAAAGAGAATAATATTCTTGCGAAAGCTGGACTGTGTATATATATTCTATGTTCAAGTTGATCTTATACATGATGGACAACATGGGAGAGAAAACACTTACAGCTGTAAAGTCCTGTTGCATGTATCAAAGAGAAATGACTGGCTGGAGTTCTGCCCTATGAATCTCCTGAGTTTCTGTCCTGGTCACCTCTCCTTTGTGATAATGACCGATGTGCCAATGTAATGTGGGATCTCTCTGTGGCTCTCTGGGGACGAACTGGAGCTGGGGCTCTGGCTGTTACAGCTGTAAGAGGCTGTGTCTTTATTGTGGGAAACAGGGCTGTCTCTTATATGGCTTTGTGTGGTAAAAGGGGGAGTTTTACTACAACCATGTTTGCCCAAGATTTGATGAAAGTTCAAAGACATATATGGAGCTTGGGGAAGTCCCACCCCAACCCCCCTACCTATCAGCATTCTCCTGTCCTCCTCAGCAGACCTGGGCTGTAGCTCTGCGGCAGCAGCTTCACACTGCTGGTTACCATCAGCAGGTTGTGGATATCCTGCAGTTGTGTGGCTGTAGGGAGCCTCCATCACACACAGCCTCCTCCTCTGCTCCAGCACCATCTGCACAGGGAGAGACTGGCCCATTCCATGCAACGAGCCAACCTCCTCGCCTTTACCCAGTACCAGGCCACTGAGCAAAGAGCAGGCCAGGGTCCGGTCACCCTGAAGTCCCTCAGCACCTCTTGTATTATGTAGAACGTCATGGCCTAAAGGCTTACTGTCTTTGGTGGCATGAGAACAGGGATTTGGACAAACATCAGACACCTCGCCGTGGAGCGGCGTGTAATGGGTGCATGGTTCTTCCTTCAGCCTGCTGGTAGAATGTCTGTTTGTGCTGCTGGAACAATCACGGTAGATCTCATCAGGGTACCTACTGTCAGCTGCCAGCACGGGGCCTGGTGAGGAAAACAATATTCATAAGCTGAAATTAGAACAGAACTTCTGCTTGGAGATTTCTGAGGAAATGTCAGGAGCCTACAGTGTTCAGAAAAGTATTTCCAATAAAATGTCAGAATGTCAGGCAGTGTGTTCAGGAACCTGGTCCAAAGATATCTGTGGAGATACACTACTTACGTCTCTAGGCTGTAAGATACTGTCAACATGCCTGACTATGTCCTTTTCCACAATATGTATCAGCTTGTGATTATTTGTTGGGGCCTTACATCCACACTAAGCCAGCATTCCACCTCTGACAAACTTGTAAACACTTTCCAAAGCAGACACATTGCTTTGGAAAGTGTCCTGTTGATGTGGTTATCCTTACTACATTTTAATTTCACATTGTAGATCAATGTTTTCTTTGTCATAGGTTATCTTTTAACACAAGGACTTACTGACTACAACATTACCTGAGTAAAAGTCCCATCTGCCCACATAGCCTATGATAAGTATCCCAGTTATGAGTTATGGAAAGTATGTATCATATCATGATGTTTGCATGGAACATAAGTAACCTGGTTATTCATGTGAGAATTGTTTGTGTACCCCATGACAAATGAAACACAAGGTCAGATGATGAGAGGCAGCCAGCAGATTAATGATATGAGAATGAATAGTGTCTCAATATTTTTGTCTGCTTGTTCTCTTCTGTCAGCATCAGGTGTTCAGGGTTTTTTGTTTGTTTGTTTGTTTGTTTGTTTGTTTGTTTGTTTGTGCATTGGATGATAAAATCTGACTTCTTAAAGTCTGAAAATGAATTGCAAATGGTTTCTTCCTGCTCTCTAGCATCCTTCCAGCTCCACAATTTATTGTGGTTACTTGTAGTTACTAATACTTGCTCATTACTTACAGGTGGTGGTAGTGATACACTATTATGTTGTTAACCATTAGAGTGGAGATTAGTTAGATAATCTAATTAGTTAACTTTTATTTGTTCAGGAAATGTCCATGAGATCAAGATCTGTTTTGAACAAGAGACTAACTTAATAATTCAATCACATGAATCACAGTAATTAAAATATCTGTTTCTGTAAGTAAGGATTACATAAACCAGTCCTCCCTAGGTCAGAGCCGGTGTGGACCTGTGGACTAGCTAACCTCACCAGTGTTATGGTGTCATAGTTGCTCGCTTAGAACTCAACTAAGGATGTTAAATAAGTTAGAGAGCAAGGCATTGTAACTGCAAACACTGATAGACTGATGTGTTTGCTGATGGCACACAAGACAGCATACAGTGGACACTGCAGTGACACTTTAAAATATATAATAACTTCCACATAAAACAAATAGCAGGGAGCTTAATACTGATCCTTCATCAACCATCTGCAGATTTGAAACCATACGCAGCAGAAAGATGTTGTCTCAATCAGCTGTAAGCAGAACTGCTTACAGCTTAAGTTCCTTTAACAAAACGTTGTGATCAATGGTATCAGAAGCCTTGGAGAGATCTACAAAGTTAGACTGCTGTGGCTGAAGGACATGATTTTCCTGTAGAAAGGCTTGCAGTTGTGAGTTGGTCATTGATTTAAGGACTGAGAGACTAAACTTTTTAGCTTTTTAAGTCGCATGCGCCACCACTTTTTATCATGGCAACTTAAACATAGTTAGACAAAGAGTGTACCTGTGCATCTGTTGGGTGCTGGGGGGCAGCTGATGTTCCATCCAACAGGCCCCCTGCTGTGCAGGGAGCCTATAATCTGCTGAGCCAGCTGAGAGGAGGGTACTAAGCTAGGCAGCTGGCTCTGAGTATCCAGATGCCGGCGATTGTTGGCGTAGTGGAGGGTCAGATTGTAAGTGGGGCTGCAGGACACCTGGCTTACTTCTGGGTTCAAGCTGGAGCTCTTCTCCCTGTAAGGTGTCACTGCATATGGGGGCCTCTCCTTCCATAGTCCCCTCTGTGGGGAGCAGCTCAAGTGGTCTGGAATCTGGAAGATCTTAGCGGCCTGCTGCTATCCATAAAAACACAACAACATCGATGTCACTGGCTGTTTCAAAATCACACTTTTATTTCTGCGTTTGCAGCAGTTTGTAACAGGAATCAGTCTTCGTTTAGCCTAGCTTAGCATAAAGAGTAGAAGCAGGGGGATCTCAGTGTACATACAGGCATGTAAGTACTGATTTAAATGATTCATGAAAAAAATCTATCCTTTCATAGCATCATATAATTACAGCTACATCACCAGCCCAACTGCAAAGACCTCCTTAACTGATGGAGAAACGTTCATACAGTACGAAGAATCACCTGCTAATTCATAGGTAATTACAGACTGATGTTCACACTATAATCACATTAAAAAGTGTTTCCTAGTTAAAGGGAACATGATTAGAATTGCTTATTTACATTTTTATGTGTTTCTCCACAGCTGCTGCACACTTTCTCCATCTTCTGGAATAAAAGTGCAACTGAGGACTAGGTAAAGACCATGTAACAGCTTGGGGAGAGAAAGGGGCCCCAACAGGACTGTTACAGGCCAGCTACCCATAGAGCCACTCTCACTTGACTGCAAAAAGTTCAAAGAGAAGAATACCCCCCAGAGTCTGCATTCAAATCCAGAACAAGTACATATCATTTGAGTGTAGATACTACATGCCACAAAAGTAGACCCCCCACTTTTGCTGTAATATTTTTTAATGGTCTTATGATATTCATTTTGTTAAATCCTCATGATCTGAATCACATGCTCAAGATTCTACAAGATGTTTCTAAGGACATAACAGGGGTACAAAACATTTTCCATCATAACCATGTAAAAACATTTATTTCTTTTACTTTAGTTTTCTCTGAAATTGTCACACTTCTGTTCTTTCATTATTCATTCATTCTTTCCTGTCTGTTTTCCTACTACATATCCTGTTGTTCCAGATCCTGCCACTTCCATCTGCCCTGCAGTAACCCCAGCCCTTCCTGCTGTTCTCATTCACCCCTGTTCCATAGAATTTATAGTAGTCCAGTTCCATTAATTCCCATCCAGATTGTCTAAAATGTCTTACCAGCTTTTTCTGTGAGTCCTACCTTTTTCTACTGAGCTGTGACAGAGGTGCTGTTAGAAGCCAAGTCCTACCTCAGGATAGGGAGCTGCTCTAAGTTTGGTCTTCATCTTGACCACTTTGCTTCTCGGTTGTTTGCGGTGGTCCTCGGAGGAAGTAAGACTGAGACCAGGCTTAGTGGCTTGAGTCTGGTCTTGAGATAACTGCAGCTCATTGCACTCGACGTCACTGTATGCAAACAGACAGGCATGCACTGTATATCTTTTTACTTGTTTAACTGAAGGTTTTACATGGAGAATTACAAAGGGAGGCCGCAGACTCACGTGAGGACGTAGTTCACACTCACAATACAATGAGGTCTGGAGGACCGGCTGTTGTGGACAATAGTGGCGTAGCTCTGCACCCACACCCAGCCTCCATGCTTTGATAACATGCGGTAGTACTTTGTGGTGACCTGTCCCTTCACCAGTACTACAGGAAGCACAAAGATCAGGATCAAAGACAGAGAAATGGTCAAACATCAGTCAACATCAACAACATCAGTCCCTCAGAGTCACACAGGATGGGACTCTTCTTGTAACCAGCAGAAAGAAGCAAAAAGTTCTCAACTGACTATAAGTTACAGATTTCAAGGACTCACACAGATGGTGAGCATAGCGTAGATGGAAAATATCACAGGCATGGACATGGTGGTAGAGAGTCTTCTCTATCAGGTCCTGAGGCTCATAGCCTGTCAGCTCTGCCACCCTGGTTCCAGCACACAGGAGAGAGGGCACAAGGCAGCAGTCAGGGGCTATTTGGATATAAATCGCTGAATTGTATCATAATGTTCAGTTAACAATCGAGCAGTCCACATATTTTAAAACAGAAAACAGTTTCATATTGTGTACATATGTTTATATTCACACATTCATGTAGCAAGATTCTATCTATAATTACACATTATTTTTTCTGTTGATAGTTTGTGAGTTTTTTTTAATGATTTTATTTTCCATACATTTATTCCATACTATTTATCTGCTCACTTAGAGTCAAGAGTCTCTCTTACCTTGTGTCCAAGAAGATGAGTTTAAAGTCTAGGCTGGCCCGAAACATGAACATGTTGCTGTGGAGTTTTATCTCAGTGATACCACTTGGGGGGAGGGAGTGACCGACTGCCACCAGCCCCACAGTCTGATAACAGGATTCATACAGTGCCATGTCCATCATGTACTGACGTATTTTCAGGTAGCCGCTGCAATGAATGACCTGGGAAACAAATAGCATGACACCAGTGTAATTACACATTTACAGATTCAAACAGAGAAAATTTGTCCCAGGTACACAGCCGAGGGCAGGCTGGCTGGCACCAGGCCTAACCAGTCAAACAAAGACATTTTTTACTATGTTTGTAATTTTTTTAAAACTATCCTCAACATGATTTGTTGTATGGAGATGTCACTAGTTTGATTACAGCCAGTTAAAAATCTGGATTATCAGTTAGGGCAGCACTGACCTTTGAAAGTTGCATGTCAACATATTTGTGTGTGTTCACTGTGAGCATGGCCGAACAGCTGCATGCAAGCCTCACATCACCAAGTCCAATGCCAAGCGTTGGACTAATCCTGGTTTTCCTTCTCTCTCCTCCTGGTTTTTCTCTCCTCCCCTGTTTGCTCTCTAGGTGCCACCTACATGATTAGTCTTCACCTGTGACTGGCTGCCTGCATCCAGGAAACTAGATTAAAAGGACCATGCTTGCAGAGTGGCTTTTCTTAAGATTTTAATTGTGTTTTGCAAAACTGTTAGCTAGCAATGTCTTTATTATGACAGAAGGACATTTGTGCATCAGGAGACAGATGTCTCTTTGGCCATATTGTGTTAGAACCACAGGACACTTATCAGTACAGATATTTAATTGAAAAAGACATTATAAGTTTAAATACAGACAATAAGTTGCATTGCATACTACACTGTTGCCCATAACGTTGGAATAATTTGGTTTTCAGACACATTCCTCTTTTTATTCCTATTTATACACATCAGTAATCACACTGGAAGAGATCAATAAAGTTTTGAGAAGATATACACTTTATCTATGCTTATTAATGGTTAGTCATTAGACAGCTAAACAGCTGCCAGCCAGAAACCACAGACAAACCATGAGCTATATCAGACACCTCCAGCTGCTACTGCTGCATACAGACCCATTCTGAGATGAATCAAATTCACCTTAATGTTTAAAATGGCTTGTTTTTAAGTCATCACATAACGAAGACCCCTGAGACCCCTAAGACTTATATATTACCGTAATTAAAGTCATCGTGTTTGTTGGAGTAAATAATGCACCCACCTTATATCCTCCACATGTCAGTCCTGCATTTCGTTTAGCTAGAACACACTTCATCCTCAAGAAGAAGGAGCGTTCTATTTCATAATCTATGACACAAACACACATTACAGAAGCATTACCCACATAATATCATAGTGTGTTTTTACAATATGTGGTCACCAGTAATACTTCTTACTCATGAGATTATTTCAAATTTAACATATATGTTTTTATAGACACTTTTGTCAATAAAAACTACTACTACTACTTTTGTCTAAAACAAATGTAGAAATTAGGTAAAATCCAAGCTACAAGTACACATGTACATGTAGGTTGTAAAAAAAAAAACTTATTCACTGTATAATGAAATGGACGTATTCTATATTGCTCTTCCTGAGGTTGGACAATCAGCCATAAACCCCTCTCCAGTACCGGGCCAAAAGCTGACCACGATCATTTCAAGTTATGTGAATGATACACTATAGTGTGCCTTTTCAAAATAAAGGCCACCCACTCTGTCTAGTAATCCAAGAATAAAGTTACATACATGGGAACACCAGCAATTCTCACAGGACTCACAGGACTGAGAAAAAAGCACTGAGGTTCCATAATGCAACTTCTTTTCTTTTCTTTTCTTTTCTTTTCATTTCTTTTCTTTTCTTTAGATCCTCCCTGCCTTATCCACGCCTGCATCTTTCAAACTTCATATGACATAACATGTACTGATAGAATCAGGTCTGTGGAAATGTACATTATACTGAACTTATCAAGATAACAGGTGCAAATACAATGGTTTAGTTTGAAATAATGTTTTTATGCTGTTGAGATAAATAAAACCTGCAGCCACTATTTGAGGAGTTACAGTATGGAGACTGAGACAATTCTTTAAGTACCTGAAGAGAAGTGATGGTGTGAGGGCTGGCGAACACCCAGCACTGCTGTCATCTCGTCATGGTCTGATGGGTGGATGTACTCAAATATACTGTTTCCTGTTAGCTCCACCTGCAGCACATACATTTCCAGTATGCACTCATAAATGTGCTGAGATATGTAATGATCAGCTACACCACAACTAATCAACCAAAATGTAAGACGAAACATAGAAACGTGTTGAATCCATGCAGAAATGAAAGCCCACATCCCAAACGGGCTGCAGTTTGGAATATGTCTGCATATTAATTGTTATACTGTATATTACATGCTCTTATTATACTTTCTTTCTTATGGTATAACTGAGGTCTTCTGGATTCATCTGAAATGTGGTAAACATAAACAGCAGTTGTTCACATAAAAATGTACTTGTGTTATTGCCACCAAATCATTGCTTTCAATAGAATAAACTTACTCATGCATGCACTGTATCATGCTTGTAGCTTGTTGAGATGATGGGAGTGTCTTACCTGGGACAGACCGAGGTGGACTGATGCTGTTTCTGAGATGTACATGATTTTGCCATCAGAGGCAACAACAAACACAAAGCCATCCAGAGTCTGAGTGAAGTAACACAGAAGTTAAAGGTATAGCCTACAAATTAAAGGTATAGTCAGAGATTCTAATTCACTACCTGTCCCTTTATTGTATGAGTGTGCCTTCACCACATAAAGACACCAAGATATAATAGAACACAAGTGCACTGGGGATGACATGGCTCAGGAGGCAGAGTGGTCATTTAGTAATTGCAAGGTTTGATCCCTGGCTCCTCCATCGAGCATGTCAAAGTGTCCTTGAGCAAGACACTGAACCCCTAACTGTTCCACCATCAGTGTGTGAATGGGTGAATGATTGACTTGTTTACCATTCACTACCGAGCTGTTTTCTAAGCAGGCGGCCAGTAGACATTGCAAGAAGCATTCATTCTTGGCACCAAGACTGCAGTGCACCACTGGCTTGGCATTGCAGTCAGTGAATGTCAGCCATGCACCGATACCATACTAAAGCCAGTTTGGGCCTGCATCCTGATCTGTGCCATTACCTGCACTAAACCGGAATTTCGCAGGTTACCTAGACTTCTACTTTATAATATATTATTATACAGGTATCTGAAAATGTCCAAGGCTTGTAAAATACAATGGAAAAGCAAGGAAGAAAATCTCCCAAGGTTCTGAAAATTTTAGGTTATCGAAAGCCCCATGTTGACTTCCTGCAGCCTGTAGTGGTAAAGGTCTTCTGTAAAGCTAAAATGCACGCAGTGAAAAAAACCTATTGAAATGCAGTTGTTAATTATATCTATCTGTTTATGGTGGCGAATTGTTGATGTACAGTAATATGAAAATTTACATTCAGTTAAATAAATTAATGAATAATTTAGGATAACACCAGATTTAATCCATTGGCTATTTTCTGCAGTTTGCTAGGTTTACATCAGAAGATAGTTATGACATAGAATAATGTAACTACTACAACACAGTATGGAAGAGCATATTACAGTGCTAGACCACAGTTTGTTATTGTGTGTCTGTACTGACTTGCAAAAGGTGGGAACCCAGCTCTTTAGCCATGCTGTCCAGTGGACTGAACCTTGTTGACTGGCCCCATCCATCACCCAGACCTACAGAAAGAGACAAACACAGTAAGATAGTCAGAGAGACAAAGACTGAAACTCTACCATGGAGGAGAAGAACACTCTGGGCTTTCACACCTAACACACACTCTCTGATGGAGAGAGCAGCTCTTGAACTTTGACGCCAAATATCAACACATTGATGGCTCCATTCTCAGGTCCACTCTCACGTGCAACCACATGCTCAGTTATTATAGGATGCCCAGCCGCCCCAATCCAGTGCCTCAATTCACTTCACAGCTCATCAATTCAATACCAACAAGACAGTCAGGAATTGCAACAACCTGCACAGAAAACTTCCCAATAACTGCTGGCATCAAACCACTCTTGGCTGAGGAACTGATATTGCAGGGACAAGCATACCCACAAGATGACAGCACCCAGATGAGAGAATAAGGAAATACGGCGTAATCCATTCCCAAATGCTCAACATTCCAAATGATTCCACATGCAGATTGCCTGGAAAAAAGCAAAACGTTGGGAGATGCACAAAGTGCAACATGTTCCTCTCTTCTCCAAAAAGTAAGAATGCTTCATGAAAAACCATCTAGTGCGAACTGTATCATGAAGAAATCTCAAAAGGTTCAGGTTAAATGGTGAAGTTAATACAAAAGAATGGGAAATGTTCATTTGCTATTTGTTATGTGTGTATTTTTGTATTTTACAGAATGATTGTGTTGGATTTTTCCATGTACATAGTCAGATTTTAAATCTTTCACACTTGAGAAATCCTCTTGTCCACAACATTGGATATGTACAATTTGAATAAAATTAAGTTTTAACATTTTTTTCTTTGCAAGTTGTTTTTTACCGCAACCAAAACTCAAAATAAAAAAATATTAAAACGTTTTTTATCCCCTTGGGTCTTAGAAGGCTGTCGTTGATGGTTTATGTTTTTTTATTTGTTTGTTTGTTTTTTTATGTTATTTAAAATTCAATATTGCATAAAATTAGTATATAAAATTCAAATGCACAGTTACAGTAACTGTAGTTTTGAATAAAAGTAACGTAACAATAACTACAGTTAGGAATAAAAATAATGTTCATGAGCTGTGCTACACAGATATTTTGGAAATCTCCATCAAATGAGAAACCATACAAGGACTTGTAAAATCCTAACTCCCTAACTGCTTCGTAGTAGTCAGTATCAGATCCTTGGTACTCAGAGTTTGTGTGCCTAAAACATACTTCTGAAATGGTAACAGCAGTGCACATCTAATACAAGAGTCACACTTGGCTCGTGGGTGCACTTCTGGTTGGCCAGTTCCAGATGTTTCCTATTGAAGGCCCTTTGATGTCAAACTGGGAAAGCCTTTCACCTGTGAAACTCATGAAGTGATGTGTGCTAGGAGCTGATCCATCACTTGTTTAGTATTTTTAAAAATCACATACCCAACTACAGCAGAAATTAAGTCCAAGGCAAGAAACTGAACCAGTGAATACTAAGGACAGAGAACACTAAACATCTAAAAAGTTGGTCTGTCCTTTCAATAGAGGAAGCTGAAGTTGACATAGACCTTATGACCAGTTTACCTTAAGAAAGATAGCAGTTATTAACTATCTAATTACAACGTAGAAAGTTAACATTACTCTTTTAACCGCATTTAAGTTACCCAAATGTTCTTTTAACCTGAACTATCACAAAATCCTGATGAACAGTTTTATTAGCATGCATTAATACAGTACATTATAGGGATGCAAGACACTGAAACTCAGTCACATGTGTCAGAAACACAAAACAAATGTTACATGAATGCATGGGTTAACAGTGGTTAGCACAGGTTAACAGACCAGCGGGGCCAGGTACCGTTATCTACAAATTGCATATGAAGTGCATTTAACGTATTGGGTAACGCATTGCGTCATTTCCTGTTGCTAGCAAGTGGTGGTGTGTTGTGTTGCTCTGTCTTCTCTGAGTTCATTTCCCGTCTTTCTTCTCTTCAGCGGCTAATTATCCACTGTTCGTTCATTCCATTCACCAGTGGTGCTCAAACACTTCCAACTCCTTGATTTTTCTTAGCGAGTTTCTCACAAAACACAACCGTGTTCACGCTTTTCACTTCTGCCTGTTTCTTTAGCTTATCAGCTAGCGTTAGCTTCTCTCTCTCACTCTCCTGCTCAGTGTGTCTTATGTTCAGTTACTCCTCTGCCTCCTTCAGTGATAATGGTAAATGTTATAAGTGTAGTTTATTTGCAGTAATGGAGGAAAGGCTTAGTGAATTGGAAGCACAGCTCCGCATCATGGAAACTCAGTCGTTAGCTATGGTTTTTAGCCTGCCCTCAGTCTCTAGGGCGAGCCCTCCTATCCCTCCTCTGTTTTAGAAAATTATTTAATTTCAGATTATAAGTTTGACTTATTCTGTCTCACTGAAACCTGGCCATGTCAAGATGATTATGTCGGTCTAACTGAATCCACTCCTCCCTGTTACTTAAATGCTCACGTCCCTCGAGGCTCTGGACGAGGAGGTGGAGTGGCATCCATTTTCAACTCTAGTCTCTTAATCAAACCTAAACCTAAACTCAATTATAACTCATTTGAAAACCTTGTTCTTAGGTTTTCTCATCCAACCTGGAAAACATTAGAGCCAGTTCAGTTTGTTATAG
>JBBMJY010000004.1:60087-111978 GCA_037833715.1 Toxotes lorentzi
GTGTGTGTGTGTGTGTGTGTGTGTGTGTGTGTGTGTGTGTGTGTGTGTGTGTGTGTGTGTGTGTGTGTGTGTCACATTTTAGGGCTTTTCATTCTAAATATCTGCAGATTCATATTCATATCTGTGTTCTGACTGATCTGACCTAACAACAAGGCAGTGAAAGGCCTTCAGCTGTTCCCCGGACGTCGGTACTATACTTCACTGGCCAATGAGAGGGAAAACGTCCCGGGCTGAAGAGACAGTTCAGGTCGGGTTTGTTCACTTCACGTGTTCAGACACGTTTATTTAAATGTAGAAATATATTTGTAGCCGTCAGTGTCAGGAGATGAACACAAGTAAGAGCTGTGCCAGGTTTTCTGCTTTATGTTTGTAGTTATACAATAACAACTTAAAAAAATAAACATTATAACATGATTGTTATTATTTATTTAAGATGGGAAATGAGGACCAGGGTGAGATCACTTTGTCTTACTGTTTGTTGACTTCCACGGGAGATCGGAGCTTCACCGAGGCTACAGGAATCACCACTTAAATATTATATAATATATATAATAATATAATCCACCACTTAATAGATCCATGACACTGTGGATTCTTAAAACACCCCCGTGGATCAGTCGGTTCCTTATAGAAACGATTAGAGTTCACAGGATAATGGAGTTCATCAGTGTGCTGTGTTGTCGCTGAGGCTTGACGGGACTCTAACGGGTGGGCCCGTGCATGAAAGGCCGAGTGTTCAGTCTGACTATATGAGTGATGACAGGGAGGAAAGCCTCTGTTTTCCTGCCCTCTAACCTGCCCCACTGAAGCTGTGTGCAGCCTAATGAAATAATTCACCTTGATGAATGAGTGAGGCGCTTCAAGCAGACATCCCACTTTAATCAGACTGAAAGAAACAAGTCCCCTTCACTTTTACTTGTACTAAGAGAGGTGATAGTAAGTGATAATGAGTGATAATAAAACCCATGTTATTGTTATTGTATTATTATTATTATTATTATTATTATTATTATTATTATTATTATTATTATTATATTTTATTTTAATTTCATAGCAACATTTTCCATTAATGTTATATGGGGAAAGATTCGAGTGATTATTTTTAAACCGAAGTTTTAAATATATATATATTTTTAAGTTGTTTAAGTTTACTTTGAAGCGGTAAAAAATTAAATCAGTACATTTACCTCATAAGCTTGGAACAAGAACAAATTTGGTGTAATGAAAAATCCCTCAGTCTATGCTCTGTAGTAAATGATTTCTTTTGGTCATTAATACATACATCTCACTTTTAAACAAGCAATGTAAATGATCATAAAGTTATATATTAACCATTAATAAAGCCATTAGTTACTTTCTGAGAGATGCTAAAAGCTCCTCTGTGCATCGGTTGGATGTTTATGCCGCTGATCCCTAATCATCCTTCTAAACGGGGACATTTTTCTAAAGGAAAGAAAATGTAATTTATGTCAAATTTAAAATGCAACTGAAAAAAAAACAACTTTTCACATTTCAGTTTTAAGAATGGCCTGATTAAGAGAACTTGGCGATGGCCCGTGATTATGTAACACTTTATTAAAGAAAATGGCTGTGACTGACTGTGATTATAAAACATACAGTTTGTGTGATTTTGATAAATAGGTTTATGCTTGTATGAAACTGGTTAAACTGAGACCTCGGTTCCAAAATCTGGAATTTTATTGGTCCCTATTTCCATATTCAGAGTCCCTCTGCGTGCAGCCCGAGGTTGTGTTCCTACCGTGGGGGAAGACTGCCCTCATCTTGAGGTAGCTGCTGGTCAGCCGGATGATGGAGGCCTTGTCCAGCTGGGAGGTGATGGCCGCCGGCAGCGGCAGCAGCTTGGCCAGCTCATAAAACTCTCCGTTCTCTTTCTCTCTCCGTGTCTTCGCCGCGTTCTTGCACTTTTCCTTCATTTTTGGAAGATTCAGCTAAATGGTTATTGCATAAAGGTATGTCTCCACTGGGCTTTTTCCCATAGACACATATAACAAATGCATTTATGTTACTGGGAAATCCAAAAAAAAACAAAAAACAAAATCCAAAATCTGAATCCAAAGAACAGAGCTGCTTGAGTTTCCTTTATCTCATCCGCTCAGCGCATTCCGAAAAGCAGAGAATGACTGGATATATGAACTATCCCCGTCAAAGCTGTGTCCAACTCTTCAGCTTCACCTGTTCAACAGGAGCAGGCGTCAAAGTTAGAGGAGCTCCGGATCTGAGCGCCACGGCCAAACTAACGGGGTTTTCACGGTTTCCTGTCAGTCTCCCATCGATCCATTCATCCAGACTGCCAACTGAACTGGTCTGAAAACTCCTCAGACCAGATCTGCACTCTGCGCTGCCTGGGTCTCTCTCTCTCTCTCTTACTGTGTGTGTGTGTGTGTGTGTGTGTGTGTGTGTGTGTGTGTGTGTGTGTGTGTGTGTGTGTGTGTGTGTGTGTGTAAGAACTAATTACAGGTTATGGCTATACTCTCTACAATATTTACAGCTGTGTTCACAAAAGAAATTCAGCAAATAGAAATCTTCCAAGTTTTTTTTTTCTTTTGTTTTCTTTTTTAAATAATATTTTATACTTTTAATTTGTAGAGGTGTGTCAGCTGCAGCCTACCTCACTGTTTCTTTATTAAATTCATGCCATGATTTGGAGGCATGTGTTTATTCTTCAGTGGTTTGAAGTTTTGGCCCAGCTTAAAAACTTCAAGCTTAAAAACAAAAATGCAGCTGCCATATTTTATAAAATTCCTTTTATCTCTGTATGTCTTTACCAAGCTGCAACATGCATTTTAAAGTATTTTTTAGGGGATTTTTTTCCCTCTCTACTGTATAATGACAGTAGAGAGCTGATAGGAAAAGAGTCTTCAACTGGAATCTTATTAGGAGTGATTACATATTCCTGTCCAGGGCCCACGACTCACTTGGACTGCTTTTGAGTGCCTCTTCAGCCGGGCAGCAGGCAGGGGCAGGGAACTATGCTGTCTCCTGGCAGCTGTTATTTAAGCTGTGTTGTACTTGTACCTTGCTTTGCTTTTCTTTTTTTTTTTTTTTACCCTGGGTAGTTTAAGCTCCCATTTAAGGTTATTCTCTGGACTTGAACTGCTTAAATTTCAATAAAAACTGAAAAAATGGGAGTGTTCTAAAACTTTTGACTGGTTGTGTACATCCACAGGAGTTTTCAGTGTCACCACCGCTATGACTCATTTCAGGGGGTTTTTCTGCACCAGTACTTCATATCATAGGTTTTATGTCCATGATCCATTAAATCATGATGTGATGTTTCTTCTAATGTAACTGCAATATTTGTTTGTTTTGAGCATATGTGAAGTTTTGCCCATGTAATAGTTCTTATCAAAATAATAGAAACGCCTGATTCAACTGCTGAATGTTGTTGAATGTTCAGGCTGTACATTTCCATTTCTAAGACACTTAATGTCTTTCAAAACTTTGGGATTTCCACCAGAATCGAATCAGCTGGTCCTCACGACATCAGCTGGTAGAGAAGGCCCCACCAGATGGTCAGTGGGTCAGTCGCTTGATCCTTTTATCTAATTTTGTGTGCATTTTATGCAACACGCTCTCATGTTGCCAAACGGAATGATACAGAAATACAACGTGTCTGACCTGAAGTGATATGAAATCACACTGCGAACAGAAGCCTGACTATTTTGACCTTACAGGGTTGTAAATCTATTCCAGCTGTTCTCCAGGGAGAAAACACAGTTTCTCTATAACCATATATTTTTTTTTAAAAAATGAAGGATATGCTTTCTCATTTTATGGACAAGCAACACTCAAAACAGTCCAAAAAGCAAATATTTTACATACAGTACAACAGAATTATATATTTTAAAAAAGTATTAAGAACACTCCCCCAGTGCTCTTAGTGAGGCTTCACAATATCCATAACTGCTAGTGTGATCATAATTGGCTTTCCTGAATCATTACCAATATTATTGTATCAGCCCATATTAACCCGATGAGTGTAATAAAATCCTTGTAGAGGAGTGTTTTGCATTACTTTATAGGTAGGTTCACTGACTGCTGTTCATTGTTAGAAGGTTGCTTGTATTAGCATGTTTTCAGTTCTTTTATTGCTCATGAAAAACAGGTGCTCTTCATGGTTTGCATTTCATTCTTGATTGAGTCTATGATTTCATTCTCATTAGACTTTTCAGTGTTAATGCACAGACTTTTATTTTGAGACATCAACAAAATACAAATTAAGTTGGATTCACCTCAAAGTCATTTTTTGTTGTTCTATTCACAATATTCACATTAACATTTGTCATTTTCCCCATTGGAAGCTATCCTGTTTGCTGCAACTGGAAAAGGCATAATTCTAATTCTAATTCTCTGGTAGGTGCGTTTAAAGTCAATAAAAAGGAAATGACTAATCCAAAAAAAAAAAAAAAGTGGAGGAGCAGCCACTTTTATCACTATTATTTCTATTATTATTTTAATGTGAATTAATGTTAAGTGTGATCATGTTATCACATAATAATGTAATATAAAGCGTTCTCACTTCGTTGTGGGTTATTGAGTGTAGACTGCTGGGCAACAATGGCAGTTTTATCTATTTAAATTAAATATACAACACAATAAAGTCTGCAAAAAGAGAAGGGGTCAGTGAACGTAAAACATTTTATCACAACATTCTGAAATCTATCAACTTCCATCTCACCATAACATCTAACTGACACTGAAGAGGTTTGTTAATCGTGCCTATGGTTCAGAGTTTACGAGCTGGATAGTAAGTGGAGGAAAACTGTTGGTCACCCTCCTAACGGCAGCTTTCATAAGGGCGTAATCAGTCCATTTATTTGCATTGGCTGTTACAGTCTGCTATCGCTTTCTGCACGGCTGTCGGTGTTGATGGATGAATATTGCTCTGAGAAAAAAAAACACTGACCACAAGACTCACTGGGGATTTTTCAATCTGAACACGTCGAGGCCTTTCAACGAGTGGAATCGCAATCTAAACAATAAATAAATGTCACATAGGTTTTCTTAACACAGATAGCACAGGTAGACCCAGTCAACCAGCAATGGTGGGGCTATGCTTTCTGGAAGAGAGACCTATTTATTGGTGTAAGTGGACTGTTAGTTTTCATCATAGTGCTTTTTTTTTTTTTAATCGATATTACTTGTTTTCAGTACAACAAAAATAAGAACAATGGATTCAGGGCATTTTATTGGTTTATTTATTGTTCATGTTCAGACCAGTGCCTAGTTTACTTTTTTTGTAGAACGTTTGGTTTTCTGCGCTCATGAGACAAGTGTGAAATCCATCCAGCTTTGCAGAACATGGATCAGTGTTTGAAACAACAGATTACTTTCTCCTCAATACAGAGCGTGTGGTAGAACTGGGTGATATGGCTCAAAACTAAAATATCAGTACTTATGTAATACTTATATAATACTTAACAAGGTGTTGGCCACCACATGCCTCAAGAACAGCTTCTGCACGCCTTGGCATTGATTCTCCAAGCCTCTGGAATTCTACTGGTGCACTGAACACCAGTCCTCCAAAACACATGCCCTTCACTGGGTGTTTTGACGATGGTGGTGGAGAGCGCTGTCTAACACACTGATCCAAAGTCTCTCACAGGTGTTCTATTGAGTTGAGAGCTGGTGATCATTTTCATACTCATCAAACCGTTCATGTTGTTATCTCAGAAGAGGCCACCGTCATCAGGATAAAACAACTATGTGTTGATGAGGCAGAGGAATTCTTCTTCTGTTTTTCCCTACATACTGCACTGAGGCACAAGCATGACAGCCATCATGATAGCTGCGTCCATGTGGACACCATCAATTTGATGTCTTATTGATGCCACTAACATGTTGATGAATGCAGATGAACCCATAACCCCATACATCCTGCTCGTGGGTCAAAGGGACTCTTCTACAATCTAACCAACCTCTTAAGCTACCGCAGAAGGAAACAGAGCCAGATACTGACGGACTAGTTTTGGACCAGCTTCATACAGCATTAGCTACCAGCCTTAGAAAGGGGGGAGAAAGTGGAGAAATTAACCTGAGGACTTAAAGGTGGACAGGAGGTGTTAGCAGTCGATCCTCAGATCCTCAGCTTTTAAGGGCACTAGCCACAATAGATGGATTTGGATAGCTTTTTATTCCCAGGAGAATAAAAGGTCATACATTCAACCTGTGGCTTGTGTGGTGCCACTTCCACAACTGTCTGATGAAGAAGTCAGCAGATGCCTATAGAATCATCTGGGGGGCAGCTTCATGAGAAAGGTGCTTTAACACATACAGTTATAGCTTTATGTTGCCCTCTGCTGGTCACACAGCGCATCACACATAGCCGGGGACATGAGCTCTTGCTCGTTCGCTCCATCAAATATGAGGCTTCACCCATCCAAATTAGTTTTTGTGACAATCCTGCCCCTGCATCTCAACTGGCAAATACATCTGAGGGAACACAGAGTGGATCTGGAAACGAAGCCATGATGGTCAAGTCGCAGGGACCCACAGCTTCTTCTTTGTAAAGACGTTGGCAGGAGTTTCCTGTCGGACACTTTTAGGGAAACACAGCTGTGTTCACGTGGGGAGGCGCCGGTCTGCTGTAAGGCTTAGCTGGGAAGCTGAGTGAGTATGTGGAGTATGTTACGGTCGTGCCTCTATAAGACATAAACGTATATGTGTTTGTCTGGTCATGTTTCCAGATCACTAGATCACCAGGACAAGACAACTTTAGAGTGGACACTAAAACATTAACTGACTTCTACATACAGTCAGTTTGCACAAAACCTTTATATATTGTGGCCTCTTCGTAGCTGGTATAACCACATGTCTTTGTGGTAATTAATTCAGTAACAGCAAATCATTTCTCCAGTACTGGTATTATATGTACAGTCTCAGCCTGATTTTATTTCAGCCTCATCACTGATGGTGTTCTTTGATTTTTTTTCCTCAGATTAAAATGCCAAAGAAAAGCAGAACAAAGGAAGTAAAGAGACAGAGCAGCGGCGATGAGCAGCTCCCCCCTAAACAGAGCAGGCACAGTGACGCTCCATCCCCTCTGTGCTTCCACAGCCCAGGCAGCTTGTTTGAGAGCCTCATTCAGCCCATGGGCACAGAGCAGTTCTTCAGGGAGTACTGGGAGAAGAAACCCCTCCATCTGCAGAGGTCTGATTCCAGCATAGCCTCCTACTACCAGTCTTTGTTCCAGCTGTCTGACCTGCACAGCTTGTGTTCTCAGGGTCTGGATTACTACAGCGACGTCAATGTTGTTCGCTGCATCAGTGGCAAGAAAAAAGTCCTCAGCAAGGAGGGGCGAGTTAAGAGCAGTGCTCTGAATAAGTTCTTGGTTCAGAATAAGGCCACCATCCAGTTCCACCAGCCGCAAAGGTTCAAGGTGAGACTGTTTGATGCCATTTGTTCCTTTGTTGGCAGTTGCATCCGTTAACTAATTATACAGCAGTCCTTAAAGTTGCATGTAATTAAGTCAACTGACTGTGTAATGTGAATGAGTGGGTCAAACATAGTGACAAACTCCCTTTGGAGCTTTAAGAAAACCAAGAGGTGTAAAGGTAACACTGTCCTATAAATCCAAATGAGACAGTGGTGGATAACACTATCCACACTGGATAATTTCTACAAAAAACACAACTTTATATCTGTCTAAATGATCCGATACAATAACCTTATCCTGCTTTTAATGATAAGGTGCAACACAAGATCTATATTTTTGTTCCACAACTCTCAGGTCTGATACTTGATTGAAGGTTTGTCAGAGGCAAGCTCGTGTTGTTTTCCCTGTGTGTCGTCAGGATGAATTGTGGAGGATCCAGGAGAAGCTGGAGTGTTTCTTCGGAGCCTTGGTGGGCTCTAATGTCTACATCACACCACAGGAGTCCCAGGGCCTTCCAGCTCACTATGATGATGTCGAGGTACAAATTGAATCTGTGACTGGACTCGTTATACAGTTACTCACTTAATATTTATGGCACAACCTAACTGGACAAAGCATTCACAACTTTAATTGATGCCTATCTGAAGTAGGTATTACGTCATTTTTGAAGACAGAGCATGTTTCAAATGTGAAGGGCCTTTGATGAGAGTGCTGCTCCTCTACACCCACCTCAGTCAGTTTCTCAGCTCATCTCAGAATCAGAAGAAAGCCTGCAAATACAGACCCTGACCAGCAGATGGCAGGACAAACATGGAGGTCTGCATGTTTTCCTTATGCTGATGGTGGTCTTTGCACAGGTATTCATTCTGCAGCTGGAGGGGCAGAAACATTGGCTTCTCTACAACCCTACTGTTCCACTGGCAACAGAGTACAGCGTGGAATCAGAGGAGAGGATTGGCAGCCCAACCCATGATATCATACTTAAGGTACAGCTTCCCTAACTGACAGCAGTTGCCTCATCTCTCTGTCTCAGGGGTTCTTAAACCTTTTGGGGCCCAATAAACCCAGTTTGTTTTAAACCCAGTTTAAAGCAAACTTAATTGGTTCAACTTTAACATACTAAATGTATTGACCCTTATTCAAATTATTATCGGGAGCTGCACACAAGCTGTCCTGTGCTCCTGTGCAAAGAGACAGATTTATGTGATGCGTCACAATAATTTCAGGACTTTTTAATGTCCTGAACTTAATGTAAGTGAGCGTCATTGGCTCAGAATGTTTGTTTTACTGGCATAGTGGTTCCCATTCATAGTTATGCACTTTTTAAACGATACGCCATAACTTTATTAATTTTTTGCAATTTTCTTGTGGACCTCCAACTTATGGCTCGTGGACCCCCGGGGACCCCAGTTTGAGAATCGTGGCTCTGTCTGTCTCTCAAACACACAAACAGTGGGTCCAGAAGTCTGAGATCAAATTGAAAATCTGTAATATTTTCATGTAAAGCTAAAGTTTACATATAAAAAGTTTGGGGATACAGAAACATTTAAAAACACAAGATGTTATGAAATGTCAAATGGAATATTTCATTTTCAGAAAACATGAGTTAAATATCCTGCTGAACTGAAGTCACTGGTGCATTGAACACAGTTAACACACAGTTATCTGTGTGACTGAGTCATCCTCTCTCTCCACAGGCTGGAGATCTCCTGTACTTTCCCAGAGGAACCATCCATCAAGCCGACACTCCAGCAGGAGTGGCCCACTCCACCCACCTGACTCTCAGCACCTACCAGAAAATGTAAGCGTGTCATACTAGTGTAATACTTTTGGCGTCTGTGAGTATGTGAGGGTTCGCGAGGGTCTTAAATTCCGTCATCAAAGGGCGTGTGCGAGGCTCTGTGATGGCTTGTGTGTAGAATGTATATAATTAATGAGGGTACCCACGCTGTGCCAGCTGCGTTTAATACCAGGCACCATTCTGAAGATGTGTCAGTGTGTGTCCTTGCCATCAAGTTGTTCTGAGCAACAGGAAACACAAGTGTAAATCATTTACTGAAATTGTTGCAGTGCTTACTAAGAATGTAACTAATTTGTATTTGAACTTGTCTGTTTTTTTATATAAAGGAAAAACCTTCAATAAAAACTAAAGTTTGGGCACCATACTAAGTCATTACTTAATAACCTCTCCCGTGTGATATGTCACAGCTTGCTAATTCTTTTTGTATCAGTTAAGTGTCTTTCTATTCTCGATTCTTTGATTTGTTTTCCAAACACAGCTTTGGTGTTTGTGGCCAAAGAGCTTGGTTTGAACTTCATCGGTTCTACAGCACTCTGGCTTCTATCCAGATGCTGCTTTGCAGACTTCATTTACACATCCACGTAGATCCTGTTTGTGTAGCGGTGCTGCACAGTGAACGGTGCACCACAACTCCTGCCAGCTAAAACTTCTTGCATCCTCCCTGCAGTCATATGTGGGTTTGGTTTTGCCTCTCTGTCCAGCAGACCTGCAGTTTTCTTGGTCTTGCAGATCTTGTCTTGGCTTCCACAGTTCCACTTAATTCTATAGCCTTCCCTGTTCTGTAGGCACCAAGTAGCTTCATTTTCAAATCCTTAGTCCGACGTCTGAGGAGCAGATTTTTGTTGAGTGTTACCACAAGGTTTGAAGAGTCAAACCTATCAAGCTCTGGAACTGTCATCATCTGACAGTTACTAATGACTACCAATCAATTTCTAATTCTTGACCTGCCATATAAGTGCTAACAAGTAGTCGAAGCAGAAGTAATGAGTGCAGTAACATTTGAGGAACTGAAGCATGTGAAGATGTTGTGTTTACTACTTCTCCGCTAAAGCCCTCAACAGAGGAGCACCGACTGTAGGAGGTGTACCATCATAACACTGATTCCTCTGTAGTGTGTGACACAGGTATCAGGGTCACAAGGGACACTGGCTGTCCACCTGCCATGGACAGCAGTGTAAGGCTGTCTCAGATGATACTGTCTGTCGTGGAGTCCAGTGGAGCCTACACAGTCACAGTCACTGCTGTTGTTCATGGTTTACTGTTTATAGACCCTGAATATCTTGTTAACCCTGTTACTCTCTCATCTGTCCTCTCTGCCTGTCCTTATGTCAGGTCAATGGGAGATTTGATGTTGGACATCCTTCCCAGCATGCTATGTGACAGCAGCAGGACTGAAGTCAGCCTGAGAGAGGGCATTCCCAGAGGACTCTTACTGGTAAAACAGTCTTATGGTGAATTACGGTGACACAAATCGAAATTCTACTCTCTGTGACCCGGAAGGGATTGTGTGAAGCAAAGTTCTGTCCCGACATGCATGTGCTAACCACGGCTGGGCTCTTCTGTGCGGAGTTTGCATGTTCTCCCTGTGCCTGTGTGGGTTTTCTCTTCTTTACTCCAGCTTCCTCCCACAATCCCCCCAAAAAAAAACATCCAGACGCAAATGAAAGTTTAAGCTCAGCATTGCAATTCAGAGCTAAGACTGCCAAATGCTTGGACTCTCAAATTGACTGACACATGTTTTAATATATTAGACCTTCTACTGAAAAAGTATGGGAACCTTTAGGAATTTCATGGTTTTCTGTATTAATTTCTCATAAACTGTGTTCTGAGCTTCATCTAAGTCAAAAGTATTGACAAATATAATGTGCCTAAAATAATAACACAAAAAAAAATTCAGATCTTTCATGTCTTTATTGAGAACAACCATAAAAACCTCATAGTGCTAGTGGAAAAAGTAAGTGAACCCTCAAAAAAGCTAATTGGAGTTAGGTGACTTTTTCCCATCTTCAGGCACAAGCATTCACACTGGCTCTGTGTGAATGCTTGTGCCTGTTTCTCAGCCGTGTTTGTGTATGTGTAGGGGAGCAGTGAAGGCCTACATACCAGCAGGCGTCTGGCCAGTGGCCTCAGATCTCTGGCTGATGAAATGGAAACAGGAATGCTGGAAGTCCGCTCTACTCACATGAAGAGAGACTTTATCATGAACAGACTGCCACCATACATCCCGCAGCAGCAGCTACTTACTCCATGTGAGCTTGTTTGTGGTTGTTCGGGGGGACTGTATATTATGTGTACATCAGTAGAATTTACTGTCATTTTGTGCAAATGCACATCTAAGTGTGTGTGTGTGTGTGTGTGTGTGTGTGTGTGTGTGTCTGTCTCACAGCTGAGAAGATTCCTGCCTTGGAGGATATGGTGTGTTTGAGGTTTAAAGAGCATATGGTAATAACCGTGGAGCCCAGCCAAGAGAGAACAGTAAGTCCGTTAAGCCTGTCATTTAAACGTTACTTGGATCCAATAATCATACTTTTCCAGTTACCGGAATTGTTATTTTTTAAATATAAATTGAACATGTGCTCCTTTGGCTGTGATGCAGCTGTCTCTCAGTGAATAGTTCCTGCTTGTAGTCTGGAGTAACACCCTGCTCCAGCACGATCAGAGACACAAATCAGTGAGCGATTTTCCAGGAACCCGTGTTTAATAAAGAGCAAAAGTGATAAAGGGTTTTGTTCATCTTTAAAGCCTTCACTTCCATTCCGTAGCCTTTTTTTGACTGTTACTAAATCGGCTAGCTGGCAAGCTACATGACGGGTGTCCTCACAGGGTTTTTGTGCTCATGCATTTGTGTTTCAGGATGAGGCCACAGAGCTGGTTGTCTTCGTCTTACATTCTTTGAAGAACCACAGGGAGAGCCACATGATGGGTGGAATCTGTGATGAAGAGGAGAAGCGTGATGTCTCCAGGGTAAGCTGCTGACTCATTTAGTCCTGCTCTCTTTGCTGATGTGCTTACAGTGCTGACAGGATGACAACACGGTTTTTTTTAGAATCATAGGGGAAATGGAGGGAATTGCTGCCGTCCAAATGAAGGGTCACTTTGGAAATGATTGTTATTAGTCTTCATTTAGATTTTATGGAAGCAAGTCTCTTTTTATTTCTATTAAGTACTGATTGCAAAACACAGATGTTTCAGGGTTAAGTTTTTGAGATGCCAGCACAAAAAACAAACAACAGTCATAGGGCAATCTTAATGCTTCAGCAGACCAAGGCATTTTGGACAATGCTATGCTTCCAACTTTGTGGCAACAGTTTAGGGAAGGTCATTTTGTATTCCAACATGCCTGCGGGGCCCCAGTGCACAAAGTAAGGACTATAGAGACATGGTTTGATGAGTTCATTGTGGAAGAACTTGACTGGCCTGCACAGAGCCCTGACCTCAACCCCACTGAGCACCTTTGGGCTGAACTGGAAGGGAGATTGTGAGCCAGGCTTTCTCATCCAAATCACACAAAATCTTCCTGGCTTGACACTGGCTAATCAGTTGCTCAAGAAATATCCATCCAACATAGAATATTCATCGCACAGCTTCTTGAAAAGGAGTAGCGTGTGCATTACCTCTCTAATCTACAGGTGCCAAAACATTTCAACCATTTATCCTCCTAATAGTAACTGTTGCCAAAACAATGACATGTATTTATGTATCATTGTACTGACAGATGATATTTAGATGGACCTGTGAGGTCTCCTTGTTGTAGCCAAGTACTTGCTACATTCACACAGTGCTAACAAACGGGCAGAAAACAGGAAAAACACGCCTTATTCTGACTTGTATAGTGTTCATGCATTATGCCAACATGGTTAGTCCCAGCTCTAACCTTGTCACAGATAAATAGCCTACATTATTATCATTATTGACCAAAACAGCCCTGACCCATCAACGCATGGACTCCACTAGACCCCTGAATGTGTGCTGTGGTATCTGGCACCGAGATGTTAGCAACAGATCCTTTAAGTCCTGTAAGTAGCGAGGTGAGGCCTCTATGGATTGGACTTGTTTGTCCAGCACATCCCATAGATGCTTGATTGGATTGAGATCTGGGCAGTGGAAACAAATGAACTCCTGAAGCACTCTGTTCTCCACCTAAATGAATACATCATGTACAATGCACGGCCCTTGATGTACGTGATGTTCTGTATGAATAAATACGTTTTGTTGAGAATGTCCCCAGTTGTCCAAACCCAGAAACATTTGTTTTTGACTCTACAGGGCCTGAAGTTCCCCCTGTCCCACCTCCAGGCTCTGCGACAGCTCCAACAGGCAGAGAAGCTGGCTGTGGCCCAGCTCCAGCTGCCCACACAGGAGGCCAAACTCAGTCTGGTCCTGGCTCTCTGGAGTGAGTGCCTGCTGGATGTGCTGTAGCACACCACTACGTCTAAACATTTCTCTTTTTCTCTTATTGTCTTTTCCTTCTCAATAAAGTTACCACAGCTCCAGCAGTGCAGATGTAGCTTTTTGTTCCCATAGCAATACTGTGTCAATTGAATAACATATTCCATACAGATACATTAAATTGATCTGCTTCACATTACCATATGCTACAGAGATCCGAATTCCTGACATCACGTCTCTAACTTCAGCACAGTATGTCATGCAGTATTTCTGTCACCAGTCTTTCTAAAAACAGTGTAAAACGTGTGTTCCAGGACTTTACTTTGTACGATCTAAGACAAATGATCAACTAGAGCACTTGATTCACAAAATTGAAACCTTTGCGATTGATGTGAAGTTAAACGTTTTGTGAGCGCAAAGCACAGAACCTACAGCAGACATATCCTAACCGCAACCCTTCACCTTTCCCATGGACTTGTAAAGCAGTCAGTGGGCTACATTTTTAACTGTAGAACTGCAGTTAAATCAAGGTAACCTTTCTGCACCATGTCTCATTACTGAATTAGAGATGACCGTCGTGCAGTCATTATCTCTGCAGAGTCATATGGTTTTCCGAGATGTGTGTTACTAAAAAGCACAAGTGTTGCTGAAGGTCTTTAGATTGCTCCGTATTGTGCTATGGACACCTTGCATCAACACTATAAAAAGTGAAGGATTTAAGAGATGTTCCCGTGGTACTTCTTCTTCCCTCCACTATTTTGAATGTAAGATGCATTATCTCAAAATGACAGAGATACAAAGATAATTACTGAACTGGACTGAACGCTTTTCCCTTCACCCTCAATTCCCATGCACGCACGTCTTTATAAAGAGAAAGACAAGACAGATGTGAGACTGAACATATTTAATGCAACATTCAGAGATAGCCGAATGTGATACTATTGGCCTAGTTATCATTCAGACCTGCAGCCTGTCACTTCCAAAACACAGACATGTAAATAAACTGAGGACATGAAATAGATGGACAGTTTTCAAATTATGGGCCTGCCTATCAGAAATGGGTCTGACTGGGCCTTCACCATAGACCGTATAGAAAAAAGGTTATTGATGTCAAATAATGTTCAGTTGTGGTAAAGGCTGCTCAGCAACATTCTTGCTATATTAGGAGGTGATACAGTTTTCATGACTGACAATTTGTTAGTGTTGTTTTAGGAAGCCACACAATGAATGCCTTGGATATTGTGTTGGTTTTTCTTTTTTCATCCTGTTCATGTCAGTGCTGAGATCAGACTGTGGGTCAGCCATCATACAGATGTGAGACCAAAATCTGTGACCTGTCAGATTCCATCCCTTTTATTTATTTTACTTATGTGACAAAAGTGTGAAAATCTTATATAAAAAGAAAAACATGGCTCCAAGGAAAGGAAAAAACATATCAAGGAGCACATAATAAAAAAAGGGGAGGGGGGGGGGGCAGTTGTGCAAAATGGTGAGAATGGAGAGGGACATCCATGAATCCACACAGAGAGCAAGGCAGCAGCAGCGGGGTGCATCTCGAGGCTGTGGACGGAAGCTAAGACCGGAAAACTGTCACGTGAAGACACGGCGGAACCATAGTGCGAGCGTTGCTAACACGGCCGGGCCCTTTTTTATTGGCGCACTCCAGAACCCTCCATGATACGGATATATGATACGGTTGGCGAGCATATCGAGGTAAACAGACATGTTTCTGTCCATGTATGTTGTAGGACACAGTTATTCTGTCTCTTAGTGTCTCCGCTCATTGACTTCTGTCTTTAATATTCACCCAGAGCGCGAGGCACAGCGAAGCAAAGTCTGCTATCTGTGGACACGTTCATTCATCAGTTGTAGAAAATAGAAACACATTGGAATTGATTTTGAAAGCTATTCATGATTAAACAGGCGAATCAGTACAACGGGGCGAGTGTGTGTTTGAAATGTGCCACGGGTAAATAACGGTTCCTTCCAAGGTTTGATTGTAGTTGAAATGAACCTACAGGATGTAACTAAGCTAACATTATGAAGTTAACATTATTCATGAACAAACAATAAAGTGGCTTTCTTTGCGTTTTTCCCGGTACCTGTGTGGAGGCTGCACAGAGCGTTTCAGACTATTTCTTACTACTGGACTAACTTAAAATTGTAGATTTGTAGATAATATAATTAAAATGACCATTTAACAATTCCTTTTTTATTTTTACCCTAAAACACGAGTGGCGTGAACAGTGAACTCTTTCTGCACTGTGTAGTTTAAATGTGAGTTCAGTAACAAAAGGAGTTATAAAGTGTATTAGTGGGAAACTGTTTTGTCTTTTTTGTGTTTTCTTATTATTAACTATAGTACTTGGAATGTGATGTTAAAAGGCCAGGTTTAGCCTTTAGGAGGGTGCTGGTCCCATTTGCAGGTCCAGGGCTGCTGCATCGCCTCAACAAAAGCCCTAACCTCAACACATCCAGCTCAGTCCACCCAGTGTTAACCTTTCTGTTTGACTGTTGAAAAGTAGCCAACAGTGACGGCACACAAGCAGCAGATTATATATTTTTACAGTCAAACATATGTTTGCAGAAAACATGAGAAATGAGCAGATCATCAACTTCACATTCACTAATCAGGTTTTTTTTTGTTGTAAAATAACGCATTATTTAAAAAGTATGACAAACCAAAGTTACATTTAAATCGATCTTGACTGTGAACGATAAATCTGACTGTACCCTTTACAAAGTACTGAAGCCCTAAATGTTGTCAGTCCTTTGAAACGTCTGCCGATGATCTTTCTTGTAGTTGATGTTGGCCTCTCTGTCCACGATGATGTTACATGGTTTCAAGAGCAGTAAGCAGGACTTCACCTTTGGACCATGGAAAGTGACTGCTGCCAAAAACCACATCATGAAATCCAAAGACATTGAACGGTGAGATGTTCCTCTTAAGTAAATGTACTTGTCTTCTACCTTTTACTTGTTAAACTCTGTTAGGCTCTCTGGTGGGCCTAGCTTTCCCCCAGGTTATGCAGCCCAGCTACAGTATCTTCAGACCTCTTTGCACACTTTGTGTTATAGATTTTCAGTTTTAAGCTCTAGCGTTATGTTGGTCCTATGCTTCAGGTCATTGTTGTGCTGAAAGGTGAACGGGTGCCCCAGTCTCAGATTGTGGGCACTGTGGAGCAGGTTTTCCTTTAAGGACCTGTCTGTATTTGGCTGCGTTCATCCTTCCCTCAGTTCTGACCAGTCTCCTTGTCCCTGCCGCTGACAGGCACCACCATAACATGATGCTGCTACCACTGTCCTTCACTGTAGGGATGGTATTAACCAGGAGATGAACAGTGTCTGGTGATGGCCAGACATGGTGTTTGGAGTTCTGCCCAAAGGGTTCAGTTTTATGTCTCATCAGACCAGAGAATCTTTTTCCTCATGTTCTCAGTCTCTTAAATGCTGTTTGTCAGCTGTAACATGATGCTAACAGATTCAGTGGATATTTGGTGTTGGTTTGTATTTGAATATTTCACTCACTGCACACATCTTACACAGTATGATCAATGAGGCTTTAGAAGTGGCATATATTCTTTTTCTTTTGTTTTTTTTGAGTAAATTACTCTTGAAAGTGAAAGACTTGTGTCATTGTTTCAAAGTGTCAACTTTTTGCTGTATACTTTTTGCAGGTTGGCAGAAGAGATGAACATGCCCTCCCTTCCGGAGATGCTGTTTGGGGACAACGTCCTGCGCATTCAACACACAGATGGCTACGGCATTGAATTCAACGCCATCGATGCCCTTAAGAGAGTCAACAACATGGAGGATGCTGTCAAGGTGGCTTGTGCTCAGGAATGGCAGGAGAGCAGGCAAGATGAGCGTCACAGTGCGTTACCAAAGGCCATAGCTGGGTTTGGGTGCTTTAACATTTAAAATGTAAAAAAAAAATCTAAAACAGGTGTGGCCAACTATTCAGATACAGAGAGCATAAAAGCAGCCAATATAGTAGTTTCAGTGCAGCCTATTTGATATCAGAATATTTCCTTGTTGGCACAGTTTTGCCAAAAAATAAAGGCTTCCAGCCCATCAGCTGCTTGTCCACTTGTCTCTGACACATGCATCAGAGCCCAGTTTTTTTTCAGATGCATCCTAAAGAATTCAAGTTTGGACGTTTCATACCAGGTCAGAACAAATTGGGCCAAAATAATTATTGCTGGTGGAAATAGTACAAAGTACCGCAGACAAAAACTTTGGTTTAGTTAGTGACCAATATGGGATTGGCCCTGTGAAGTGTGCAGTGTTGTCCCATTAATCAAAGAAATTGTGATTTACATGTATGATGTTAAGAAAAAATTCTAGGACACTAGAAAGCGAACAGAATAGCCACATGTGCACCCCCACAGTAAGAGAAGTCAAGTCAGTTTTATTTATATAATGCTGAGTCATAACAGAACTTATCTCAGGGCACTGTTTGTAGAGAGCAGGTCTAGACCACATGCTGATTCCCAGATCCATAAAATGCATCACCGCACTGTTAACATGACTCTCTGTGATCTCCTTTCAGAGCTGAGTCTGAACATTCCAAAGAGGTGGTGAGACCTTATGACTGGACATACACCACAGACTACAGAGGCACTCTGATAGGAGAAAGTATGCAGATAAAGGTGGGTCATTTTCATGAATGGAATGGAACGCAGTATCACTCAGTGTGCACGTTATGTGCATTATCTAAAGTATGAGAAATATAAAGAATGATTTTGTGTCTTTGAGCAGCTCTGCTTCCACCTGTGTTTCATTTCTACCTGTTGCTCATCTGAAGGTGACTGAGACAACAGAGCGTATCGACATGGAGAAGCTGAAGGCTCGGGAACAGATCATGTTCTTTGATGACGTGCTGCTGTTCGAGGATGAACTGCACGACCACGGAGTCTCGATGATCAGTGTCAAAATTGTGAGTGTCAGTGATGCAAATGAGGATCAGATTTTCTAAGACACACGTTCTTAGCTTTAAATAGGTTTTAGGCCACAGTCTGTATTTAATCAGTGCCTAATTTACAGAGGCAGTAGTTGTTTTTTTTTTTTTTGAACCTTCATTTGTTCAGGGAAGTTTCACTCAGCTCTCTTTTACAGGAACCAGTTACACACATTCACACCTAAAATCTGCCTATAGTCCCGTAAGCTCCTGGAACTGCACCACAGGTGTATTCTGGGTGAGGAGTGGGACAGCACAGCAGAGTTCAGAGTTCAGTGGTTTAAGATCATTAAACTCAGAAAAGAAATGATAATGTAGTGATCCTGACTGATTCCAAGATGTTCTGTAATCTACTGTATTATGATATAATGTTGCATTCAAACTGTTTAAATTAATGAGTTTTGTGAGCGCAACACTGCAGTCTAACATGTTGTGTGTCTTGTTAATGACGCAGAGGGTGATGCCCACCAGTTTCTTCCTGTTGCTGCGCTTCTTCCTACGAGTGGACGGAGTGCTGATTCGAATCAACGACACACGACTGTATCATGAGGCAAGTTTGGTTTCCTGGAGCCAGGACAGTGCAGCGTTTTATGATGAGCTAGTCACAGACTTTAAATGTGATAGGTGTTATACCACACTGTCTGTGGTAATGAATGGTGATCATGTTTTCGATTCCAGGCTGGAAAGAATTACATGCTACGAGAGTTCAGCACACGGGAAAGCAAAATAGCAGAACTGAAGGTGAGTTATGTACTGATAACAAACTACAACGCACTGCTACACAGCAGGAATCTGCACAGCTCTGCTCAGGGCTCTCTGCTGTTAGATTGGAATGTTGTCCTTCATCTTTCTTCATTCGTCCGCTGACCCCTGGTTGATGACCTTTGACCCCTTGTCAGTGGACACTATGAGTGGTTTTGGTTTGATGTTCAAAGGCAGTCTTGTGTCCGGAGTCCTTGCTGTTGCACTGATGTAGTGTCGTGATGTTATATACACCGATCAGGCATAACATGTATCAGCACCTGTTAGTGGGTGGGATACATTAAGCAGTAGGTGAACATTTTGTCCTCAAAGTTGACATATTAGAAGCAGGAAAAATGGGCAAGGGTAAGGATTTGAATGAGTTTGACAAGGGCCAGATTGTTATGGCTAGACTACTGGGTCAGAACATCTCAAAAACTGCAGCTCTTGTGGGATGTTCCTGGTCTGCAGTGGTTAGTATCTATCAAAAGTGGTCCAAGGAAGGAACAGTATTGAACCGGCGACAGGGTCATGGGCTCATTGCTGCATGTGGGGAGTGAAGGCTGGCCCTTGTGGTCCAATCCAACAGACGAGCTACTGTTGCTCAAACTGCTGAAGAAGTTAATGCTGGTTCTGATAGAAAGGTGTCAGAATACACAGTGCGTCACAGTGTGATGCGTGCCCATGTACTTCCACATGTAGGTCACGTCATGACAACTGAGCTAACAACTCTGTGAATCGAACTGACGAAAGGTCAATTTTGTACAAACACAACATATGTTCACATCAGGTGTTTCAGTTCATGTCTGCAGTTACCTCCATCCACACAAAAATGCTAAAACTGGGCACGCTGACAGAATTTCAGCAAACCTTTAGCAAATCCTTTTAACTTCAGTATCCATACAGCTTCTTTCAAAGTAGTAGTAGCACTCGACCAGTTTACAGGTGCGACTCGGCATCATTTGGAGAAACATTTGTAAAATTTTGTCTAGTATCTTAGGCTGTGTGTCGCGCAAAATCCTATAGCTCCGCTCCAAATCCTTTTTTAGTTCTGAATTGTTGAAGTTTTCGTCTTCCATCTCTTGTATTTTGGGGGATTGATGATCAATGCACCTGAAGAGGTATCCAACATGTACGTTATCTTGCAGGCCAGTGGAAGGATTAGCTGGTCCCTGTGGCTCCAACCTGAGAGTGTCTCAGGTTAATTTAAAGTACAGTAGAAGCACTTATCCTCCCCGGGTTCACCTCCTAGATAGATAGATAGATAAGATGTGGTGATTGAAGGCTTATGATTCGCATCATTTTCATAGTCATTAAATCATTCGGTGACCTGTCATGCCCTGTGGAGGCTGGCATTTTCATCCTGTTTCCTTTTTCCTCCTCTCTTTAATAAAGTGGCACCTGAGAGTCTGTCTGTACCATAATGTGGTCGCTGGACTTCTTACACAAAGTCTGTTTCTCTCTGTTTTGTCCCCATGCCACAATAAAAACCCTTATCACTACAGCATAAAGACTTCCTATATCACATTACTTGAATAAAACATGTAGGTCTGTTGATGTGATTGTAATTAAAAATTCATTTTCAAATGAGACCTTCATTCACCACCAGATTTTCGTTAAAGCCTTTGTTAACAGAATATGAAACTCTTCAAATCTCCCGTGATGTACTGTGTTTATGACTGTTGTTTTAACGCAGATGTTTCTCTCTCCCTCAGAATGTTCCTGCTGCACTGTACACTGATCCTAATGAGATCGCCCAGCACTTAACCCTGAAGCTGACCGAGTGTGAGAGGCTGGAGCTTCCTGTGATACATCCTCAGACATCTGTTCATGAAGTCCTCCAGTGACCAGTGTACTCTGAGGTCCACATTGATGTTTTGTGTGATGAAGAACAGATTAGTAGTCTTAAACCAAGTCCTCAATGTAACGGTAACATAACCAGTGATCTCCCCTTCAAATACCTGAGGAATACTTTTTACAGGAATAGCTTTTATATGTGACCTGTATGATGGCATGTTCTTAAAACCCTACAACCGGACTTTGAGGAGGTTCAGAGCGCATACTGCTGCACTGTAACATAGAATCTTTTACCCATGTTACTGGTCTAACTTTAGGCTTTGTTCAAATTTGAACTGATTTTGTTTTATGAGACATTTTTCGCTGTCAGCTCGATCTCCATTTTGACATAAGACTTGGAAGGATATTTGTTTCCACGCTTGTAATATTAGTACATTGCTAATGTATTTGTAAAGAGCTACACAAAACAGCTCCTAAGTCATAGTCATCAAGAATTTCTGTAAATATGGCCACTGTCTTTTTTCTACAGTGACTCACAGAAGGTGAAAAAGCTTGTTTTCCATTAGCAAGTGAAACACCTTCAGAATCTATGTGACTGTGTCTGCTATATGGCCAAATAAATTTAGTTTCTGTAAATATAGCTAGCTTGATTTCTTGCTTGATGCTTCACTTCAGCTGTGCAAAAACACAAAAAATTGATTTTATTCTGTTCATTTTTGTGAAACTGCTTCAACCCCTGTATTATTTATTCTTCGAATTTAAAAGTATGGCCAGAAAAAGAGCACAGTAATTGTGGTATCTACAACAATTTGGCCACCGTTCTACTGGTAAAGTCTCAGAACTCCATCAGTTGTCAGCTGATGATACATTCTGGACTAGTAAACAACCATGGGTTCCTCTAAAAAAATGACTGTGAGTCTGAAAATAAAGCTAACTGAAGTCTACAAAGCAGGGGAGGCTAACAAAATAGCAATGTGCTTCCATATTGCAATGTTCACTGTCCAAAATGTCATTAAGAAATAGTAGTTAAGGAGAACTGTGGAAATTATGACAAGACAAGAAAACTTGGACAGAACTGCTGGACATTATAATAAGTTAGAGCCAAACCCTGCAGACTGCAGAGAAGCTGCACTGTGCAGCACTGATATACAAACAGGGTCTATGTGGAAGAGTTTTCAGAAGGAAACTTACCCATAACCTCATCACAAAAATCATCACTAATCCTCTGACGTCTGCAAAGCAACATCTGGATAAGCCAGAGTGATTCTGGAAGCAAGTGCTGTGGACAGGAAACATGTACAGAACTAACCACTAAATATCAGCAGATTCCGGATGCGGTTTTCCTCCAGTCAGTCAAGAAAGTGAAAGTGAAAAGAGGCTGGCTTTTCCAGAACAGGACCATGATTCAAAGCAGGCTGCAAAATCCACCATGATCGTCTGCTTCACTATTGCATCAGAAAATAACATGCATGTAAACATTTCTGTATATATGGTCTATAATGATTAAAATACTTGTTTGGAGACCTGCTGTCTCTGGTTTGTTGTTATGGAACTTGTGATAAAATGATGAAGTAAGGGCGGACTCAGTAACCACTCCATACGGTGTATCACTTTCTTTGGAGTGCAAAAAAACAGTACATAATGGAGTGGTAATTTTTAAGCATTGAGTCATTTGGGAACTACTCCTTGGTGACTACTCTGTAGGATGCATGGAGTAATGTTTAATTGATCAGTACTGCACGAGTAGGGTAAGTGGTTTCAGGGTTAAATCAGATGATTACTGGATGTATTACTGATGCATCGACTATCAGGTCCTTCCTGAATCATTCCTCAGTAACTATGCACAGTTTTATGTACTGTATTGTAAAGTGTTACTGAGTATTTACGCTCCACTTATTACATGGTGAAGCCATGTAATAAGTGGAATTGTGAAGACTGTATGCTTCTGTCATTTGCCAGAAAGAACCTGTGTGAAATTGAATCACTACTGAAGACCTAATGCTGAAATGGAAATGCCACTGAATTTATTGCACTGAAATATTTGACCTTTACAACCATATCTCAACTATAATCTCTGAGGGCCAGTAATTCACAGTTATTGATGTTCAAGCACAGCCTAGAGGCTTTGGAGAAAGTCTTCATGCCAATTTTCATTCAAGTGACTGGGTGCCACCTTTGGGTCTGGTATCCAGCTCCTACAATACATGTTATTATGTATTTGAATACATGGAGATTTTATATTCGTATAAAACTTACATAACTTTCCCAGCATCTACACACTAGTGCGCATGTCCAGTGGGCAACACAACACAAAAGCAAATCTGGACGCTAGAAAACTTTTTTGGCCCCAGTTGCTCACTGAGTGTGTACCAGCCCACTTACGCTTGGGCCACTGGGGTAAGGCTGAGTCCTTACCTCGATCGCCCAAGTGTAAAAATCTGACAGTCTATCAAGTCATCCCAGTTACATTTATATAGCATCAAATCATAGCAGAAGTTTTCTCAGGGCACTTTTCATATAGAGCAGGTCTAGACCACACTCTTGTATGGTATATACAGTGTATACAGATACCAGCTTCCCAGACTTTAATCCAGTCTATGTAAACCCTAATAACTCACAGGCTGTATGTCATCATAATGAGCTTATGTCAAAAAGATAAAGCTGATCAGTATGTAACAACAAACATTACAAAATATCAGTGGAATTTGTACTGTCCAGATATATAGGCTAAATACAAGGGGTGTCTGTTTGTTTATATATAAATAATTATAATAATTATCAAGTCATATGATCCATCTACAAAACATTACACAGGATTTGACAGTTACAAAAAAAATCTAGCAATACTTTCATTTATTGTTTAATTTAATGCTCCGTTGCCACTGACACACGAAACGCTACAATCCTGAATGCTGTTAATAAATAAATGTAATAAATGTACGCCTGAACATACAGTGCTTTAAACAATGCATATACATATGATACAAGTATTAGTCAGACAGCTAAAATGCAAATGGGTAAAGTGCTTAAAGTGAAACATTGCTTCCTTTCACTTCACTTGGAACTGTTTCTCTCGGTCTCGCCTTTGGCGCTTTCAGCTCAAAATGGCGGCAGCGCTACCGCGGCGCCATCTGGCAGCGGTTCTTTGAAAAAGCATCACAGCGTCGTCTCTTTGCGTCCATACTCTTTAGCCTAACCCTAACCACCGCACATGCGTAGAACCAATTGGTTTTCCGGTACGGATCGGGCGGTGACACGCCAGGAGACGAGCCGCACAGTTCCCATTCAGGTAACTGGACGCCATCTTTGAGCCCGGCATCCAGTTGCTTAAATACGCGCATGGCAGCAACACGGCTCTCACACAGAGCAGAGTGGAGACTCCCGTCTCACAAAGCTTGCCCAATCAGCTTTCGCCATTCCTGACAGCTAGCCAATCAGAGAGCCCGCATCAGGCTGAAAACTATTCAACATGGAGACAACAGTTGATAAGCTTGAGGCCATGGTAAGCGCAGTGTAAAACTATTTTATTGTCCGTATTATTGTTTTTCTGAAACTGCTTTTTATCCTTGTTTAATGATTACAGAGAAAACCAGCACCTCGTTAATTACCGCTGAGTTATTCATACGGGGAACCCATCACAGCAGTCATGGCAGGATTTTTCTCTTTGTAACGTTATCAGTAAACACTTCAAACTCCTTTGCGCCATTCAACAGGGCCGCCTGCTTACCGTCTGTTAGATGTTACAGCCTCGTCTGTAACTCTCTAGCTTTCGGAACAACGACTGATACCTCCAGTGCGAGGCCAGCCCAGATGTATGCTGTTTGAACCGGGGATTTATAAACACGACACCATTAAAACACAGTACACGGCCGTTGTTGCCGTAAAGTATCATCATAACAACAAGCTCACAGTCAACACAGCTGGCCCCAGTTCAGCATGTGGATCGAAGGCACTCACACACCACAGTCGCTATCCAGAGTATAGCTCAGATATCTTTCCGCGTTGCTGTAATTAAATTGTAGTTTTTTCTAAAATATGACGATTAACTTTTATTCCAGAAAAATAAATCACAGTTCACTTATGCTTTTTTTTTTGTAAAGCTAGCAACAGATAGCTCAGTAAAACAGGTATAAAAGGTCTGAGCAAATACTCTTAACCTGAGCTCCACTTCGATCCAGACCAGCAGTAACAACAGTATCTATCCTGCTGACTCTAGGCAGGTATTCAGTGTGTTAAACCTAGAAAAGTGACAATATAAGGTTTACTTAAAGCAGACAGTATTAAAACTAAATATGGTCAGTGTCTGTGAAGATTCTCAGTCATCCAGGTCAAGGTGTTTCTAAATGCTATGCAAAAGGCAACTGGATTTGCTTGAGGAACTGAAAAGGCAAATTTTGAGTGTTCTGTTGTTGCACAATAATCTCCTACATGCAGTTCACAAACGATATGAAGGACTTGCTCATAGCTGAGAAAAAAAAAGTTGATTATGGTGCAACAGCTTAAGACAGTGTTGGCCCAGCATGCCCAAACTTTTGCATACCACTGTAGAATAAAGCCTTTAGTTATGCAAACCCGCTGTCTGTCCAGTTCCCTTTTACATTGTACTACTGGTGACCCTGCTAGAAAACCAGTGCAATGTTAAAAGGGCATTGGCCAGAAATAGTTACAAGCAAAGGAAAAGTTTCCGAGTACTGAAGTTTCAGCTGTTGGCGGATGCTCTGACTTCATTGCACTACTGTATCAGACAGCTAGCAGTGCAATAGTATTGTCAAAGCATCTGAGAACTGCAGAGACCAGCTGCACTGGCTGCTGTTACATTTCTAGACTGTATCAAGTCAAGTGGACATGATAGATGGACTATGGTATGATCTGGTAGGGTAGGTGAGAGCGCTGCACCTACGCTTACTACACCTATGAGATACACCTTCAGAAAAAGCTCAACCCTGCTTTGGAGCAGAGGGAAGCAGTGGAAGTTTGTCAGTGTACTATCATAGTGTAAAGGTGAGTGTCTTTGCAGTTCCAGAAGTCAGAGGCTGACCTGGAATACATTGAGAAGCGGCTGAAGCTGGACTTCATCAACAACACTGCAGGGAATGGATGTCCTGCTGAGGTGATGACTGATCGACAGCTGCTGTGATTTCTTTAAACGTTGTCATGCAATTAACAAAATAGCTTGTGTAGGTCAGAAGCAATTTATCAATTCTTGGATGGATCATATTTATTAAGCAGTGTTTGACAAAAATGATCGCCATTGACAGAACATTCTCACAACAAATAGAAGACCTGAATTCATTTTTACATTTTTAATAGTACCCGTATATAATTTGGTAGTAATTTTTTTTTTACCTTGTACTTAGATTAGATCTTTAGAGATTCTTATGTGTCAATAAGCATCTGAGTCTGGATGATGACCGTCAGGTCAGCACGGGCTCTTGATTGACACTGTGTCTGCAGGAGAACCCGGCGGTGATGCTGGAGAACCTGAGGGCCATCAAGGCCAAACACACAGCGCTGTGCTGTCAGGTGAAGGAGATCGCAGCTGCACAGAGAGAGTCCATGGACTCCATCAGAAACAACCTTGGCAGTGTCATGAAGCTGATCCAGCACCTCCAGCAGACTACTGATGTGGAGGTGACCGCGGCACACTCACTGCTCAAACACCCCCCTGTGCACACATAGGTATATAGAAGAGAGCGTCGTGGGAAGTGATGACGACTTGTGTTGGAAGTGTTGACTCCGTGTTGAACATGATTGGAGAACTGGAGAATTCTTGTTTCTGATTACTGTTTCACAAAAAATTGTCACTCACAAGACCAGTTTGCAAGTCCTACAGGGCTTTCACATGCTTATGCAACTGGCATGAGAATGCTGTTGTTTTCCTCACAAGAGGAAACGATCTTGTTCTGCAAATCGGAGGTTGCATGTTTCAGTTTTGCTGAAACGGCCCCCAAGGTGTCAAATATTGTGAAGCCACTGCTGTTAAATCCATAATGCTCCTGATTTTACATAGTGATCACAGTGCATGAAAATGTGACCTAAGAGAAAACGTGCCATGGCAATTCATTGTGTCCCTAGTTACAAGCTGCTGACCGTGTCCTTGTTCACATGCTGCAGGTTCAGCCGCTGACAGAGACGGAGCAAGAGTCTGCAGAGTTCCTGGCTTCACCTGTCAGTGTCACGGCAGCAGAGGTAAGACACTCAGATCCCGGAGGCCTTCATGTTTACTGGTAACCTTTGTGACAAAGTCAGCACTTCCTTGGCTGATGCATTGCATTTACTGAGGGGGAAGGTTCACTGAGTGGGAATGCTCTGTTCCAGGAGCTCCCATCATGTTCATGACCACATGTTGAGCCAGTTTATGCTGATGAAACAGCTCAGTTGAGGGTGGCTTGCAGGTGTTGTTGATTATTTCTGCTGCTGTCGCAGCTGAAAGGAGTGAATATTTTCTTCCAGGTGCCTCCTGCTGCAGCGGCTTTGGACCAACAGCAGCCACTGAGTGAGTCTGTTACCTTCCAGTCTACCATTCTGCTCTGAATACTATAGAGATGGCACTGTGGGTCTGTTGGCTGATCTTTCTGCTGGTCTGCCCCCCTGCTTAAGTCCAGACACAACAGTTCTCAAACCTAGAAAACCTAGAACATGAGTAATCGAACTGAAACAGTAACAGTTAGTGTTTGCAGGAGGCAAAGTCTTTACTCTCTTAAGTGTGTGGAAGAGGTTTCAACACTCTGATTATATGATGTTCTCTGTCATGATATCTCTGATGTGTCCAAAATCCACAATTATATCTGCAGTTTTGGATTCATCGAGTCCAAAAATCTGTCATCATGCCACTTAAGAAAAGTAGAAGGAGCACAGCCATGTTCCTGTTCTGTGCCCAGAAGGACAGGCAGCAGTGCAGACGTCTCGATGAAGCCGAGAAAAGATAAAGGCTTTTTCTCACAGAACTTCAGCTGTCCGACTTTGTGTTTACCTGCCTGCCCTGTTTATTTGTTGGTATTGTTTTTGCAGAAATAGAATTTGAAAGGCAGTTTGTCAGGTATTTTTTGTGAAATCATTTCATTTCTGTGTGCAAAGTAAAATATTGTAAGCATCCAAAATAAAGCTACGATGTGTGAAAAAAAAAATCTTCATAGGGGGGGTTTAATAATTTCGTCCTCATCTGTATGACTCACTGTGAAACTCTGAACGACATCTCCATCCACAGGCCCTGAATACAAGGAGCTGAGTGAAGCCATGTTGGAGGCACTTCCTTCCAGCGTACGCTCCAACATCAAGCTGGCTGAGCTCAACGTGTTCTACCAGCAGCTGCAGCAGCACCTCAGCAAAAACAACAGGTCAGACAGTGAACAGTGAATCTGACATGTCCTGCATCATTTGATTTCACATACTTATTGTGAAACGATGAGTTTTTTTTTCATCAACGGTGCCTGTCTGTTTGCTCTGTCCTCTGCAGCGAGTCCCTCAGTGTGCAGAAGATGAAGCATTTGAAGATGAAAGTCAGCGACGCCAAGCTGAAGGTCCTGCAGCACCTCTCTTTAGTCGAGCTGGACAGGAAAGGACACGTTCGTCTTGTGAAGTGAGGAGGAGGCTGTCGACAGGGTGGGTGTGGTCACTGGGTGTGCTGGGTTTGGCTGCATCCCCACCTGTTCCACAGGCTTACTTAAGAATCAAACTGCAGACACTCAAAGGTCACAGGGGTCACGGCCGGACCAGACACACCCAGACCACCAGATGTTTGTGGGCACATCAGTCATATTTTCAGTCCAGATGCAGATGTTTACTGTAGAAGTTCAGATCCACAAGTGATGGAAATCACTCCACGTCACAAGTTCTCTTTTCTGACTTTGTCCTCTGTCTCCTTGCTCTTCACTGCCTGTCATCATACTTCTGACCCAGTGAACTGAACACAGGTTCTCTGGACAGATGGAATCAGTGTTTGACTTCCCCTCTCTGGTTGAAAGTCTGTTTAAAATCCAATTACCCAACAAAAAAGCCTGGTTGTGGTTGGTTGTGGTCAAACGTGTGGTCTGTTGCACCTGTCAATAAACCCAGCAGTGATGTGACAGGGTCCGGGCGTACACCTACACATCCCTGCATCAATGTGAGCAGTTAAACCAGTGGATGTGCAGGGGGTGGGGGTGTTGAGATACATTTTGCTTGCTTATAACTGTATTTCTCAAAGTTATCACAATCATTTAGTTACTGAAACAAAAGCACAGGAACTGGAAGCATCCTGGCCTCTACAGTACCTGTGTGGGGTTCAGTTAAGTGACATCTTCTGTGTGAGTCACTGCACTGGAGTTGGAATGAAGGCCAGGGTATCTGCTGTTGTCACGTCTTGATAGATGTTTGTGATGTAAATTTACATGAGTGATAACTGATATTCCTGTACCATAAGTCTGAGAAGTGTCTGTAACAAAGATGGAACCACAGGGAGCTGTACTAATGTCAGTAACACATTGTCTGAGACGAGGAACTCGAACCCTTTGGACTCTGAGGAAACAAATGTTCTTGGGATGGGGCTGTTCTTTGCATATCATTTTTCTGTGCGCATCCTTAAACAGCACAATGTAAATAAACACTTTTTCAGACTGTTTTTTTTGTTTGTCCTCATTTCATGGAAACGTTTCGCTGAGATGCTTCTAATGTTGGAACCGCTTCGACCTGTTGCACAAACGAGTACATCAAAAGGATTTCTGAACAGATCTGGATCAATTCTTTAATCATTCAAATGAGTCCAAACTTCCACAATCACAAACAAAAAACAGTGGAATTCAAATACAACACAAGCAATAGAACAAATCTACATTTTCTCACATAAAAGAACATTTTCCTTTTACTTGTTGTTTCGCTGTTGAGACGAGTCATCACAGGGAGCTGACTGCGTGTGCAGTCTCCTGCTGGGTGTCATTCATCATCACCAGTCTGCTCTTCAAACAGCTGACACCTAGACATGGGACACACTCTGTTAGTATATTACATATAACATAAGGACATATAAGGACTTCCTTCTGCAGAATAATGTCTTCCTCTAAACAGAAGGGGGTGTGGGGGTCACACATCTGACAAACCCTCCACACAAGAGAAAACTTACCTCATAGCCCATTTAACTAAACACATGCTTGTTCCACTCAAGCACCTGTTGTTGCTACGCTAGTAGACTTTTACTGTTGTTGCTGGTCTTAAAGTGGTTTAACTTTCAGTGAATGTGTTTTTTGGTAAAATGTGTCTAAAAGTGTTAGGAATATGAAGAACTTGATGCTCACACTGCTGTAGCTTCTTTACTTGGTCCCAGGCTCTTTATAAAAAAGCCATGCAGCACATCGTCCAGTGTTGAGTGAGCTCTGGAGAAACACATTACCATGACTCAGGCAGTGGAAAGTCATGATTACGAGCTCAAAAAACAAGCAGACTGACGTGATTCATTGACTCGAGGTTCTTAGATGTCACCCACCTGTTGGTGTCCTCCAGTAAACTGGGACTCTGCTGCTGTGGCTCTTCCTTCTTCTCTGGATCTGGATCAGTGACTGTGTCTACACCTGGCTCACCTGAGTGGACAAATCAGTTCCAAGTCAGTTCACGCTCAGGAGCCGATAATGCTCACACTGCAGTGCTGTTCAGCGATAAACTGAATGCCAGACTGTTGAGTGTTTCTAGAACTGCTGTGTCTGTTTTAAGCATCGCGAGGGAGGACTGGAACAAGCACAGTGAGGTGTTAAGAGAAGAGCTGCAGATGAGGGCTTTGGAAGAACCAGCAAACCTGGCTCAGATCAGATTTCAGTTTTTTGTCTCATCATCTGTCTGCTGGTGTTTTGTGACCCACAGATTTCTTCTGAATGAGCTCCTGTGTTCACAGATCTCAGCTGTGAATGTGGTGAGTACTGTGTTATTGTATTACCTCTCTTGTCCTCCTCCTCTTTTCCTTTACTGCGACGTTTGATCACCTGTAATCCTTTCTCACTTTTCTCAGACTCATTCTCTGCCTTGTCTTCCTTTTCTTCCTCCTCTCCTTCCTCCACATTTCGACTGCCTCCCCCCATGTCCTCCTGCCTGTCTTTCCTCTCCTCCTGCTCAGACTCTCCTGCTCCCTCTCCTTCCTCTTCCAGCTGTACTTTTTGCTCTTCTTCCACAGCGCTGCAGCATCTGTGGGCACTTGAGCTGGGAGATACAGTATCTGTGATCAGCCCTTCCTCTTGGCCGGCAGAGACGAATCCCTGAAGACTGCTGGCAGATTCTGTCTCCGAAGGTGGAGACTGAAAAATGTTGGACACCTACAGATGGTAACAGCACATATCAGCCTGCCAGTAAATGCAACCCAAAAACATATATGCACATGTGACAGATATGTACAGTATGGGATACTGTAGCTGGAGTGAATTCAAAGTTGGGATGTTTTGGATCTGTCCAGAATCATCTGAAGAAACCCACACTGCTCCATGACATAAGTGGTTGAACCTTTACCCAGCTTTCTCTTGGTGTGAGGAAATTGTCTTTCTGGAGATACACAGAACTGAGGTGGCTGCAGGCAGGGGATTCTGGGAGACTGGCCTCAATAATATCCATCTTTACATGCCAGCGTGCATCTGTCAATACACAACACAAGCAACAGGTAAGTAACTCACTTATGTTGCCTTTTACTTGAATTCAAAAGTTTTCAGTTGTCCATCAGTACATCCACAGCTTTGACTTTGTGCTTGCTCTTTTACCTGGGCAACGTGGGGTACTATTAGAGGGTGGGCCTCGTCTGTTGACACTGTAGAGTTTCTCCTGAGGCTGAGCTGGAGAATATGTGATGCTGGAGAGTTCAGCCAGAAGACCCATGTCTGACCGCAGCCTACACACACACACACACACACACACACACACACACACACACACACACACACACACACACACACACACAAAGGTTCTGAGGGGATATACTGCTCTGTGATGAACCGTATAGAGAAAATGTCATTCAGATCTTAAATCTATTTAAACCTTAAATAAACACTTTTAGGCTCAATGACATTTTGTCTAAGGTGTTCTGTCCTAAAAGTTCCTTAAAGGAAAATCTACTCCTCTGTCACTGAGAGCTTCAGGATTACTGAATATCCAGCAGAGACACCTGGATAATACACTGCAATGTGAAGTAAATTAGTCCATGTACGTGTCCTTACATGTTAGTGTTAGCTGCACACTGTGTTCCACTGATACCAGGATCAGCGTCTGCTTTCTCACAGCTGTTTGGAAAGCTCTCATATTCTGGGGGAGAAAAACAGAGAAACAGAGAAAAGAGTTCAACGATGATGCCGCTTAGCAAACACTTTGATCATACATTTCTAGCACTGCCACAGTGACAGGAAATATCAGTGTCTTACTGGTGTTGTGAGTCTCCAGCAGTGGGCTCCCTCCAGCTGCTGGCCTGCACACCTCCACAGTAACATCTGCATTTTCTTGTGAACTGTGTGTCTGGAGAACACATACCACATATTACTGTGAAAGCACAGGACACTTTCTGTATTTCCCCTTTAACTTCCCCTTAAACAGCTTCCACAGACTTAAAGTCTCACGTCTTATATCATCGTGTTCCAGCTTTTTGTTGAAACTATTCTTTACAGCAAGAGAAATATTCAAAGCAAGACTCAGTGTTTTCATGTCAGAAAATACTGCACAAGAATATAAAATGCAGTGGTAAAAAACCCTGTAAAACACGGTAGCAGTCCTTTGAATTAAAGCCATGTACCTGCAGCTTCTTCTCAGAGAGCATGTTGAGGGGGCTGTCATTCACAGCTGATCTGTACTGGCTCAGCTCCACTGTGCTGTGATCAGCTTTCACTGAATGGATCCCTGTCATGTAGCAATCTAAAGGAAGTTGTGGCAACCAGCCCTGCTCATATTGCTGCTGTTCAGTAGGATAGTGACTCAGCCATAAAGCCAGCTCTTCTTGGCTCAGCAGTTCCCATCTCCCATCTCTGCTCAGAAGCTGGGCCTCCAGGTTATTTACCCAATGATCTCCCCTGTGCAGTAAGAGGCTGTACTGCTTTGAATGTGGTCCGGCAGCACTACTAACTCTAAACCCAGTCACTGAGTCCAGCTGATCCTCCCCTGTGTGGTCCGGTCGGGGGGGTTTCTCCACTGTGTCTAGGCTCCAGTTGGCCTGCTGCAGCAGTTCCTGCGACACTTTGAGGTTGACCACAATGCTGTTCATCTCCTGATCCACTGTTACTCTGGACGTCTTCAGGACATCCAGCTGCTCCACTAGTTCCCTGTCTATGTCTTCCTCTGGGTCAGCTTCTTCTTCTTCTTCAAAACTACTTGAGTCGAACTCTCCAAGCAGAGGACTCATGTCTGTGTTAGGGTCCACTTGGTGGAGCATGGATTCTCCATCTGTACAGTCACCTCTTTCTCTCCCCAGCTCTGGCTTTGCTCCACTGTACAGCTGTTTGTCCAGGTGTACCTGTCTTTCCACCACTGTGATGAGTTATGTCCCAAAGCACATGTAGTAAACATATATTTCCAAGTCATTAGTTGTATAATATCAGTACACATAGGAACACCTGTATTTTTGTGTGTGTGATGCTCAGTACCGCTCTGCACTGGTTCCCCCGCAATGGTATGCCGTCTTGTGGTCTGGACTCCAGGCCCCAGATCTTGTTCTGGATAAGCACACAGCCCACCACTCAGCTGTTCCTCCTGGGACAACCTCTGCAGCTCATACAAACAAACAAATGCATCATGTAAGCAGTCGTTTCAGAGCAGGAAGGAAAATGTTCCGTGTCATGTAAAACCTCCCTGAAAACTCATCTTATTTGCTGACAACTGTTGATATTTGTTGCAGTCAACAAGGATTTTTAAAATGGAGGCTAGCACACTGTTGTTATATTATAAAAACAAAGCTCTGTTGTCAAACCTCCACTTGAATGCATCAATGCAAAGGGTTCACATATCACTCTCTTATTTTAACACTAGTAAAAATGCATTTAATTTACAGTGCCACTTGAAAAATGGTCTTCCAGTTGTAAGGATTTACTGGTCTTTTAACAGCAGGCTGAAAAGCAGTGTTTCACTGCCCTCTCTGGTTGAGAGTTTCAAGCCTGATGCACCTGTAACTACAACCAACAGTGATGTCACAATGTCCTGAAATACACCTACACATCAGTGCAGCAAGGTAAAGAGGGTGGTGTATTTCTTTGCAGCCACTTTAGACAGGGTCGATGACTACAGCAATCAATGACTGATTCAATGTCCATACAGCATCCCATCTAAACCCATGACTCGGAGCACGGAAGCATATGAAGTGAGGCACACCTTGATGTCCTGCTGTAGTGTGTAGCACAGGCTCTGCAGGCTGAATGTGCGGGCCTGTGGGTGCTGCTGCAGGCCTTTCAGGACCACATCATAGTAAGGCTGCGGAACGCTGCTGTCTGCTGCCAGGGTCTGGCCTGCATCCATCACCTGTTTGATCGCGTCCAGGCTCACAGTGCCCCATGGCTCATTGTCTGAAATAATGTGTGAAGTATATTCCATTTGAACAAACTGACGCCTACTTTATATCCTAAAACTAAAGGGAACTTCTTCTGTATTTTGGAAATATCAGTGCTTCTGTACTGTTCATTGATACTGTTCTAATGCTAAGTTTTGTTCAGTTTCGTTCAGTCTGTTCTTCTAGAATGAAGTAAAAAAAACTCTTTTGGGTCATTTTCCATTTCAAAGGAAAACAAAAAACACTATGTAACTCACAAAATTATAGAGACAACGATAATCGTGAAAATGTCAACAACTCATTCCCTAACATGGAATGTCTAAGTCCAAAATGAGAAGCCAGTATGAGAGGGCTACCTGTGTAGAGTTCCTGGATCAGAGCACACAGACTGTAGATGTCAGCCGCCTTTGTGCAGGGTCGCTGTTTAATGACCTCAGGAGCAGCCCATCTGTAAAGGCCGGGGGGCAGGACTATGTGCTTAGGGACTGCGACGCATGTACTTTGACTGCTGCACATACACAAACACACACACACACACAGAAACACAATTATAATAATCATAAGATGAATGAGGGGAAACACATTATATTTACTCTCTACATACTCTACTTATGGGAAATATCAATCAGGTTTGCTGTGTAAATTCACTGCAGGTCAACAACTTAAAACAAATTAACAAACACTAGGTTCAATCTCTGTTGAATGAAGGTTGATCTCTGTCTGTAATATTATGGACTGCAGCTTTACTGGAAAATGGTTATTTCATTAGCAGTGAAATGGCCATTCAGAATCAAGCATTTAAAACACTTTTCATATTTGATGCAGGAAGATTCATTTGTACGTCCTCGATTAAGGCTGCATTGAACCTTGATCGTGGTGTAGGCCTGGGCCTGCCTACCTGGGAACCATGAAGCCTAAACCAGTCAGTTTGGCCACAGTGAACTTTGTTAGGACCACACTGTGGGAAGACAGGGCCCTCATCACCAAGCCTCCCCTGTGGAGGTACTGCAGACCTTCACAAACCTGCAACATCACTGAGAGCAGCCATCTTTCCTGCAGGACTGGGAACTCAGCACGCTGCAGAGACAGGGAGAAGAAAACACACACACAAGGCCCACAACATACCATTTGCTTACCATTAAAAATTGAGCTTTTTCACAAGTCAGCATTCAGAGGTGAGCCGTGTTTTGAGCATGAAACAACCCCAAAAACTGCCATGACTGGACGGATTTAAAAAGTGTCTGCTGGACAGGCATAATCACTTACAGCTCTCACTCCACTATCTTTACACGTCATGCATGTCTCTTTTCCAGGACCAACTCACATCTCAACTCGCAAAAATGCCCTCCTTATTTTATGATACAAAAAAAAAATGCTGTGTGCAGTCAAACATGAAAAGTTGCTATCATGGTGAACGACATGTGAACCCCAAGTGAGACAAGACTGAGTCATTGGACAGCTGACAGCAGAGATGAATGGAAAACAGCATTTAACAATCAGCTTGGCCACTGGCTCAGTAACTTAGCGGCCTGTCCCACTCTCCAGCCTCTATATACGAGCCTGTAATAAACTTCCTCCTTTGAACTGGGGAATTGTTTCTGTGTCTAAGTTCTACTATGGGGTCGGACAGTCATGATAATTGACTGTTGGCCATTATCATTCCTAAAACCATGCCACTAGCATAGATGAAAAGGCAACATTAACGAGTGGTACAGTAGCCTTAACGGTTAAGGCCAAAACCGCATAAGCACAATGTCCATGGTTTGATTCCAACCAGGGACTTTGCATATCCAGTCAATCTGGCAGCTGAGGCAAAAGGCCCCAAAACAGTCTTAAATAAATAAATAAATAAAAAAACTACATAAGTCGTATGTGTCCGTGTGGACTATAAAATCATCCAGGTGTGTTATTGTTACCCTGTTGTGCAGCAGGTTGTGCAGTGTGCCAACCGAAACTCGCTCAAACACCAGACTGGTTCCCTGGAGGTCATCAGACAGAGTTACTGCCATCAGCTGCAACAGCTGTGGGTGGAACAACTGGCTATTTACAGTACAAACACACACACACACACACAGAGCAAAATATCCATTAAAGTGTTCATTCATTAAGCAGACAGTCACAATGTGCAGCAATCACACAATATGTTCATTGGACCTTCAGTGTCAGGGACACAGCCTACAGTCAGTAGGTGGCAGTATGACTATGACTCCACATTGACATGTACATGTGTTCAGGCATGGACTCTCATTAAGCATGAGAAATCTGGGGCAGACTGGACAGTGCTAATTTGAGTTACACCAACTTGCTGTTTCATGTTTCGTGTGCCATGTCAAGGGCATTCCATGTAAGCTGAAAAGTCTTTAAGCAGTTCTCCACAGGAAGAGTTTGTTAAAATACAATAAAATACAACTATAAATGGCTTCGAGAATTCCACAGTAAATTCTAAATGGTATATACAAGGATAACTGCTGTTACTTTAGCAAATTCCAAACTCCCTAACATAAAGGCAACAAAACCACAACCACAAAGTTTACCTCGCCTCACACATCCCGTTCCCCCTCACCTGCAGTAGTCTTGTTCTATGAGGAGAAGGTCCAAATACGCTATGTGACTGTCCTCCATTGTCTTTACTGTCACCTTAGAGCCTCTCCAGCTGTAACTGAAACACACAGTTTGGTGATCAGTGTAATGGGTTAAAGAAAAATGTCAGAACGTGCAAATACTCCTTCCAAATTCCTGGTAATATATTTTATACCTGATCCCATTTGGCTCATTATAATGTTATTTTAGTATGCAGGTAATAAATGTAATAATTTATTTTGTAACCACCTAAGAGTTTTTCTAATCTTGGAGATTTCTTAGATTTCTTAGGAACTTTCACCCCCTTCTCCTTGCAGAGTACTTGCTGCATTCGTCAAATCTGCTTTCACATAATCATTATGGGGTGTTGTGTGTAGAATTTTGAGGGAAAAAATGAATTTAATCCATTTTGGAATAAGGCTGTAACATAATGAAATGTGGAAAAAGTGAAGCGCTGTGAATACTTTCCGGATGCACTGTATTTGTCCTTAAAGATACACTTTATATAAGATAACATTTTATGCACATTTCAGGTTCATATTTTTATTTTGGCAGTCTACTAGAAAATCTTTACTTCCTTTAATGTTCAAGAAACACATTATTTCCATTGTTGCAACAACTCTACTTACCCTCTGTATGAAACAGTCCATCCCCAGTCATCAGAACACAGTGACCGATTCCCCTTCTGAATATCACCAAAATACCAAATACTTTACAACTGCATGTTTGAGCAGGAATCTGATCTGATAGAAATCTGTTCTAGGTAAATGAACCACAACAGCAACCAAGATTACACATTTCCCTTACGTGTTTCCTAAATACTGCCAGTTATATCTCTCTGTCACATAACTTTGGGTTAGTATTTATGCACCAACTCTGTTCTACGTCTCTCTTTACAGGTATATACTATATGTAGAGAGTGTGCTACTTGAGAACTTCCTGATGCTATCGTGCTGGCCCTTACTTCACCGCACCACAGTTCAGCTTCGACACAACGAGCAAACCCAGGACTTACAGGAGAGTAGTGACCAGGCAGCATGCAGGTCAGTGTAAATTGTGGATAAATGCCCACAGGGATTGGCTCATCTGTTTCAGAGCTATGAGACCAGAGATGTGATTGGCTGAAAGTGTATTATTATTGTTATTAATCAACACACCCTCTGATTTATATTCAGCTACACCCAGCTCTTTTGCACTGCTGCACATGCATAAAATAGCAGATGACCTTGGACATGCCCACAATCTGTACACTTAGGTTAAAATAGGGCCCTGGGTAACTACTAATTACAGTGAGGAAATATCCTGTTCATTTGTGTGGCCCTATTTTGATATTTGCTGATCATGGTTGCTTCTGTTAAGCAGCCTCCTATACATTTAGCTGGTGACAGTATGACTTAGAACACATTTAGCATGTTTATCCAGTAAATATACATCTTTTTTCAGACCTGAGTCACAACAGAATAATGCATGCATAAGCATTTAAAGCTCTCAATGTGTTTTTTTTAATCAGAGATGACTGAAAAAGCAAAAGGTTGCTTTGACTGACTTTAACTTCAGCTAGCATGGGGTGCTGCCTTATATAATAGTCTTACTTGGTCATGGAGATCAAAGAGCCACAGGTGAAAGAGAGCCAAGGTTCATCATCATCATCCTGGGTCAGATCACTCTCTCTGATCAATGGAATAGATGCTGGCAAAGCCAATGCCTGGCACGGCCTGTTTACACACACCTAGACAAACATACAAAGGAGAACACTCAGGGAGGCTACCATCTAAACAAAGCAGAAACAATGGCTCTTATTTTGTAAATAATGTCATCCAAAGTCTTGCTGAACATTTGCAAGTGTAACTTGCCACCCTGCCTGTAAGGGTGCAGTGGAGAGAGCACACTGGACCCTGAAGAAGAAACAGACTAAACTTGGCAGAAACCCAACTAACTGGGGTGCAGGTGCTTCCACTGGCTCTCATGTACATGAGGGGGAGTGCACAGTCTTCCAGTCTCACCCCATATAAGATAATAACAGGACACTGACCACAAACTAAACTGCAGTCATTTTATTATGTGAGCAACATTTCGTCGAACATATCAACATATATTAACTACATGTTGTTAATATAAAGTTAACAACTGAGACTCTCTCACCCTAAATTCTGTGTACAGATCCAGATGCCTGTCTTTGAAGTGCTTAGAGAAGTCTGAGGTGTTTCCACCTTTAATTTGAAATGCTGTATGACACTGATTGCATACTGGCTGTTGGTTGAGTATAACTTGTCCAGGAGGATCTGCCTTTGTCTGTTTGTCTTCCTTCTTCTTCTTCCCTTTCCATTTGACGTCAGACTAGAACATTTGTAGGTTATTATGCCGCCCAGAAGAATCATGTCTCCAGTACCTACAACATCTACGATACCTTCAGTGCTTACAGTATGGTAGAAAAACAAGTAACAACATGTTTTCAGAATTTTGACATTGACTTGGCAACGTGGTATAGGTTCTTGTGACATCTCCAGTTACAATGGAAAATAAAAAAGAAAATTCAGCCAGGAAGTCACTGGTTGTTTTGGGAAAGCTATGATTGGTAACACACTTTACAAGAAGTAGGAGCAAAAGAACCGTCAGTTAAATCCCAGCTCCATCGCCCTGTGGTTTGGACAGGTTAACTGTATAATGTGCTGGAATAGCCATCACAGCTGAACGACAATGTCCATTGTCAAAATTGATTTTCTCACTTGTCACAATTCACTGGAATCACTGCAATATGAAGAAACCTAGAGCAGGATCTGTTATATGCATATGTATTATATACAGTATTATATGTATTATTTGCATGTGCATTTCAATATTATAGCTTTTCATTATAGTTCCCATTAAAAAGGTCAATCGATGGGTAATTAGTAATTACGCTGTTTTTTTTTTTACCTGGATACATAAGCTCAATGCAGACTGGGAATCTCAATGATCTCCAGCGCTGAATCTTTCCCCTGTTTTTCCTAAGTTTCCTACACACAAATACCACCAAATCCTTCTTCCCTATTATCTGCACTGGAGCTACATGCCTACACTGAAACCCAAAGAGCACTGGAGTCCACTCTATTCTCTTTTTCATGTTTTCAGTGCCAGAAACAAAATCTTGGTTGATTAAGTCAAGCTGATCTTTTTTTAAGCACAGTCACATATTTTTTGCATCCTTCAGGGCAGGTTGGCTGCCGGCCCTCTCACTCTCTGCTCTATACATCGCACCAGCCCATCTCACAGATGGTGGAACTGACTTTGTGATGAAGGTAAATCATTCATGAGCCTTTATAAAAGGTCGAAAAATGTAGTGACTAAATATTGTAGCATTTTCTCACGCTGCTGACTGCCCCACTGCGTGCACTGGTGCAAACTACAGCTATGCTAGTGGCTGTAGTTTGCTAGTGGTGCTAGGTGTTACCATGGTAAAGACAAAGACAAAGACAATGCTAACCTGCTGACATTTACCATATTCACTATTTTAGATTAGAATGGTAGCTTGCTAACATTTAGTAATAAGAGCTAATCACAAAGTGGTACACTGGATATCTGTACCAAATGACTCAGCAATCCATCCGAGGGTTGTTGAGATATTTTAGTCTGGATAGTAGTGGGGGGACCCACTGATACACTGACACTGCAATCAATACAGCCATTCTACCAGCACAACTAAAAATAGCTCACTGCTGGAAGCAGCGTGATTTTGAAAAAAGCTAAGCTATCCAAACATTGCTCAGCAACTACTGTACATTGTATGAAGAATATACCTTTCCAAAGCCCAGACTCTGGGCTGTTGGGCAGGAAGACTTGCTGCTTGTCCTCTTATTGAACTGCATTTCAGTTCCACTAAAGGCAGAAGAAACACAAACACATGAGCTGATTATACATTAGACAGCCAACAAGAGGACTATGGTGCTAATTCTAATTTTTTTACGTTATTCTTAGATTAGATAAAGAGGTATTTCATATTCTTAATATATCAATTTCTCTTAAAGTACACAGTATCTATGAAGTGGATTAAACACAGTAACAGTCACAATCATCTGATCCTGTCTTTTACAATATGAGGCATATTAAAGGTGATAAGAAGATAGCACTGAGACAGTAGTTATAAGGGAGCGCATGACCAGTGGCAAGGAGGGGAGGAGCCTCTGTTGTATGCAGCCATGTTGGTGTGTTCTTGGACACATATCTGTCACAATAGTGCAATCATGTGCATGTAATACTCTACCAGCTGGATGGTTCTCAGCACACTGATTTAAGGATTGAGGCCTGCAGACCTGATTAAGACACTTGTCAAACCGCGTGCTTCCTTTTCTCTTACAGATTTTTTTTTTAAGCATGTTTATAATTTTTTTTAAAGTAAGAGGAATACGAACAGACAAGATAAAACAAAAACAAAACAAAGCACACAGACCGACACAACAACAGCCACAGAAAAGTGCAAAGCAGCTTTTCTTTAAAAAGAAGAAAGGTATATATATGTGATTAAAGAAGAACTGAATACACATTGGAGATATGATAAATATAGGCTTTTTGTGCAACATACCGTGACTTAATGCAATCCAGCAAAGATACAGGCTGTAACAACCTGGAGGTTGAGATGTGGGGCAGTCCACTGAATAGATTCTCCATGGCTGAGCTCTGACACAGCTGTTGCATAGAGGACCTGCAGCTCTCCAGGAAGTCTTGCATCTGATGAAACAGAAGCAGTATGAGTTCCAGGCAAAACTCTTAACTCTTAACCTGGATACTGTTCCCCCTGTGTTTAGAGTTTGACCCATACTAGAGAACAGCTTACCCGGGCACTGTCTTCCTGTTTCGCAACCCTGAGCCAGTCAAAGGGGGTCCTGCCTTCCCTATCATGGAGTCTTAGATCTCCTCCTGCATCCAGCAAGCCACTCACCACTGAAGTGTTACAGGAGAATACACCTGCATGAACTGGGGTGCTCCAGTCCTCACAGCGACTAGAAAAAAAGTTGATTATATCACAGTGCTGTCATTCTCCATGTTGTAAGGCAGTGAATGCAAACAGCAGAGGTTTGTTTTGCAAGTAAGAAGTTTGTTTTTACAAGTAAGTCTCATGATTTGGCTGTGAAGCTCCAGGTCAATAATGAGAAATAGCTACTGTAGAAGACGTACTACTCACACAGTCACTGTTGACTTTGTTTAACTACAAACACAAGCCACCACCCACTCAGGGACATGAGAGTGATGTTTCTTTAACTTCACAAATGATCTCTGGCTGGTCATGAACACCGGCTTGCCGGGAGGATAATGAGACAACAACCAAATGTTTCATTCTGGCCTTTTAGCGAGTAACTTACACCATTAATTAGCCACAGCTGTTCTAGTTTGCCATAGGAGGAGTATGTCCGATAAACTAGTGAAAGATAAAAATCTGGTCAACTGCAATATTTGAATGTGATCCTGTGCTGGTGTGCACTACCAAATGCACCAGTCCCTCCAGCTTGTGCCAAGGCTACTGCTGGATTAATACAAGACATATCTGTTGTCAGAAATATGAAGACGTTTTTATAACACAATTTTAACCGTTTGGGGCTTGAGGAGGAAATGAAGTCATTTCAAGCGAAAAGGCACTTGACTTACTGGTTGGGGTCAGCTCCATAATGAAGAAGCAGCTCTGTCACCTTCATTTGGCCCAGCAGAGCTGCACAGAACAGTGGAGTCTGACCCAGGTGATTCACACAGTCCACATCAACACCTGGAGCACATCAGAAAACACTGAGGTCATGTTATTGTTTTTGTTCCTCTGTTTTAAGCACTGGGTGTCACATTTAAGAACAGTATTGAATTAATCTTTTTCTGCATGATGCCAACAAAGATGTTTTATTGATACAATTACAATACAATACTACTAACATTACAGTAAACAAGCTGATACCCTTCTTCAGTAGTTTCTCCATCCTGGTAAGATTTCTCTCCAAAGTGTATTTGTGCAGTTGAGCGTGTGCACCTCCAGTGGTAACAACACCCATATGTACAGGACAGGGCAGGGGCAACGCAGTCATCCTGTTCCGCCTGGTCCACTGAGTTGTCAACAGAGGACACTGTCAATAGAGAGAGGTCAAACCTGTTACAGCCTGTACAGCCAGTGCCAGATCACTCAGTTATCCCCGTGCTACAAATGGGGCGCCTAAGGTTCTAGTCAGTCTCTTTCCATGTTTCTCTGCGTGTTCATAACTGTGAACCGTGTGTGTCTGTGCCTCAGATTCACTGTTCCAGCCTGTCTCTGTTCCCAGCCTCATCCAGCTCCATTTGTGTTTCCTGCTCATTGCTTGGGTCACCACCTTAATCCTTAACCTTAACCCCAGAACTAAGTAGGTTTATCAAAATGTGTCTTTTTTTTTTTTCTTTAGTCTGCAACAGCCCAAAATCAACTGAACTACATACGTTAAAGTGACCCATCAGATGTGGAACACATGACACATGACGTTACCTGTGTCATTATGTGGCTAAATCTAGGACCCATCAGATTCTGTGAAAGCAGAGGATCAACTACTGAGAAGAGAATGAAATGCTGACCAAACACTGAAAGGCAGCTCTGTCAAACAACTTAAAGAATGTACGTTCATTGGTGGAAAGTAACTAAATACACTGGCTCAAACACTGTACTTGAGTACAACCTGAGTTTGGCAACTGCTGGTCTATGAATTCCCCATAACAAAAGCAGAGATGATGGAAAGAAACATCAGCAGCCTTTTAAGGAGGTGGCTTGTTTGTACCAAAGAGCATCAGCAGTATTAATATCTACAGTTCAGAGTCCAAGTTCAGAGGCCTAGTTGAGGAGTTTCAGGTGATCAAGGTGAAACAAGTGCTGATGTTATGTGACTGCAAAAACAACAAGGTTGTGGCAGCAGGAACAGAAGTCCGCATGGAGTGAAAATGGTCAGCCACAACAGTAGTTAAAGTGGCAGAGCATAGATTGTACCGTCACCAGGACATCACCAGGGCCACAGAAACTGGATGGCTGGGTGTTGGATGCATCCAAAGGACAGGCTGGGGAAAAGTGAAGCCCAGATAGGGGAGGGAGTTGGTGCAGTCTGACATCTGGCACATGGTTGAAGAGGGAAGGCCGGCAAAAGAAGCTGCAGCGGGAAAGACCAAGGGAAGGAAGAATACATGGGATGACATGTGGTCAATGGAGGCCTGCAGAATAAGACTTCTCCTCCACAGCATCAAAGACATCCTTCCAAGTCCCTCAAACCTTGTCACCTGGGGGCTGAGAGAAGATCCAGGCTGCGAGGGGGAAGCCACAAATCTGAAGCACATCTTCTCTTCTTATTGCATTGACAGAAAGGAGATACCACTGGAGGCATAACAAGATACTAACAACAGTGACAGCCTTTGTGCAGGAAGCTGCCCAGAAATGCTGCAGTTTATTACCTTTGTCAGGAGAGAAGAAAAGGCTCCTCAGTCAATGGAAAGTGGTGTGATGAGAACAGATAAAGACTGTGAGAGGACAGCTAACATCAAGCACTACCTCACCTTCCCACCGGATAGTGTCAGCAAGACACTGAGTCCAGACTTGCAAATCTGTTCTATCATCATGCAGGAGGTTACAGTACCACGGGAAGAGCACATGGAGGAGGCCTACAAGAGGAAGCTACACAACCAGCCACTGGTGAACGGCAGCACTGAGGTTGGGCATGTCCTCTCCAGAGACCATCAACAATACTGGGTTTCAGAGGGAAACAGCAAAAGGAGATCTGCAGCGCAGCGGGCCATGAGGCACAATGTCTGTGGGCGCAGAGAATGGTCAAGCCACCTTGCTCTAGTTGGGCCACAGCTTGATATACTTACTAGTTACTTCGCAGATTCCGATTTTAGATACAAAACACTGGATCAATTTCTAAAACTGACACATTGTTACAGATTAAATTCCCCACACTCATCACCTATAAACTTCACCTTGACCAGCTGCAACATAAACTACTGCTACCAGGGTAGCAGCAGGTCTACCAGGACTACATAGGTACTATTAGCAATAATGATAATATAACATTGAGAGTCACTGCACAATGAGCATTTTTTCCCCTTATGTAATTTTAGAATATCTTACTTGACTTAATATAAATAATAAATAATAATAAAGGTTAAGAATTCACCCCTTTTTGTCTTTATTTTATTGTAATTTACTATTTATTTCTACTTGTCTCCATAATCAGCTCCTCTCTGTGAGTTGTTCTAATGTGTCTTGAGGTGATCCGAGGGTTATTTTTGTTGGACTTTTGTTTATTCGGAGTATTTGTAATTACATATTTTGTCACTGCATTATTGCTAATTTTCCTTAAGCAAAGACCTTGAATATAACCGTCAACCCGGGTTTCTGCTATCAACTGTTTTGGTAAAAGCTAGAGCTAATGTTAAGATTATCTAAATGTGAAGCGTATCAAATACTATAGAGCAGTGTCAGTACAGTATTAGGTAAAATTCCTCATTAGATAAGGTCTGAGCATACAGGTAAAGATAATAATCAATCATGAATGAATAATGAATGAATCCAGACATTTTGGCTAATTAGCAAAACTGCTAATGGATGCTAGCTAGCTAGCTAACTTGGTTTAACTTATGGAATAAAATAATAATGATATGAACTCAGATAACACTCTAATTGTATATGTACCATGTACATAAGTATTGAGTATTGAATGATAAATTCAAGACTTACATAACAGCTGTGTTTACTCTTCTTTTAGCAGAAAGCTGTTGATACTGCAGATTATACTCCTCTTCATCCGTGACTCCCGCCTTCGACCAAACTGATACAGTGATCAAGGACTGAATTTAAGAAGGACAACCATGGCAGCTACCCAGGACTGAAGTCCAGGACTGATCTCAGGACGCTCTGATAGCTATGAAGGGCTCGGCTGTTCTCCATCATCCATCCATTTTTTATATTTTCACTGGTCACACTTAAAACTCAAACTGATCTGTATGCATTTAGTCCACTGATTGTGTTTATATTGTGATTACAGAAGCATCCTGTCCCACAGCCACAGTATAATGCAGAAGATGAGGACCATCCCTGTGTGAGCGTGTCCTCTCTGCATGTCCTGGCTGTGATTCCTTTATTCTGTTTCTAAACTTTAACTTGAATAGTAAATCCAAAATTATATGTAACTGTTTCAATGGCCATCTATGACAACATTAAAGAAGGAGTAATTTAAGGTCAGTAGCCTTATCATTATGGATTATTATGATATCTTTGGTTGATGTGGACACAGATAATATTAGTTAATTTTCAGTAAACTGTTACTTTTACTAATTAAATTCTTGTCAGGTTCTCAGTAGTAACGTTGACACCCTCATAAAGTTACAGCATGTACTGTCTAATACTAAGAAAAAAATATAACACCACATCCCAGTTTAATAGAATAAAAATGTATTTAATATAAAGAGAATGTGAAGGATTTCACTGTCATCCATGTGCCATAGCCCTACCACTGGATGCTTCTGCGCCTGGACACCACTGACTAGCTGACTGGGGTGCAGGCTGGAGGCTGGAGCAGGCCTGAAGCTAGTCGACCCAGGAGCAGACAGCAGGTTAGCAGATACTGGAATGGGTTGGTTGCAGGCTGGCACAAGCAACATGGCTGGACAGGGTGTTCAGGTGGCAGGCTGCCAGATCGGGGCACCATTTCAATAACCAGGGCTTTGACAAAACAGGATTCTGATTCTGAGTCAACGTTTTGCCTAATTAAGTACCTCTTCTTTATTTCTGCTGGGTCCATAAGTGGTCAATTTGTACTGTTACAGTTCAGTGATCTCTGGACCTAAATGAAGACACACATGGAGGCAAGCTGGATAAATGAAGTAATGACAGGCCGGGCTATCCCTCTGTAGGCACATCTGACTATTCATTTTACAGGTAAATACAGCTGAAATCAACTGAAACAAAAGCGTTGTCTTTAACTTGAAAACAGAAGAAAACAGAAAATCATGTCAGTGAGAACTGCTTTATTGTGAATTCAGCTGAATTAAATGACTGTATGTGTGAGTACAGAGAGGAGGAGAGAAGCTAACAGGTTAGTATAGTTTTGTTAATATTGGTTTTATAGCTATTTATATCCATTTTGCTTTTCTTTTGCAACAGTCTCAGATCCACATAGCAGTCTTACGTTCTCACATTCGCACTCCAAGATTTAGACGGAAAAAAGAAAACAGAAAATTACACATTACATTATTGTCCAACAGTGATGGACAAAGACACACATATAGTGACAAACAGACACAGCTGAGTAATATAAACTTAAAGATTCATGATTTAATTATACAAGTGCTGGGGGAGCAAATCATCCCTGACAAAAGGCAGAGTAGCACATTTATAAGGTGGACCACAGAGTAGTGATCAGATAAAGTTGTGATCAATGAATAAGGCAGGCTTGTATTCACACACTGGGCACACAGTTTACATTGACAAAGGGAATGATGAAATCAAGGGGCTAGAAGAGGAGGGATAGGAAGCAGCTCCCACACGACGCTTCATTATTACCAGTTAAGGAAGTGTTACACTGTTACACACAGAACATTTGATCAGTGTCAGATGGACACAATAAAGAATGCTTATTATGACGTTTGTGTTGGTTAAAATGATAATATTCTGCATCAGTAGCCCCCTAATGAAAGTTTCGAAGACAGGTACACCAAAACTGTGTTTCTGCAACTGTGTTGTATTGTCAAAAGCCTTTACACAATCATCAAAATCATGTATTTCAATCCTGTGATCTTAAGCTCAAACCTGTCTGTGTCCTGCTCCATATTGATTCTCTCATTTACATTAAGCCATAGATTTTTATAAGACACTTTTGATACAGTTAGAATTTGTGTGACAAATTACTATATTGGGACCTTTACAGTAAGTTCATGAAAACAAAATGTGAAAAGTCATTCTAATTTTAGTTTTTATGACTGATAGAAGTTACGTATAAGTAACTAAATAAGTTATAATAATAACATGCTTTTGTAGAAGTAGAGTTGCTCTGACTGTCAGCCCTGGAGTGAAATGTGTGTAGCACTGAAAGAGAGGGATACACCACCTAAAGGCTGAGCAGATTTGTTCTGCAGTGCTTAGAGGGTGAAAGAGTGACTGCATCAGAGGGTGACTGGATGTCACTCTTTATAAAGTCAGATTGATGGCAGAGAGAGATTGATGAGATCTCTTTCCTTTTCTCAGCAGAAAAACAAAGGCATTGATTAATCCCACTCCAAAGAGATAGTGTCCCACCACCTTGTGGGAAAAGATGGTACTACACACAATAACCCAGGTGAGGATGCAGTGCATTTCTGCTGTTCAACTGGCTACTGGGATTACTGGGGAAATCCCAGTGGACCACTGCAACGTTAGGCTCAGTGAAGCCAGAAAATAAAAAATCCTGGCTATGCTGAACTAGCTCATAGTACAGGCCACAGGTCTAACTATGTCTAAAAATGGCTCGAAGACATCAACAGGCCAATATTCAGTTATAGTTACAGCGTCACCCGATGGATACAGTAAGTAAGCCTTATGAGAAAATGGTTGTTTTATTCACACAAACTCCACAAACTCCATGCAGGAAATAACACTGTACTCATTTGCGCATTGTCCATTGGTTGCAAAAATGCTTAGCTATGACATGCATCATACTAGCATAATATATGGCTTTTGGGCATGGTTGAGGCAGAATGACTCAAGGTAGCTCTCTTGGGCAGGAACACAGGGGACAGGACCCAAATGCAGAAATGCTTGAGGGCAGGTAGATGCAGTGAAGAGACTTTAATAGAAGAATGAAACTTACAATAGGCGAGTGAACTAGATGTGAGACAGGAATCCAGATAAACCAGCAACAGGAAATGCACATGAGGAAAAGCTATGGAACATCACCAGCAGCTTTAATTTTGATTTCTTCTTTCAGTTTAACAGGAAGTGCATTGCTGCAACTCACTGGTTAAAAACAACAATGCATTTGGTCTTTTAAAATGGAAATGATGTATGTGTTTATTTATACTTATACTAGAGGTTCCTTTAACTTATTGTGATGTGTAACTTGATTAGAGCAAGACTCAGTCTGGATGGTTCCTTCCATTGTCAGGTTACTTTGCATCCGCCATTTTTAAGAAGCCTCACTGTTAGTGATGCTTTTTACCAGTTCTCCTCCTTTGTAGTCCCAAGCACACATTGTGGGTGAACTTAGGATACTATCTTCTTTCCCCGTGGCATCCAGCAGTGAGTTTTCATCCACCACTCCGTCTCCTTATTTAACTTTGTGGTGATGCCAAATGGGGAAACCTCTGTACCCACAGTGGCTACATAGCTGTCTGGCTGAAGCTGAAGGGCTCCTGAGCTCTGAATTTTGACATGCTTTCACTTAAGGTAAGGTTCTTAGCAACATGGTAGCTATGCTGGCTGCAGAGGTGAAAACTCCAGCAACACTTTTTTTTTTTAATTCTTCAAACTATTCCTCAAATGCACCTTGGAAGCAGGTGAAGTTGTGTCAGAATTCCCAGCAGCTCAGCTAATAAGGTTTCAGCAGCTTCCTGTTTATAAATGTCTTGCCCCAGAGATTGTGGGACATATATTATTGCAGGTACCAAGATGTCCAGCAGCGGACCTGCCTTTAACTAAAGTTAACTGCCTAGTGTCCACATACTTTTGACAATAGGGTGACATCAATCAATTTGCACGTGTACTGTCGATCGAAATTCCGACATTTCCGACAGCGCTCGAAGGCAGCAGAGGGGCCCACGGTCTCTGTTTCAGCTTCAAAGCCCTTTGTCATTTTTCTTTTTTCTTTCTTTCGAGAATAACCACCATCAAATCAGATCTCTGCTTTATTCATAAAAATAACTTTTAATTGATTTATTAATTAATTAACAAATTAATTGATTTATTAATTAAAACACCTTATAAGTTAGCATCCGAAATCAGCCTGTTTGTTTGGAATATACCGAAATTTCTCCATAGAACAGATTATTTACTTAGTTTAAAATTTTGTCCTGTACGTGGTGCTTCAGTTTAACTATAGTTTCTAGAGTTTAGTCTTGTAGTTGCTACTTCCGTGGGTCGTTCTTATGCATCTGTTGTATAATAATTAGATTTATGCGATCAAAAAAAAAAAAACAACCCAAAAACACAAGAGAAGAAGAGAGGAGGAGGGATTTCCTTGCACCAAAAAAAAACAAAAAACCTTTTCCTCCTGTTGCATTAGCTGGAGGGAGGCAGGCGGCCGGCCGGGGCCGGGGGGGGGGGGCATTCCTCCCATACTGCAGACCAGGCAGCGGGGGGGGGGGGAGCTTCCTGCCACTTCTCCTGTACCGCTTCCTTTTTTTTTACGGTTAAACATGAATTTTGCGTGGAAGGACGGACACTTCGTGGTCGCGAACAGTCTTCTTTTCTGGGAGAAATGATTGAAATCCGCTGCGAAGCTCACGGCTGACCGGTGGCAGCGACTTTTCTTACTGTAGAGGGAGAGTTTGTTCAGCCAGAGGAGTCGCTTCAGTCCGCTTTAAAGGAGAAAACTCACAGAAAATGATGTTTCATCGAGCTGAAGGATCCAGAAAGTAAACGGAAGGAGCTCCGCACAAAGGTAAAAGTGCGTTTTCCAGACATGTAGCAAAGAAACTGTATCCCCCGGTCCTTCAGCGTATTCACGTTAAAGCCAAAAAACAACAACAAAAAAAAACAAACTAAAGGATGAGAAACGGATGTTAGACAGAAAAGTCTCTGTTCCCGTAGGAAAGTTAGTCTTTTTGTTTGTGTCATGAAGACAGCCAGAACAAAACGTCGGTAACGGTTTCATGAAATGATTGTGCTTTAGTCTGATCGTCATGTCACTCACTTGTGGTTTCACGCTTCATTCATTGATGGCTGCTGTGAATTCATGACTCTGAGTGATAAAGTGTTTTGTGTAAATAAGTGTAGCTGAAGCCTGGATAATGGGAAGTGTCGGTGGGTGTATCCTTCACTGTATCCCTGCCTGTGTTAGCAGAAGTCCCTCTGTCAGCTACTTTTTCAACTTCAGATTTAGATTTTTCACTGTGGGGCCACACTGGGGCCCCTTGTGTGGTTCCTAGGAGTCCCCATGAATATGGAGACACATTAAAGTTGTTCTGTCACTGGTTCTGCATACACATGGTTTCACTGAGAACATTGACACGCATTGCTATAATCTGCTTAGCCTGGGATTCCTATCCCAGAAACACACTTTACAGTAATATGATTTCCCCCAACAGGCTGGTTAACAAAGCTTCAGTCTGTATGCACTGTAGCACGTTCCTGGGTTAGTTCATGCAGCATCCAGGTTACTGTGTCAGGTGACCTTTGACCTGTAGAAAAAACCTTCACATCACATCTCAGGCCTTTGTGTGTTGGAACATATAAAATGAAAATGTGGAGAAATATTCTTGGATTGTTACTTTAGATGAAAAAAAGAAACACAATTTAAGTGTCAACACTCAAAAATGAAAATAACATAATGCAGATATGTATAAAGAGTAGTATGCAGACCATAGTTAAAGAGAGTTTTTTTTTAAAATGAGAAACCAAAAGAGATTTTTCTCAGCAGAATCCATATTAAACACCAAGTGATGGAAGTTATATAACAGTTGTCCTGATGGATCTCAGAAATTCGAAGAAGTATTTTTGGGAAGTTCTCCACCTGATTAAGCACCAAAAGAGTTTATTTATTGTTCTGTGCTGCTACATTATAACACACAGACACACACACATGTATGTGTGTGTTTATATATAT